>JAFELO010000705.1:650924-745962 GCA_017140195.1 Eumaeus atala
TGAAGGGGTGAACGGGGCGAAAATTTTTTATATGAGAGTTCTAAACCGTTGCAGTTAGTGGACGCGACTGAAACCACGGCACCGGGGTTTTTAAAATAATATCTATGTCCCGCGGTTTCACTCTCGTGTCATACATAAAAAATATTTTTAAATTATTCCGATTTGTGAATTATATGTGAGCCAAATTTCAACCAAATCCGTAAAAACAATATCAAACGCGTTTGTCTTCAGCGTGAAAGAATAACATACAAACTGTTACATTTATAATAATACCTGTGCTCCCCGGTTTTACCCGCCTAGAATCTCTCCCAAGGGACCATTTTTATGGATAAAATATAATGAAATTTTGTATTTGTATTAGTAGAAAGATTTTATAATATAACCATCGCATACGTTGCAGGGTCACGAACTCGCCGGAACCGAGCCTGCAGCACATTATAGAGTATCTGAGCGACACGGCGTTGCAGAAGGACAAGAGCGGTATGTGGTTGTGTGTGGCGAGGTAAGGGTACTTTTACTTTTTTATCACTTTCATGATAACAACGGGAGGTCTTCCCGTAGACGGTTACGCCGAACTCAAAGTAGTTTCGGCTTTATCAAATACGAGACTCCTTAATTTATAGCATAGCGAGGTCTGAACTCACATTTTAGACAGAAGTAGTGCCATGCTACAGGTATTGTCATGACACTACATCCTCCTGTGCGACGGAATTGGGCCGCCACGACCGGGGCAGTACCTCTCGCTCACTTGATACCGGCGTAAAGTGACAGCGTCGCTGTTGCATTCGTTGCTGCCTGTGAGTAGCCGGTGCCCCATGTCGCCCCATGGGGGGTATCGTCGGTAGTCATCAAAATGCTCCGATTTCTCGTTTGCCCCTCATCCTATAAAAAAGACATTTTAAGGCCTAAAATTATTATATTATTATTGCACTGTAAAGTGATCGACGTACTTCGTTGTTACGATTGCCAACATTTCACCTTTATTTATATACATACAAACGTTCATCTCCTGGGCTCTAGAACCTTCCACAGATAAGCAAATTCCGGGTGTAAGGTCGTGCTATAAAATCTTAAAAGATACCGTTGATTTAATTTGGGTATTATAGAAGAGCTTTCCGCAGATAACTTAATGCCGTTGTAATGCGCTACTTATGTCACACGTATCGTGTGCACTATTGTCTTTCAGCGTGGGCGACAAGGTGTTCCAAAAGTTTCTGGACGTGATGTCCCAGAAAGTGAAGGACGAGGCGCGGGAGCGGGAGCTGGAGAGGCACGCGCAGTTCCTGCTGGTGAACTTCAACCACATCCACAAGCAGATCCGCCGGGTGGCGGACAAGTGGCTGGCCGGCCTCGTGGACCGCTTCCCGCACCTGCTGTGGAACTGTCAGGTAGGTTATGTTTATATCTTAGAGGGACGAACGCGTGGTATTATGTGAGCGAGAGGTACTACCCCGCTGGTGTCGGCTCGGATTCGTGTGCAATGCACAGTGGCTCCATGTCGCATGGCGTAAAAAGACTTTTTTACACTTCCCACCGCTCACCGGTTGCCTCCATGACACACTGAGCGTGAAATACTTTAATTTCATCTTAATTATTATTTTGATAAATAATAATTAAGATGAAATTAAAGTATTTTCTTTTTTTTCTTTCTTTCTATTTTTTGTTTTTGGCTTTCTGTCTATTTTGTTTCTCCGACCTTATCTTCTATGTGTCGCATTTACAGGTGCTGTGGTCAATGTTGGATATCCTCCAAGTGCTCAGCTTTAGTTTGGAACTGGACGCGAATCAAGAGACGCCTCTACTGAAGGTCCCCGGCACGGACTTTACCTTACAGCTGCAGGACACTCTTGAAGGCCGCGAGGTACAAGATTCTATCAGATATTAGAATGCACATTAGGATGTTGATGTCTTAAGTTCACGCGAATGTTACTCAATACAATAAAACTACTTTTACAAACTCTATGGTCTTCGAAACGTCGAGCTAGTTAAATAATTAGATAAGCCGCGATAAAGTCAGTAAAAGTAGTTTTATTGTAGTGTATTTTAGCAGTTAGGCAGTATTGTATAGACCGTGCTTAGACGAGTGTCTGGCTAAAAATACGAGCCACACATTTCATATTTATATTTATTACTTCGAACCTGGAATCTTATTTTTTGTTGCTTTTTAACCTTCCCAATTATATCTTTGAAGGTAATAGTGAAAGATTTCGCCGATCGTTGTCATGGAATCGTTCAGGAGGCGATGAAATGGGCCCCTCAGTCGACCCGCTCACATCTGCAGGAGTATCTGAATCAGGTATTTATGTTTTACATAAGGTGCACACCATATCGGTATTTATGCCCAGTAGTGTGGTAGTGATCGCCAAAAAGCAAAGGAAATTAACAAAAGTATATTGTTTATTAAAAAATATTTTTTCATAATACCTAAAAAAAGATAAAAAGAGAAAGATGGACTTAACCGGGTAGTCAAAAAAGTAACTTTAGCCAATTAAGGAAGAACAAAAGTTATACATAGAAATAAATATTATAATTTATTTAAAAAAACTTAGCCTGTAATAAATAAACAAAAATAATATTAAACTGCATGATTATATGGATCAAACTGTTGGGAAATGGCCTTTTCACAAGTTAGCAATGGACTGTAATACCTAGTTCATTTTAAACCCTGACGCAAAACTAAACTGAGACATTTTAATTTGACGTGTCAACCCTGTGTCTGTGCTGTGTTTCATTATGAATTCAATACGGTTTTATGTACATATGGTGTTTTAAGGTCAACTTGCGCATTTGTGTGTCTGCGGAATGCCCAAGCGGTCAATTCGATACTTGCAGTGTTTTTTTATGTTATAAGCTTTTTTTATAAGCTTTTTGTTTACTGCGCGTGTTACATAAACGGATGGTCCGACTTGACTGGGGTTGTTTCATAACACGGATATGTGATCAGGTACCCAACTCGACACTCTGGCATCACTGCGGGCTGGCGCTGGCGACCGGTGCGTTGCTGGGTGCGGCGGGGCTGAACCGTGCGTCCGCGCCGCTGCCGCGTGCCGCGCTCGACAAGCGTCCGCCCTGTGTCACGCACGACTCCGCCGCGCTATTGGCAATTGTGTCGCAGCGCAGCCGGTACGCCGGTGAGGTAAGTACACTTTCATACAGTGCCACTTTGTAGGATCTGACCCTTAACGAGAAACTACCGCGCCGCGCGTAGGTGTCTCTTCGCGTTTGGAAGAACAGCGAAGTAGGCACGAAATGATCGCTGTAGTGTCTCTTACTAGCCGCTAGCACGCGGAGCTACACAGCTGCGCGTTCTAGCGGCTAGTAACAGTATTAGGACACACGTCCGAGACACTCCCAAGCACGGCGCTCGCCCGCTACTTTCAATTGTGTCGCATTGCAGCGGTGGCGGTACGCTGGCCAGGCACTTGCCAACACTTTTATATACCTAGCTAGTGTTGCATTTCCGCCGGGTGGGGTATAAATTGCCAAGGAATCCCTGCCAGTGATCGTGTCGCATAACCGTTACGTGCGAAAGTGACAAAAATTTTTTTTCATACAGGCAAGCGCCACTAATCAACCACATTGGACCGAAATTAAGAAAGTATCGATCGCTCTATTTAATTACATCCAATCTTAAACTCTATTCGTTATCATCTTTTTTTTAAAAATGATGCATTAATTCCTATGGCATCAGTTTGAAAAACACATATGCCTATAACATTAAAAAGTAGTTAAGTCCTAACACATGAAGTTTGACATTCATAACATACTTGAGTATATTATGAATGTTCAACGGCTGAGGCGACACTTCGTCTCCTCATTGTACATGCAGATAAAGTCGATGCATAATGGATCAGCTTGGTTTATGTGTAGGTGGCGGGTGCAGTGACGGCGGAGGGCGGTGGCGAGGCGGCGCTGTGGCGGGTGGGCGCGCGGCTGGTGGTGGCGCTGCGCGAGGCCGCCAACGCACGCAGCGAGCCGCTGCACCGCGCCGCGCTGTGGCGCTGCGTGGCGCTGCTGGTGCACGCCAAGGCGCACCAGGCGGACCGCAGCCAGGAGCCCACGCAGCCGACGGCCAGAGCTCTGCTTCAGGCCATAGGTAATTCTAGCCATATTTTGGAAAATCTAAAATCGCCCACCTCAATCATTTTAAATTTTTAATTCCAGGCTTTCATCTATTTTTAAAAGAAATCTGTATATCTAAGTTTCCAATGTCAGTTCCTCCAATTCTAAGTTGTGTGTGAAGCAGCAGTATACAGCATTGATTTAGTCTACTACTTACCTTTTAAATTCAAGGTTATTTGACAAATATTCGGTTTTTGTTTTTTAAGTGTTTTAAGTGTTGTTTTTAATGTTATTATACATGAAGATGCGTTTATATCAACTCCAATGAGAATGTAAAAAAAAGGTATCTTAGTTGGCATGCAAAACTTCAAAAGGGGAATATAATTTCATATTTTGACCCTACTGGCTAGTAGCACGAGAACACGATTTTTTTATTAAAGAGAATATTTTTTATTGATTCTTCATGTTTCGGTTTATTAATCAATGGTTTTATCTCAATGTCGCGGTCTTAAGCTAATGTCTTTAAGAGGACATTTCATCGATTTTTCCGTTGAAATAAAAATCGATTATGCCACAAATCGAATGTTTGTAACCCAGCCTGGTCGCAAGTGGACATATTCACGGAAGACGCCGTCACCACGGCGGTGGAGTGCTGGCAGTGGCTCACCACGGCGCGCCCCGACCTGGAGCTGCGGCTAGTGCAGGAGATATTCGCGGCCTGGCAGAGCACCGTGGACAGGAAGATGGGACTGTTCTCCAAGCAGCAGGAGGAGATCAGCCCGCTCGCTGCACACGAAGGTAGTGCTCATAGGTCCTTGCTTCGTTATTAGCATAGGGGCGAATGAGTGAGAGAGTTATGTAGGAGTAAGTAGTTCTGTATGAGGTAGTGCTACATTGCAGCGCAATTGGCCCGTGCACGATCGGGGAGGCTGTGTTCAGACCTCTCGCTCACATGACACCGCACTGAAGGGCTACGCTGTCGTATTTCGTGCGGTCTGTGAGTAGCCGTTGGCCCACTGGGGGGGGAGGAAAGTATCTGTATGGCAACGATAACACCGATGTCAACGGGCGTCGGTAGTCCTCAAAAAACTCTCATTTGCCTCCCTATAACATTAAAAAGTAGGCGGGAGCGTCTGGGTTTTTTTTATAGAATACGGGGCAAACGAGAAAAGAAGCCTTTTTACGACTACCGACGCCCATGAATATCCCGATAAGTACTATGCCGATGCATTGCCCCCCTTCTCCCAGCCTCAATGGGACACCGGCTACTCAGAAACCGCACGAAGCGCGACACAGAAGATGTCACTTTATGCCGGTATCAAGTGAGCGAGAGTTACGGCCCCGGTCGCGTCGGCCCAGTTCGGCAGCATAGGAGGATGTAGTAAAACACTATGCATGACACTACCTGCTTCTAAGCAGCATGCCACTACCTCTGCCTAGAACTGCCCATAAACATGAACATAGATATTATGCCGACCTGTTTATCTCATTTCCCTCCTTGGAGCGGACGTGTTAACCACCTTTCCCTCCAGTGGGCCACCAGAGATACACCACACAAAACGTGACAGCGTAACTGTCACTTATCAGCAATATGGTCTCATTGAGGGTCGTGCTGGACCGACTATGGCTGAAGATCAGCAGTGAAACAACCGACTACAAGTATTCCTTACCGTAACCAGGAGCTAAACTGGAGCCGCGGTCCCCGTTCGTGGCGGCGCACGCGGTGTGGGTGCGGTTCCTGTGCGAGGTGGCGGAGACGGCGAAGTACAACAGCTTGGAGAAGGTGGAGATGCTGGCCAGTCTGCTGCACAGGTATGTGGCGATGGTGTTATTATATGTTTTTAGGGCATATGAGCAGGCAAACGCTGACTTACTTCCGTTTACAACAGTTTAAAAATGCTTTTATGGAATCTTGTATAGGCAAGGGAGGTATGTACGGACCGTATGTCTCACTCCGTTCCCTCTGCCTATCCCATTAGGGAACTGGTGCCAGGATGTGTTGTTGTTGTATGTTAATTAATACTGCCATGTAACTTGGGACATCAGATAGGTATCATATGTCGCAGGATATCAGGCTACGGTGAACCGAGGGGCATCTTTGCACCCCTCTTAGAAGAAGAGGGGCTAAAGAGCGGGTGGAGGATCTTATAAGAGGAGCGGACGAAAGAGAAACAAGGGTAAAGGCGCTTTTGCGCACGGGTTGCCCCGTGGTGGGGCGAGGATGGGAACCTGACGCCATTGCACTGTCCCAAAGTCTGTGGCGTTGTCCTGTAGTGCTGGGCAACCGCATCTGTGGAGGTGGAGTTGGTCTCTTAGGGGGCTGAGCCGTCGAGGTGCCCTTGTGATTGATGTTCCGGGGCACCTCACCAAGGGCGGCACTGATGGCACTCGCGGTGGTTTTTGTGGGTATTCAGCACTATCATATGCCGCGAGTCCCACACACCACTGGACCCCAGGTGTAACCCAGGGCCGGTAAAGGCGCCAAAATGCGTTTCCCCGCGTCAAAAAAAAAAAAGGTTACGGTTTACAAGTAATTCATTACGAGTATTTACCTAGTTGACTCTTTGTTAGTGTCCTGAGAGGGTGTGGTGGTAGGAGGGCGAGGCATCTGCGTAACAATCATGCGAATGTCCATGGATGTCGGTAGTCATCAAAAGGCACCGGTTGCTCGTTTGCCCCCTTATGCTATAAAAAAAACTACTATGCTTTATATTTTTGGGAAAAATATGCTTCCAGATCTTTGCCGATTACTGTGGGCGACCAGAGAGACTACATGAATCGTCACGTGGATGCGGCTGGAGTGAGATTTAGGTATGCACTGACTCCACTTGCTTATTTTTTTTATATTAATTAACTACGCTGTGTAAGCTTTCAAATACAGAAACAGCCGGCGGCCCATTGGTGGGAGGGGATGATAGGCAGGCAACACATCTGCGTCTGGCTCTGATTGCTCGTTTGCCCCCTTATGCTATAGAAAAAATACAGCTTCAAGGGGAATTATGAGGCTTTCGGTTATAAGGTAAACCGACCTCTTTACCGCAAATGGGAGAGATGTGAGACTGGAGTAGCTAAGTTTCTTCTATTATTTGTTATCTTAGCCTGAGGCACCGATGGCTTGAAGCTTTAGGCGGATTTATACCACGTGACTGTCTCGTGGTTGTAACGCTTGACCACAGATCGTCGGGTTGATAGTCCAAAGTTCGGGTAGCTTACAGCGACCCCCGCGCCTTAGCAGAGTACCTGAGTGTTGCTCGCTCGTATGGGCCTCAGAAACGGAAACGCTTACCTTTAAAGGGGTATCTCATTGGGTATTTCATAGACTCGTTTTTAAATAACCTATCGATCCGATAATTAAAGCGTTGACTTGGCTTATAGCTAAATGCTAACCAAATCGACAAAGTTAACTCGGGTAAGTACTAACCGAATTCGAAAACACCATTGTAGCATACCCGTTAATTAGGTTTTGTCTATACGAAACATAATTAATCTCTTTTCCGAGCGTGATTTCTTTCTACCTCTATTGGTAGAAGGAAATCACGCTCGGAAAAGAGATAAACATAAAGTAACTCTATCATGGTATGTGCTTAAATATTAACCCCTTATACTTGGGCAAGCCCATAAGAAGTAGTTATCCCTATTCAGAAGTGTTTCCACGTCGAAAGATTGACGTAATCGGGTAAGATACCCTATGTGTCTAAATGATCGGGCTGCCGTCCCGCTGGAATCGGCTAATGATATAGATTATGCATCGGTCAGCGCACAAACGTGTTTACGTGTTGTAATGTGCCGCAGTAATCCCGAGCGGTTCGCTAGTCTCGAAGAAGATCGTCGACATTAATTTATATCTGCAATAAGGTTACAATGGACGAGAAATGTTTAATAGGGCTTGGTTTTTTAAGTGTAACAAAAATTTGCGATTCAAATTTTTTGCCGTTGCTCGCTTGTAATAATCTTCAGTACGTGTTCGGGTGAGCACTGACGACGGATCCTATTCCTCCCAGGCTGCTGTCCTGCGGCCTGTCCTTGCTGCAGGGCGACATCCTGCCGCGCTCGCTGGCGCGCAACATCCTGCGCGAGCGCCTCTACTCCGTCTGCCTGGACTACTTCTGCCGCGGCCTGCAGTGCCCCTCCCGCAGCTCGGGCGCCCTCCGCGAGGACATCATCTCCCTCATCAGGTTCTGGCAGCTCATGCACTCCGACAAGAAGTATCTCAAGAGCAGCGACATTGGTGGTACGTAGTTTGTACGATAGAGGAAATTACCCCACCGTGTTACGTTGTTAGAAAACCTTTGACACCGCGCAGAAGTGTTCTCGTTGCCTTGACTTTTACCCGACAGCGGAAGGAGGTTAATGGTTTAGAGTGCATGTGCCTTGCTACACTCGGAACGACTTGACGAATATTAACATAAGTTAGATTCGTCCTAATGACGCGACTGACATTGGAAACATTCAAATATATATATTTTTTAATTATATTATTATTAGTTATTAAATTAGTTAAAATGTACTTAGATTAAGAGAGTTTTGTCTACCGACAAACTGCTGTGTTGTACAGTTTGGTACAGACTGTAAACTTTTATTTGAACTGAAGAAATAAAATTGACACCACATCCTCTTACGCAAAGGAATTATCACGGCACGACCGGGCCACCTCTCGCTTACATAATACCGCCGTAAAATGGCATCTTCAGTGTCGCGTTTTGTGCGGTTTGTGAGTAGCCGGTAGCCCATTGGGGGGGGGGGAGCGAAGGAGGGCAACGCATCGGCGTAGTAATTATAAAAAAGAAATAATAAAGGAAATAGAATCATAATAATATTTTAAACTGTCGGATATGTTTTTTTGCAACATTACTTAGGCCATTTAATATTGGCGTATAACCGTTGTAGCTGACTTCGAGGTGATGGGTCCGAGTAACCAGAGCGTGTACACGAGCAACTCCATCACAGACAACCGCTCCTCCATCAACAGCAGCGACATCGGCAGCCGGCAGACCACGGGCTGGATCAACACGGTAACGTACGGCTTGGGAATATGTGACGGAAAGGGGCTCGTAAGGCTCGTTATCAGAAAGGTCAGACATCACGTGGAACACATGATAATAACACATTTAACAACTGCAAGTGTCTACTTCTCAACTACGAAAACAATCAACTCAAAATACTCAACCATCAATGTAAGTCAACGAAGGTTTTGGAATCCTGATAAGTTCTTAACATCTGTGTGCATTAGCATTGCATTAGCTTATTGTTGCATTACACCTGCCTCTCTGAAAATGGCGGCAGATTTTCTGAACAAAATCACTCCAAACTTGATCATTCTGAAAATATAAAACGATTAGTTAACGCGGCAAGTTCATTATATATAATTACCGGAGTATGGGACAAACTTTCACACTCGTGTCTTACGATTAATCTCAATCGTTCTCACTCCGAACGTTAAATTCAAACAATCACAACTCAGCACAGACACCTCCTTTTTTGTTGACGAGGGGAATCGCATTTACGCGTCTTCACTGGCCCTGGGTGGGGATCCAGTGGTGTGTGGGTCTCGCGGCACATTATATAGTGCCGAATACCCACAAAAACCACCGAGTGCCACTGCTGCCGCCTTTGGTGAGGTGCCCCGGAACAGCAAATTATCAGGACACCTCGACGGCAAGTCAGTCCCCGAAGGGACCGACGCCACCTCCACAGATGGGGTTGTCCCGCACCACATGACTACCCCACCGACTTTGGGTCAGTGCAATGGGGTGAGGTTCCCATCCTCGTCCCTTGCCCCGTGCGCAAAAGCGCCGCCACTTTTCCGCTTTTGACCTTTCTTCTTATAAGAGGATTACAAAGAGCAGCACATCTTCCTGCTCTTTAGTTCCCTCTTCTTATAGGAGGGGTGCTAAGAGCTGCCACCTCCGCGGTTCATTTGGCTTCGCCCAAGGTGAGCACAGACACCTCCTGTATCGACCTCACCCAAGCACATACTTAATGCCTCCGATAAATAGCGTTATTTAATTTATAATTTTCCGTGCTCACGGAAGTGTCCATTACAACTTCATCGGTTACTAAACACATGTGGGGCGTCGGTATAGGTGATACTGTGGTCGATAGGGAGACAGACCCCCTCCTTTGCCGCAGTTTGGAAGCCCGATAGTTATTGAAGATTAGCTAAAATAACTATGATTATCTTGGCTGAGGAGACCGGGTCCCCTCAACTTGTATGTGAATAGTGTTCATTGATTGAGGCGGCCATCTCTGTGGGCCAGCTAACTACGTGGAGCATAGTATAGTGTATTCTGCTGAAAGTTTAGTGACTTAAATGCACGTGACCAATGTACAGATGATAAGGCCAGCGGAGACGCGCGATGTATACTGCTCGATCAACGTAGCATATGCAGTGAGTAATATAGATACAAAAGACCTTAGACGTTAAAGGTTTTATTTAACATTAAAAATATTGCTATCATCATCACCCAGGTGCCCATGTCAACCACCACGCTGAGCAGCGGCGCGGGCAGCGTAGCGGGCAAGCGCTCCAATCGCAGCGTAAAACCGCCCGTCAAGAACCAGGACTCCTTCGTCAAGGACTACGTCAAGAAGAGGAACCTCATATTAGAGCTACTGGTGAGTAATGTACTGCGTGTTACCTGTAATTCGAGTGAAACTTGAGAATCTTTGATATTTCTTCTCAAGACTTGTTGCATTAATACGGCATACACGTGACACCTGTCTCTCACTTACAGTTTTCTTGGTATATCTGTTTCTCTAAGATGTAGCGCCCTGCTGCATTGCAGCTGAATTGGGCCGGCACGACCGGCGAGGCACTTCCCGCTCAGATGATACGCATACGGTTTGTGAGCAGCCCGAGGCCCATTTGAGAATAGAGAAGAGGTGAAATATCAAAAGACGGGTTACATGAAAATCCCACGTTACACGAAACTCAAAATAAAGAAATCCGCCTAGTATTGCATGGTTCGATATTCACAGGCGGTGGAGATCGAGTTCCTGGTGACGTGGCACAACCCGCACGGGCGACCGGAGCAGGCCATCCCGGGGGAGGACAACATCACCACCTGGCGCTCCAAGCCCAACACGGAGCGCACCTGGCGCGACTACACCAAGCTGGCCTGGGACATCAGTCCCACGCTGGCGGTCTTCCTGCCCGAGAGGTCAGTAGATGGCTATCAAAGTATAACATCAGCGACGACGATCACAAAATCGTCGATGAAAGATCAAGATACATTTAAAACATAAGAAAGAGTTCTGTGGTTAAACTATTAATTGTTACTACGAGGGTGGATCTAAAAGTTCTAAGCCCGACCAAGAAAATGAAAGAAAAGTGGATCTAAATTTATTTTTATTTTTCGACATAGTCTCCATCTAGTTCAACACACTTCTTCCACCTGACCTGCAACTTGTTTATCCCATCTAAAAAACAAGATTCCGGAAGGTCGGCGAAATAATCGTTTACTGCGACTATCACCCCATCTTTTGTCGAAAATTTCGAGCCACACAAATGTTTTTCTAAATTTGGAAATAAATGATAATCCGATGGGGCTAAATCCGGCGAATAAGGTGGGTGGGGCAGCAATTCGTAGCCACAATCATGGATTACAGACATTGTTTCAACCGAAGTGTGAACACGTGCATTGTCTTGATGAAACAAAACTTCCTTGCGCAACATTCCTGGCCTTTTTTCTTTTATTTCTTCTTCGTAAAAGGTTACAATAATAACTAGAATTTATAGTTTGACCTTTCGGTAAATAATCTACAAAAATAATGCCCTTCGCATCCCAAAAAACAGAAGCCATGACTTTGTTAGTCGACAAAACGACTTTAGCCTTTTTCGGTGTAGGAGAGTCTGATCTTTTCCACTGTTTGGATTGTTGCTTTGATTCAGAAGTATGATGGTGAACCCAGCTTTCGTCCATGGTAGCAAATCTAGACAAAAAGTCCTCGGGATCAGTCTCAAAAAGTTCCAAACAGTCACGCGAAATTGTGTTATCGAACTCGTTTTTGTTCAGCTGAAAGCAACCTCGGCACCCAGCGAGCAGAAACCTTATGGAACCCCAACTCTTCCGTTATTATGTGTTGCACCCAGCCATAACTAATGTTTGTTATCTCAGCTATCTTACCAATGGTCAACGACGTCACCACCAGTACGAGATCACAAATTTTATCGATGTTTTCTTTCGTGGTTGCTCTCACGACCGCGCTTAAACTCAGCTACCCACTTCTTGACACTGGAATACGATGGAGCAGACTACCACAAAGTGCTCACCATATCTTGATGGACGTCTTTTGGTGATAGGCCTTTTTTAACGAGGTATTTAATGACTGCACGGTGTTCAATTTTCTCCCTTATTGAAAATTGCGTCAGATTGCTTCAAACAAATAATCACAGAAAATTTATATTGTGCTGTATCGGAATGTAATTGCGCACAATAAATCAATATGACACATACTAACAAATGACGGTAGATTTAAAAAGATGTCATAGCTCCGTGTAGGTTAGGCCACGAACTTTTAGATCCACCCTCGTAATAATAATGACCTGCGATCTACGAGTGGGCGTAGATAAATTTGCCTGTGCTACGATTGAGTTTGGTTCCACTTGCCTGTGCTACGACTGAGCTTATTTTCACTTGCTTTTGTAACAACTAAGCTTAGTTCCACTTGCAGTGGTAGACTGAGCTTATTTTCACTTGCCTGTGTTGCGACTGAGCTTATTTTCACTTGCTTGTGTAATAACTACGCTTAGTTCCACTTTCCTGTGCTACGACTGAGCTCAGTACCACTTGTCTGTGCTACGATTGAGCTTTCTTCCACTTGTCTGGGCTACCACTGAGGTTATTCTCATTTGTCTGTGTTACAACTGAGCCTCTTGCCTGGGCGACCCTTTCATCATGAGACTGGTTCTAGGCGGTGCACCGCCTAGAACGGGAGGTACTTAATAAGAAAAATGGCTAAGGTACTGCGGATAAACCTCCAACAATGTTGGCTGGCCCGTAATCTGCTTCTCGGATGGAATCGTATTCACAGAACGGATATTATCTTGGTATCAGAGCAGTATCACTCTATGTCCGGTCCAAATTGTTGTATGACCAAATGGCTTCCAGACTAAGGTCGCCTTTCCTTAAGAGATAGCGGATCGAGGGATTGCATGGTATGGATGGTAACAACAGTATTTATCTTCGTGTCGAGCTATTTTATTCCCTGCGAGCCTATTGCTGTCTGTAACAGGGTTGACGAACTCGAGCGAATAGTACGAATGCATATGGGAGAAATTGTGTTAGGGGAGAATGCAAAATCCGTAGAATGGGGTCTGGCATATAGCGATGTACGGGGAAGAGAACTTGCGGACATGGTGCCAAGTGTCGACCCTGTCATTATTAGTAAGGGAAATACACCTACTTTTCGAAGAGTCGGCGTGTGTGGCTCTACATTAGACCTCACGTTTGATACTTAATAATATATAGCGGGCGTAATCACTGATTGGGTTGTTGAAGAGGAGTACACGGCCAGTACACGGTAAACTGGAAAGGATGGAAGGTGTCAAACTTAGGTGTGGATGTTTTCATAAAAACAGTTTCAGAGGGACTGGCTGCTCTCTCGGAATTTCCTGCAGAGACGTTTAACTACGTGGATATGCTTGTTCGTCGTAATGTGGAACTCATTGTTGAAGGGTGTGATGCGGCAACATCTCATGGTTCCGCGTATTCACAAGGGAAACCTTTTTAATGTTGAACGGCTGAGACTGCACTGGGTATATTGTATGCGTCTTCGTAGAAAGCGTTTAGGGCACGAAAGAGAGATACTTGGCAGCGAAAGAATGAGGAGTACAAAGCCGTGAAAAAGCGGTGATCAAGGTGAGCAAAAGAAGATGCTGGAAAGCAATCTGTAAGGATGTAGATGACGGCTTTTGGGGTAGTGTTTACCGAACCGTCACTGAAAAGTTGGTAGGCCGTAATTTGGTAGCTCCTATGGAACCCGATGCAATGGTGGAAATAGTCCAAACTCGGTTTCCTGATCGTGACGACCGGATTCGTACTCAGAGTGTGGCATCTGTTGAAGAGTGTCTACTTTTCTCATCAGCCGAGCTACGGGTAGTTGTAAGGAATCTTGAGATAGACAAGGCCCCGGGTCCAGATGGTAATCCCGCCGAAGTATATAAAGTTCTTATTAAAAAGCACGACAAACAACCTCTGGACACTTACAACGCCTGCATCTCGGGTGGGGTCTTTCCGGAGAGACAGAAACTGCAAAGGTTGGTCCTATTAAATAAGGGTAAAGTTCGCCCTAAACACCATAACCTTACAGACCGCTGTGCTTATTAAACGTCGCAGGAATTCTGGACGGGCAACCACCGGTGTCGCCCAGTGGTCATAATGATGACGTTTGACGCCAAAAACGCTTTCAATTCTGCAATTTCGTCTAACAATCCAGGGTATCTCATGCGTATTATAAGTAACTTATGTGATCGCTTCTTAATGTATGAGACTACTATGGGGGAGGTAATAAAGAGGCTCTGTGGAAGAGCAGCTCAAGGTTGGGTACTTGATCGAAGCTTTGGTTCGTTCTCTACGATGCACTTCAGCGCCTTGACATACCAAATGAGGTATTGCCGGAGGGTTCTGCTGATGACGTTGCGGCGTTCATCCTTGCGCGTAGCTATAGCGAAGGGCAGGTAATGGCTAGACTTGTCGCGACCAAAATTAACGCAATAAACACGGTTTGATCACTTGAAATCACATCGAAGACTGAGGTGGTGATACCCACAGAGTGTGATAGCACAGAGATGGAGCTTCTCGAGCTCGTATTGTGGATCAACACATGGCGAGCCTAGGATCCCTGAGATATCTTGGGAGTGAGGATTGACGCGAAACTGACTTTCTGTGGACAGATCGACAGTGTGGCAACAAAGGCGGCAACGACGGCAGCCACACTTTATCGGCTTATGCCGAATGTCGGGGGGACCAAGGAGCAACCGCAGACGTATTCTTATGAGTGTCGGAAACTCTATCATGCCCGAGGGAGTAAAGGTCTGGGTGGGGCACTCAAAATAGAAAGGAATAGAAAGAGATTTTTCCATCTGTACAACGTAGGTGGGCACTGAAATAGTATGTGCCTACCGAACGGTGACAGAAACGGCTGTGCTTGATAAATCAGGTACAATTCCAATTGACCTCTTGGGTGCCGAGAAAAGGCGTGTCTGGAATGCTCGGAGGGCTGGTGAAGGACCTTTGTCCGAAACCAGGATACGAGAACGCGAGAAGAACTTTGCACTCTGACAGGAGCGCTGGGAATCTGCGGAAACTGGCCGCTGGGCCTTTAGACTTCTTGGCTGAGTTCTAGACAGGGTATTTGCGACAACATGGAGAGGTAGAATACCACCTTACACAGTTCTTAACTGGACACGGACAGATCCACGTCTACTTACACTGTATGGGGATCCGTAGCCCACTATGTGTATTGTCTGGGTGATACCGATACCGCCGAGCATACCTTTTTTGACTGTCAACGTTGGTGTGAAAGTGTCTCAAAGCCCGAACGACGTCGATCACTGTTTGTTGTTGTCGAACAGCAACTGAACAGCAACTGAACAGCAACTGAACAGCAACTGAACAGCAACTGAACAGCAACGTCGGGGTATGTGAGAGTGATCTTAATTGCAAAGAAAGAAGAGGAAAGAACAGAGGGGTAATCGTATAGAGTCTAGCGATTAGGATGACCACGAAGTAATGCTGAAGCGGTTCCGTGGCGCTGATTACTTATAGTGGGAGGATGTTTTTAGAGGATAAATATCCCACAATACCATCCAGGTGGGCGGTGTCTTTTTGAAGATTTTCCTCCTCTCCCGAAAAAAACTTGCCTGTGCTACGATTGATCTTATTTTCACTTGCATGTGTTACAACTGAGCTTAGTTCCACTTACATGCGCTAAGACTGAGCTTAGATCCATTTGCCGGAGCTACGACTGATGAGAAAATCTTATACAGATGTCGCTAAGGCAAGCGGAATTCGCTATCCAGTATTGAACCACCACAAAAATATTAGTTTTAATTTAGTATCTAGTCATGACTCATTATCATATGTTCTATGAAGCCACGTCCCTATACAAGTTGAACATGTTGCAGGTTGAAGAACGACGGTATAATAGCGGAGATCAAGCGCAAGGTGCAGATGAACCCCACGGCGGTGTGCCACGTGCCGCAGGCGCTCAAGTACCTCGTCACCACCGACAGCCTGCTCAACGACGCGCAGGAGGTACGTGCCTACCACCATACTCATGCCACAGACGAACTTGCGGATAGAGGTGGAATATATTTCGCATCATTATTGGTTCACTGGCCGTCTTCTTAAAAATACTTTCTAAGCTTCACTTCAGTGACAATTTTGAAAAAAGGTTACATTTCAAAAGATTTTCAAAATGCACTAAAAATATGTTCGTTTGTTACAGATGTGTTGTATGGATTTTTTTATGGAACTATTATTTCATTATATCATAACAAAAGTACTTTAGCGGAGTTTCGCTCGGTTTAAAGTATTTTACAATCCCGATGTTTCACAAGCGTTAAGGCTTCCACGGTCATGGCTCTACTTGTAGTTGAAATTTCGATTTGAACTTAAAAATAGACAAACTTGAAGACGCCCTTTGTTGTGTCTCTTTAACGGATTTTATCGCGTTTCTTTAGATTTTCTTGTGGAATGAGACAGAATCACCGTCATGAACGAATATGCCATCTGTCTCATTCCACATGAAAATCTAAAGAAACGCGATAAAATCCGTTAAAGAGACACAACAATGAATAGCATTCGCTTAAATATACAAAAACAATATCGAAGACGCCCTTTTAACGAAAGCTTTGAGCAATACATTCAAAAGCAAACTCTTTGCACCCTCAATCTTTTAGAACATTTTTACTGTAATTTATTGGCTTATTGGACTTAACATTTAATATTTTTTAACATTATGTGAGCTAAAAAAATATATTTCACCCTTCCATTTTAAGCATATAAAAGTGACCAATCTGCACACTATTTATTTACAATATAGCAATTAATCACGACAGTTTCTGATCTGTCCAATGTCTTGTCTTGATGAGAGTGTCGAAAGAAAAGTGTAATATATCACAATGTTGGCATGTGTCCAGCTGGTGCACATGGTGACGTGGGCGCGCGTGTCTCCGCCCGAGGCACTCGCGTACTTCAGCCGCCAGTTCCCGCCGCACCCGCTGTCCGCGCAGGCCGCGGTGGCCGCGCTCACCTCCTACCCGTCCTCGGCGCTGCTGCTGTACATACCGCAGCTGGTGCAGGCGCTGCGGCATGACACGGTCGGTAACACAACCGTCGCTACGAACGCACCATCTAAAAAGGACAATCAGTTTCAACGCTACAGACAGACGGACACAGATACTCCGCGCTGCTGCTGTACACACCGCAGCTGGTGCAGGCGCTGCATCATGGCACGGTCGATACTACCATTATTTCCTATGATCAACTTAAGGTGTCGCCTCCTAGTTTGTCCTCCCATGTTATGAAAATGCTAATTACGGTTTTTGATGGGTAGCAACATTCCTTTCGTCTAGCTATTTTCTGGGAGTGATTTCGTGAGAAAGGACCGAGGCGCGCGCTATTTGATTTGAATATGTTAATCATTCGAATTAATATTTTAGTACAAATCTTTTTCACACTTCTGTTGCTTCTCTTAAGATTCTCAACCGTATAGTAGGATTAGCTGTGCTCTATGGTTTCACCCGCTTATCTCCAGTATCTTAAAAATAGAATTTCCATAAGTCCTGATATACGTATTCATTTATTTGTAATAACAAGACCACATAAAAAATTCATGCTTTCAGATTCAAAATGAGAGACGTCCAGGAATGTCAACCCCTACCTAACACTTTATTAAAATATCCAGAAACGCATCTACTCCCTTTAAGCCAATAACCCAAATATAAAGTCATGATTCAAGCTTAAAAATGGCGGACTACCACTAAAACTTTCAACCCCTATTTCACTCAGCAAGGGGTGGTAAATATTCCAAAATTGCTTTTTTTGTGGGTGCCTAATCAATAAAACGGCCCTCGCCAAATTTCGTGGCTTTGGCTTTAATAATTTAAGTTCGGCGATGATGAATCAGTCAGCATACATATCAGTCAGATCTATACTAAATATAAAACAAGCTGTATGTCTGTATGTGATTGATTATGATCTCAAAATCCACAGAACTGATTTTCATCCGGTTTTCGCCCATGGAAAGAGTCATTCTCGAGGAATATTTTAGTGTATATTTTCTTCACATGCGAAGCTGGGGCGGTTCGCCAGTTACAAACATATGTTAGTATAGATGACACACAATATGCAGCTAATGTAAACCTCGTTTCCTTAAGAAGGTAATAATTTAATATTTGTGTTCGCAGATGGGCTACGTGTCGGAGCTGATCAAGTCGCTGGCGCGGAAGTCGCAGGTGGTGGCCCACCAGCTCATATGGAACATGCACACCAACATGTTCACCGACGAGGAGATGCAGAACAAGGACAGTGAGTGCTGCGGGCGGGGCGTAGTCGCCATAGAGATAATGCAGAAGTAGAAGGGATGCCAGGCCAAAACGCGGCCGTCGAGGTCGGAGGAGACAGCTAATGTAGTTCACTCTCTGTCTCTCTTTTTTCATTCGTTTTTCTCTGCTCAATACAAATGCGGGATTAGATAGACAAAGATATTAATGTGTTACCACCCTCCTTCTCTATCACTTAATTGTCTATGTCATCTATTCTCTATTTTTATTATCTCTATGGTAATAACGTATTTAGATTAGTTTTTAACAGGTGGTGCCGTGCTGTATTTCATTAAAGTTGCGCTGGCACGGTCGGGTGGTGCCTCTTGCTCAATGATACTCCGCATGGTGACAGTTATGATGTCGTGTTTACGGCTTGTTAGTTTCCGGTGGCACATTAAAGGGAGCATGGAAAGTGTCCTTTTCCCCTATAATTGTTACGCGGAAATTATGCGTCATATCCGTCTATAGGCCTCTTTGATACCTATATCAAAAGGCTCCGATTGAATAAAATAAACGTGACCTATGACAGTCATTGGGAAGGGTTTTGTCCAACCTACAGTGGACGTCGGGCAGATCATGATGTGTAATAAAAATATGTGTGTCTAAAAAGCACTAGTTTTTTCCTCTTCTTTTTAAGTTTAATCTTTCTAAATAATATTTCTACTTTTAATTCTTTACCCTCCTAGGGTAGTATCACTTGTAACGGTTTCTTTCCTTCCAGCTGCGATATACGACACGCTAGAAGCCCTAACGAAGAACATAGTCGACGATCTCTCCGGGCCGGCCAAGGCGTTCTACGAGAGAGAGTTTGAGTTCTTCAGGCAGATAACCAACATCAGCGGCATTATCCGACCGTACCCGAAAGGGGCGGAGCGAAAACGAGCGTGCTTGGAGGCGCTTAAAAGTATTCAGGTGCGTACGTGCACGCCTTTTACACACTAGGGACTTCCTGTGAATGATCTCCCAAACGTATCCACAAAAAATGAAAATAAAATAGTATAATTCCATTATTTATTCAATTATTTCTAACTTTGTCCCGCGTTGTGTTCCAAGGAAGTCAATCACTTTGTTTTTGGGATGAGAAATATTTTCATGTTATTTCCAAATGAAAATGTATATCTATCCCAAATTTCAACCAAATCAGTTTAGTAGTTTTTACGTGAAGGAGTAACGGACATACATAAAAACTATTAAGAACATGTTAAATTTAAGACACGGACTGTGTCTTTAGGTAAATAATAGGTAATAAATTTTGTGTTGGGCCCTGCCTTAAGCAAGGTTATGTATTTCGTGTGTGCATGCGTTTTTGCCCTTCTTATTCTTATTATTATTTCAGGTACCGCCAGGCTGTTACCTGCCATCGAATCCCGACTCTATGGTTATAGACATAGACTCTAAAAGTGGTATGTGAAAGTGATAACAATTTTAGTCAGTCATTGAGTGTTATGATTTAGTATCTCCGTGTTGGATCCGTAGCTGGGCCTGGCTGGCCTGTCTTCTCTTGACTTGTACACATTTTTGAGATTTGTACGGTCTCTCGTGGTCATTGGGGAAACTGGGGCTGATGATTGTGGTAGATATAGTATGTGACACTTTTTACAACTTTTTTCGGTCGTGTATTTATGCCGTGGAGACGAAGATAATATAGCTTCAGCGAATTACTATGATTGCTCCTCTGGTTTAGGTCACGAAAAAGTGATTGGCCCCCGCTCCCGCAAATGGGGGAGATGTATCCCGATATGAGAGTGTTTGTTAGTATTCCCTCATCCCCCGACTTTGACGTCGGGGATAGCTCGTGCGCGTTAGCTAGAATAGCCTTGGCAGCCCACCGCTGCTCCTCATGTGTCGCTGATGGACAACGACAACAGCTATGACCCTCTGATACGATCGCAGAGAGTTCGAGAAAAGACAAATCTGTTTTGGGACCCGCAACGAATGTAATCTGAAGTAAATAGCCACTTGTTAGTAGTAGAGGACACCCCTTGCGTATTTGATACCGCCGCAAAGTGACCATGATCATGTCTATTACAGGCACGCCCATGCAGAGTGCAGCTAAGGCGCCATATTTGGCTCGCTTCCGCGTGCGCAAGTACGGCATAGAGGAGATGGAGTCCATAGCCATGGCGTTGGCTGTGGGAGAAACTCCTCCCGTTGTAAGTATTATACACATAGTAAGAGGTCGTGCCGACACCTTCCAGCTGATAGTCCGGTTACTCATTAGATTAATGAAAATTGAAACAACTTACTTGCGTAATATGTGACTGTGCGGATGTTTCTCTCGCTTCTCGATGGTTCCCTTATGCTTATTGTATATATGCCAACAGGAGGAAGGTAAAGACAGATACACGTCCATAGCGGCGGAGACGTGGCAGGCGGCCATCTTTAAAGTGGGCGACGACGTCCGCCAGGACATGCTCGCGCTGCAAGTGATCTCGCTGTTCCGCAACGTGTTCCAGCAGGTCGGGCTCGACCTGTATCTGTTCCCGTACAAGGTGGTCGCCACTGCGCCCGGGGTGAGTCAAGCTTGACGTAGTGCCGCAGTAGTATACGCAACTTAGCGAGAGCGAAGCGCAGTGGAGCTGGCAACGTGTAAAAAGTAATGTAAAAGGAGGAGCTTGTGTCCTCTGCGATCCGCTCCCGCCTCCGACTATTTCGAGATTAGTGTCCAATATTTGACAAGACCAGCCACAGTGCTGTACCAGGTCGAGCAGTAAATGTAATTGAAATAATAACACAACACTTTACAGCAAAGTGATGCTCTAGAAATGCCTTAATACATATTCCATTAGTTCGCCTGAAACAATCCTAGTCAGACCAAGTCATTGCCGATTCAATAGCAATAGCTCGCTCGCTCAAGACCTCTGAAGAAGTTGAACGAGTGAATGGAGTGAGCGAGTATAGTGGATTCGCGAACCTGACTTGAACTGAAGTTCAAAGTCTACGAGGTTCAAACTTTCAACTCTCAGTCTAAATCGAAGCACAGCGGATATACGGCTTCAGATCTTCCGTGATTTGATTTATTAAACAAATTTGATTAACGATAATTGTTGTTACTAAAAAGAATTGAATTCAGTGAGCTAATTAACTATCTATTTATACATTTAAGGGTTAAACAAAAAAAATGTTTACAAGTGTGCGCTTGCCTCAATCTCAAAATCAAATAATAAAAATACATATGAACATTTTCAGTGTGGCGTCATAGAGTGCGTACCGGACGCGAAGTCTCGAGACCAGCTGGGCAGACAGACGGACATCGACATGTACGAGTATTTCATCAAGAAGTACGGCGACGAGACCACGAGGGAGTTCCAGGTCTGATAACTTATTTTTTATAGCACGGACGTGTAAATAGGCCATCTAACACCGAATAAGCAAATCACATCAGCAATTTCTAGGATTATTAGCACATTAAGTAAGTATCGATTTAGAAATTCAAAACAATAGATATACTAAATATTTCCGTTGTACCTTGCCTTAATACAAGTCCTTACTTTACTTAGCATGGGGCTAGGCTTAGGTTAGTAGTCTGTGGCTATTCTAACGTTGTGTAAATAAGTCCACAGATATTACTATTTATGACGTGTTGTATGACAGGCGGCGCGGCGGTGCTTCGTGATGTCAATGGCGGCGTACAGCGTCATCGGGTTCCTGCTTCAGATCAAGGACAGACACAACGGCAACATTATGTTAGATACGGACGGACACATCATACACATCGGTGAGTGTCGTCCTCGCGGGTGTTGTCACGTGCGCGTGCCGTGCACGTGCCTATGCCGTGCACGTGCGTGAGCCATGCACGTGTCGCGAAAACCGCTCCGCGCCGCGAGACAAACCATCGAATAGATACTTTTCGACCAGTTCAGTCTATTTTTTAAATTGTATAACCGATTTTAATTGATCGACTATGAAATGAGTATGTAATTTGTTGTAAACAGGTAGGAACATCGTGGTGCGCGATTCCGGACTTTAGTAGTTGAAAATTTCACAGATGAAACAAAGAAAGTTTATTTGTGAAATACTGAAAACAATTTAATCTCATGAATATACTTTATATGTTACAAATTGATCCCAATTTAGTATTTGCAAATTTACACCAGCACTGGTCTTCCGGTGGGCCCATTTGGTGCAGCCACGACACAGGTATGCATTTCTATTGCCGTCTATAACAACTACTAAAAATAGAATACATTAATTATTTAAGGGGGCTCCCATACAACAAAAGTGGTTTTTCGGTTGTTATAGATAATTGTAGGAAACCTTTCGTGTGCAAGTACGACTCGTACTTTGCTGCTTTTTTTTTATTCAAACGCAACATTCTTTACAGACTTTGGATTCATGTTCGAATCTTCCCCCGGCGGCAACTTGGGTTTCGAGCCAGACATCAAACTAACGGACGAGATGGTGATGGTGATGGGCGGCAAGATGGAAGCTCCGCCCTTCCGGTGGTTCTGCGAGCTGTGCGTGCAGGCCTTCCTAGCTGTTAGGTAAGGTTTTATATATAGACCAGCAATCGAAGCCATTTGACTACGGAAGTACTTTAATATCAGCTTATTTACCTTTTTATATGGGGTGAAGGAGTGCGACACATCTGTGTTACCCTCCTTCCATCCTCCCCAACGAGCTAACGATAACTATCATACGCACGTAACGCCCTGTCGCGATATGGCTATAACTTTGAAGACAATATTATGTGATCGAGAGGTCCTTCCTCGGTCGTTCCGACCCAATTCGGCTACAATTACAAATAAAGCATATGAGTATTATAAATATTCCAGGCCATACCAAGAAGCAATAGTCTCCATGGTATCACTGATGTTGGACACAGGTCTGCCCTGCTTCAGAGGTCAGACTATACGCCAACTGCGCTCCCGGTTCGCTCCAAACTCGACGGAGAAGGAGGCGGCCGCGTACATGCTGTCCGTCATACGCAACTCCTTCCTCAACTTCCGCACACGGACCTACGACATGATACAGTATTACCAGAATCAAATACCCTATTAGGTAAGCGGTTTTGACGTTTAGTGTTACTAGTGGAGAAATTATTTGAAGATTTTAGGGTTCATACAACTAAGGGTTATCAGACGGCTAGCACAAAGTGCGTATAGACGCTTAGACTAGTCACGCGCTAAGATAACTAAAGGCAATAAATAACAATATACAAATAAACCTTTCAAAATTAAAGTATTGACGAATAGTTTCAAATTTATGTTCGCATGAAGTTTATGGTTAAGCTTAAAAACATAACGTCCATAGCATTTATAAATTTTATTGAAATCAGTTATGGCTGTATATACGTAGATCTTAACCTTCCATATATAAAATCTGAACGTCAGTCTTAAATAATTTCTTTACTAGCAGTAATTTATTTGGAAGTACTTTATTTTAATTAAATGTTACTGTTCAAAATACAGAATCACTTTTTAATGCAAATCAGTGTCAAATTCATTTAAGAAGAATATATAATTGTTGTTTGTTATTGATATATTGAATTATTTGTAATATTGCCATATACAAATTGTACTATAGAGATTAGGGGGCGCCACTTAACACATTGATGTATTTTATCGTTTATCATGAATTGTGTAATTTTTTATGTAGACAGAATGAAAAAATGAATTTATGACGTAATAGTGAGATATCCTTATCAATTATATTATTTACTTACGCCATATGGTGGAACAAACCAAGCTCCTCCTCCTTTTTAATTTATCTGTAAATTTCTTGCACATTCTATAGCTTATAAACATAATTTAAGTTGAAAATAAGGTTTGCGTTGATATTACATAAAACATACATAAAAATATTCCTCGAGAATACCTGTATTATGTGATGACGAATAACAGTTCGTTTTATAATTATTCTATCATTGTATTTAATATATATTTTCTTTATAGCAGTGATGGTAGGTTCTAAATGGAGATAGGATCTCGTGTTTAACTATTTGGAAAAGCGCATTTAAACACTTATGGCTGAGTGTATTGCCCGCATAAAATTCGATTTCCAGATTACAATCCTCCTAGAGTAGTAATTAAAAAAAACAATCTTCATCATATGAAATTTTTACGCCCGGGTATCTATATTAAGTTTATGCGAATGTTACTCGTTACAATAAAACTACTTTTCTGCTTAACTGCCACTCCGATATCCGATAGAGTCCACCCGTGGCCACGGTTGCTGTAAAGCTTTTGAAACGTCGGGCTACTTAGATAATGAAATAAACCGCGATAAAATCCGTAAAATAGTTTTATTGCATTAGGTATCTGTTCATCGTGATTTGTCCGTCAATTTGTTTAGAGAATAGTGCAATGGGTATATGTGTTAATTTATAATTATAACAATCTCTTAAGTATCTGGTATTCAGGTTTCGATGCTGGATGCGAGATGGTAGCGATAATGCTATCGAATACGAATGTAAAAAATACGAATTGCGGCATCATCTGCCAGCGTACGGCAAAACATTGGTAGAATAAATGTTGCAAACATAAAAAACAATATTACACATTCTCGCTCGAGAAATAATTCCGTTAATACACCTTGGAAGGTTTACTTTAGGTCCTATTTGTTGTGTCTTGCCGTAGAATTACGTGTAGCAACACTGCAATGTTGGCTTGTATATAAAACAAGGCGGCAGACGCATGAATGTGCAAACTCTTTTCTGACGAGTCTTCATTCTCTACCCTTCTGCCCTCTCACCATATGATTCTTTTTAGACAAATTACTTCACTAAAAGCTTCTTGTTGAACAATTTTTTTGTTATATGACTTATTTTTCATGATTCGAAAACGAAGTATTATATATTATCGAACATTTTATGTGCGAACGTGAGACGCAAGTTTTATTTTCTGATATTATGTACGTACTTTAAAATATGAGGTTGCATAAGCTGCCTTGGTGTTGAACTATAAATAAAATAAAAATAATTCTCTATGTGGTAAACTTTTAGTATCTAATTGTTGCGAATGTTTAAGGTGTATGATTCCTAAATAATTTATGGTTTGGCAAGGTCTTTATGCCAGTTTCTGTGTTCTTGAATTTGTGTTTTAAACATTATATGATACAAATATCTCCTGTATTCCTATAGTAAAAATTATAAAAAGAAATTAGTAAAAATGTCAAAAGTAACCAAAGTATACTAATTTATAGCACAAATTTAAACATGTATGCTTTACTTGTTTCTTAAGTTTGCGTAACATAGAACGGCGTATACAACCGTTCCTTCTGTTTCCTTCCGTTAAGTCACGTGGTAAGGTACTATTTCAGATAGTTTATTAGCGAACACTGTAAGAAAGATAAAATTTTCGTTACGTCACAACTCTTAATATACTATAAAACGGTGTGATACGTCTCATTATTTAACAATAATAAATATATTTGGTTATAGTATTTAATTTTAGTTTTGTGTTAAATACGATGATCGTATTCGACAAGCCTGTCCTGATAAAAGTAAAATTTGTTTGTGCACATTGTGTGCATTCATTGTGTTATGGAGAACCATACTATCAATTATATTAGCTGGAAACATGTGGCTGAAAGAAACGGAAATCATAACATTGTATACGGAATGAATTTTGCTAAGGAGAGACTTTGAATTTCTGTCTGATTTTACACATTTTTGACATATATTTTCAAAAGTCCTCACCCTATAAACAGTGGTTCAGAATTGGCAGGATCATGACTCACTATTATCATAATAAATCATGAAATATAGTACAACAGAGTACTATTCGTACAAATATAGTACAACAGTGTACTATTCGTACAAATATAGTACAACAGAGTACTATTCGTACAAATATAGTACAACAGTGTGCTATTCGTACAAATATAGTACAACAGTGTACTATTCGTACAAATATAGTACAACAGTGTACTATTCGTACAAATATAGTACAACAGTGTACTATTCGTACAAATATAGTACAACAGAGTACTATTCGTACAAATACCTATTGGAACAGCGGAACCATTTACTTTACGTCATATACCTTTTGTGTTGTTTCTATTTGAGACATTATTCCAAAAAAAAAAGAATGCAGTGGATACTGCAAGATGGCGCATATAGTGTATACCTATTTATAATTACGCAGATGGAAACATGTAACGAATGTGATGGAAATGTAAATTAGTTAATTTATTTATGTACATGAAGGAAAAGTGTGTGCAATTCGCACACATTGAAGTAAAAATTTCTGAAAGTAATGTATGACTAATGCGTATCCCGTGATCTTGAGGCAGTTTTGTTTCATCACGTTTCACGAAGACGAAATTTGTTACACCCCGCCTTCATTTCATATCCAGTGATGTTATTATATAATACGTGAAAAAAATAAAGAAACAAAATGTACTTTATTGTGCACACAATATACGTAAAAAGATTGTATAGAAGATGCATCGATTCAAATCTTTCATGCGTACTAACATTTCTAAACTGTATAAAAAATTATTGTTACTGTATGTGTGTCGTTGTTATAATTATGCATATTTTATTGAAATGTTTCAAAATCAACAATCATAAATATTAGTCAGTATACAATTAAAATTAAATCTTCAGCATATGTAATTAAATATCGAACACAAATGATTCCAAAGACTCACATCAAGGTTAGTTTTACTATTGGTATTATTTCTAAATTGTTTGGTTACTATGTATATTAGGCTCCCAGAAACATTAGGTATAAAAGCTGCCATGTTTTAAAATAATAGGACTAATTCTTGTCATTGCAAAATTCAAACCGTGATCTTTGGAAGTTTATCATTTTTTTAAATACTTTCCATTGTATTTTTTATTTATTAACTTTCATTACAGTCCAAGTTGGCCGATTTCTACACAAGCAAAAAAATATACTTGCGTAAGTGAGAGTTGGCAATACTGGAATATTACCCTGAACAACAACAACCTTTTGTGAGACCACCGCAGGATTGGGAATCCGGATAACTGCGTGTTGTGTAGGGAGGCAACGAATGTGCACCACATATTGTGTGGATGTTTATGGGTGTAGCCATTCACCAAAAGCAACAAAGCCTATTCCGATTATAATTTAATTTTAATTGTATATTCACCGCTCAGTAGTGAATTCGACCATCCTCTGTATCTTATCGTTATGATTGTGACACGTATTGCAATATAAAAATAAACTTGATGTTACCACGCATTGAATAAATTTCTCTTCACTTGTTTTTATATTGCAATTGCGTGGTGTAGATATATTCAATGTTCTGGACATTCCTCGTATAGTATCTTGTTGTTGGAATTAAAGTATATTGTAAAGGTGTAAAAATGTGATTTTATTCCAAGAATGTTGGCAATAGTAATGAACCGTTTATTCATCCGGGGTATAAAGTATTATTCTGTTATTCCAGACTATAACTATGTATATATGCGTCAAATTTCATCGAGATTCGTAAAGGAGATTTTGCGGGATAGACTGATAAAGCCATACTCAACTACACAGTCTTAGCTGAACACGTGAGGCACAGCTAGTATTATCAAACGCGGCTGTCCGGCACCAGATTAAAAGCGAATGCAAAACTGACGGCGATCCGTGCACTCTTGCTCCGGACTGACTTAAAAACTTTATAATTTCAATAAAATTAAAACGAACGGCAGTCAAGCGAATACAAAGAAATTGCGTACAGGAACAACCAACCATTAATAAATCTCAGCGTGTAAGTGAATGAAAATAACGTTTGCGTACGCGGCGTGCGCAGTTCGGAGCACGCGCGGTTAACATGGTTATTATACTAATGTTGCGATGCTTTTTGCTCCCCGCACCTCATGTAGTCATATATATATATATATATATATTACTACCGGTTTCGAGTAATTCATTATCAGGTATGATGAATAGTATAAAGACTATACTTTTTATTTAAGTTATAACATGAATTTCCAACAAGGAGTGACAATACACTCCATCAACTATATAGAGTGATTTGTGCTCGTTAGAGTGGATCCCGAATCAATTTGTCGTGGCTGTGCTTTTTTGTAGAAGTCGTTAGTGAAACCAAAATTTCGAAGTATTTATAGTGTATACTAAAAAGGAAGCAGTGTGAAATCATAATACATTTTATGACTCTTAAATAGTTTTACTTAACAGGCATCACAGGTATTTAAAAATGATAAATAAAATTCCAATTTCTTGATAACCTTATTAATTTTAGTTTTATCAAGATTTGAAGGTACGTTCTTGTGGTCGGGATATCTTTGAGTGAATTCACCATTCTTGTTATTGACTATTTTCTTGACTTTGAGTTGAGACTTGGAGTCAATGAACAATTGTATGAGACTGGATAAAGCTGCTTTGCTGTAGTACAGTTTGTGGCCCTCGTCTGGTCCCTGCAGCAATCTTAGGACATCATGTTTCATCACATCCAAACTCTCCTTGTCTGTCTCTATGAGTGTACTCTGCAATAATAAATATTTAAAGTGCCATGGTTAGTGCTATTGCTGTATTGTATGTGTGTATGCTCCTCATCCCGATATCCTCTTTTCTTTGTTGACGCGTGGAAACACATTTGCGCGCCTTCACCGACCCTGGGTGGGGTCCAGTGTGTGGGATTCGCGACACATGGTAGTGCCGAATGCCCACAAAAACCACCGCGAGTGCCATCAGTGCCGCCTTTGGTGAGGTGCCCCGGAACAACAATAATCAGGGCAGTCAGCCCTCTAAGGGACTAACTCCACCTCCACAGTTGCCCAGCACTACAGGACAACCCCACCGGCTTTGGGACAGTGCAATGGGGTGAGGTTCCCATCCTCGCCCCTTGCCCCGTGCGCAAAAGCGCCACATCCTGTTGCTCTTAGGTCCCCTCTTATAAGAGTACCGAGAGCGATTTCTCGTCCTGATCTTTAAGTCCCCTCTTCTTATAAGAGGGGTACAAAGATCCACCTCGGTTCAATTGGCTTCGCCTGGATTCACACCAGGCTACTAAGCCCCACCGCCGCGACAAGGTTTGAACCATGTTGGGGCTCATCCCGATATCCTAAAGAACGATCCGCTTGCAAGCCTAACACGACATTTGTCAAGCATTTTCCGGACGTCAGCTAGAGTGATCAGTCTGGCTCTTGCGCAGTTTAAAGGGGAAAAGCTCCGGGAAGGGACGGAATTACAGTCGAGCTTCTTAGAGCAAGAGACGAGAGCTATTGGGAGAGCTAATAAAGATTTTTAATTTCGTCTTACAGCGGGGCGTACCTCCCAAAGCATGGCTAGTTTTTTTTTTCTTAGAAGGGTGACAAATCACTTCTTCAAAATTACAAACCAATTTCACTTCTCGGCCATATTTACAAGTTGTTCTCAAGAGTCTTGACGAATCGTCTCACAACAAAGCTTGACGAATTCCAGCCACCGGAGCAGGCTGGGTTTCGCCGAGGATTTAGCACCATGGACCACATATTCACCATAAGGCAAGGCGTACAAAAGATACATGAGTACAATCAGCCGCGGTGCCTTTGTGGACTATGAGAGAGCTTTTAACTCTGTCGAAACCTGGGCAGTTCTGGAAGCTTCAAACGGATGTCAGGTCGATTAGCGATACGCTGAAGTACTGAGAGCATTGTATGACGCTGTTTTTATGTCCGTTCTGATTCCGGAAGGCCAATCCAATTGCATCGAGGAGTTCGACAGGGGATGTTATTTCCACGAAAATGTTTCCTAATGCTTTGGAAGACGTCTTTAAGACTTTAAACTGGACAGAATGCGGCATAAATATTAGCGGCGAGTACATCTCACATCTTCCTTTCGCCGACGATATCGTTGTTGACCTAATCGTTGGAGAGCTTCCAGGAAATGTTGCACAGCATAAAATAATCCTCCCGACGTATTGGCCTTAGGATGAACATGGACAAGACAAAGGTCATTCAACGAACACGTTCTCCCGAGGCCAGTCAACGTCGATGGTGCTATTCTCGACGTCGTAGACGAATACATCTACTTTGGGCAATTGTTGTAGACATAACTTCGAGAAGGAAGCCGGTATAGAAGGATTCAGTTAGGTTGGGCAGCATTCCGAAAGTTCTGTCACATTGTTACGTCGCCTATACCGCAGAGCTTGAAGACGAAAGTCTTCAATCTCTGCGGTATAGGCGACGTGATGCGTTCGTCCCGTGATGTCCTACGGGGCCGAATCATGGTCTCTTAATTTAGGACTGGTACGCAATTTTGAGGTAGATCGACGGGCTATTGAACGTGCTATGTTGGGAGTTTCTCTGTCCGACAGAATTCGCAACGAAGCCATAAGGTAGAGAACTAGAGCATCCACGTATATCACGCGACGAATAGGCTCGCTGAAGTGGCAATGGGCTGGTCACACACTCAGAAGACAAGTGGAAGATGGGCCAATAAGGTGCTGGAGTGCGTACAGTAGCCGGTTCGGGATGGATGCGAGTAGCAGGAGATCGGTCGTCTTCGCGTTCATTGAGAGAGGCCCATATTCAACAGTGGACCAATAAGGGCTGACAATGAATGAAAAATGAATGAATTGTTGCATTGTACCTTGGTTTGTGAGACAGTGGCCCATTGGAGGCTGAGGTGGCCAGGCAGCGTATCTGCATAACCCCCGGCTTGTACGTAGATAGGTGTAAGCATCTACTAAAAGATAGATGACTCATTTGCCCTCTTATGAAATTGGAACATAAAAAATATATGATAAAAATGATTGTAAATCTTGAAGATAGGTACAGGAAGTGGTTAATAGATTGCAATGAAATGACAATTGATATACAAAATCTAACAAGAGATTTAACTGCATTCTATTCACCACAAAATGTGCAGTCATTAAATAAATTACTTCGGAAGATTTGTTGATACTTGATCGGAAGATTTGTTTGATACTTTAAACAAAATTATTTGTCATTGTGCATTGGATACTTCTGAGTCACCTGTTTTTTCATATGGAATAAGGGGGCAATCGATCAAACCGAGACTTTTTTACGACTACCGAGGCCCATGAACATCCACATAATTACTATGCCGATGCTATGGCCCGCCCCAATGGGCCACCGCCTACTCACAAACCGCACGAATCGCGACACTGAAGGTGTCACTTTACGGCGGTGTTATGTGAGCGAGAGGTACCAAAATCAATGAGGTAGTACCATGCATAGTACTTGACACTATATCTTCCTAAAACATGACATATGTCGCCTTCTCATATTTACACTGTCTGTGAGTTTTAATGTTTAATTTAATATGTGCCATGTCTTACCTGCAAACAATTTTGTGCAACACTTTCAATAGCAACATCCATTTCTTTATAATTGGTGTTTGCAGTGAGGCTGGAGCATATATCCAGTAAGCATTCTGCACAATCCAGGGGCTCAATTTCTCCATTGAAATACCTCAATACAAATGCATATGACGCAAGGATGTTTGATATGTTAAAGGATATACACGGTGAAGGCTTCACACTCTGAGAAGCATTACATTTTCCATTTGGACATCTTATTTTTGAAGTTTACTCACCATGTGAGAATAAAAAATGCAGTAAAAAAAATTATGAGATGTGTAACATGAACAACTACCGAAGTGTAACACTTAGCCATGCTGACATCTCTTGCAGTATGCTTAGTAATTACATTGGTAAATAATATATAAGTCAAGTGTTGAAACATACACATAGCTGTTTCCTATAACATTTCATTGTAAGAAACTATACTTTATTCTATGACCTGAGTGACATCTGTGCTGAAGAGGTTTCATCCAGTTAGCGAGGACCCATTGACCTATTGTAGGGAAAGAGAAGAGCCACACATCGAGGTAACAATTATATGGATGTTCTTGGGCATTGATAGTCATTGAAAGACTGGCTATTTGTTTGTCCTTTTATACTATCCTTCACTCTATCCTCCCTAAAGGTCTCACAAAATGCATGAAGCAGGCTACATATCTATGTACAAAGAGAAATATTAAATAAACCTATACAATTTTCCATATAGCAGAGCCTTCCTGTGCTCCACTATAAGCCAAACAAGTTTACTGCAACTCCTGTGGAGACACTTGTACACTTGTTAACTTAAGTTATAACAATAACTTACGGTTAAACTTTTAAATTCTGGTACAATTCTTAAAGGAGGACATTTTTCCTTAAAATCAAATTTATTTTCATTTTCAACATCCTGAATAAGCTCTTTTTCTTTATAGTACATCCACCAGGGTTCCCATGTAGGTAATATTAAAGCCACTTCCCCACTATTGATAATAGCTTCAAATTCATTCCTTTCATCATTCGTTAGTACATTCCAAACAGCATCTGGATCATTGAGATTTAAATCCATAATTCTTGAGTGTAAATCGATGGCAGATTCATCATCAGAATCCTCAGAGCTGTCATTGTCCAAATGTTCAATATTTTCTAGGGGGTCTAAATCACTGTTATACATTTTTTTCAGTATGTCCATCATCTTCTGCTTTGCGCCGTCAACTATGTCATTAGAAGCTAGTTCTTGGTTAACACAATCTCTGTAAAAACTCTCTGAGCACTGCAAGTGTTTTTCACACTTGTAACAGTCTAGGGAGCAGTAAAATACTTCGCATCGCGGGCAACAATATTTACTTGAATTTATATGACACCTGTAAATGTTTGAAAATATTGTCATTTCATTTTTACGTTCTTTATTCATGGTTAATATTACTAACACATTAAAATATACTTACAAGCCACATACCCCTCCTATAACATTATTTTGTTCTTCTTCAGACATAGTGCACTTTTAATATTATTAATTATATATTGTTGCAATTAACCTTTAATTACATATGCACTGAGCACTCAATAACTTTGTTTTATAATTTCATTCGATTTTCCCTGTATTAATTCGATGTTAGTATTTCTAGTTTTCTGTCACTCGGCTAACAGCTGATCATCTGTCAGCGGTTAGTACCATAGATAAAGCCTGGAATTATTGACTTATTTCGACATGCAAAGAAGTCAACCATGTGGGCACAGTAAGATTTGAAAGCGAAGAATCAACAAAATTCTAGGCTCTGGTCGATTTTCATTAAATAAAAGTACTTGGAAGATAAAAGTTGTAAATACGGGAAGTATGTATTATATGAATTTAATTATATTTTTTTTATATAATCGAGCAATGGGAACAACTTTGAATTTCTTGTCTACCTACGATTTTTAGCATCTACAGGTGACAGTATTTGCAGATGAGATTCCTATAGCCTTTGGCCACCAGCCTATAGATACTCACAATCGGCAAGAAACATAACAGCCATCATAATACAGCACTCGCCATCATGAGAGCGAGAGGTACCTCACTGGTCAGGCCCACATGATTCGACTACCATACAGTATTGACAGAGTCAGTTTCAAAACTACGTCTAGATCTAAGTTTGGTAAATTCAAAAAGAAAATAAAAGGTAAGTTTTACGTTAGCTAACAAGGTTCTATAATCTTTTATCTTTGCATATAGATGAGGCAGCGCGGGAACTTTAAAAAAAGTCATCACATCACTACAAATTTACAGAGTACAAATTCAAAGGTTTGTGTTCTCTGCAGATTACAATGTCTGTTTTATTATTTAATTGTCTAAACATTTGTTTAGTACGATGATATATATTTCGAAAAAATGAAACGAAGTTTACATAGTTCATAACCCTGAAAGTTTTCAATAACATTAAGTACTAGTCATTAAGTATAACATTAGTACTAAACTACTAGGAACATTCTGTTATGGCTGAACCAGAAATTGTTGAAGATTTCTATGGAGTGTACTTATTAAATTGTATAAATCCTAAGTATAGTGGCAGAACTTATGTGGGCTACACAAGAGATCCTAATAGAAGAATAATGCAGCACAATAGAGGCACTTGGGCTGGTGGAGCACACCGTACAAACGCCAAAGGACCATGGTTTGTAAACAAGAGTTGTTTTAATAAGCTAAATAGGTAAAATTCTTATTTTTTGAAGCGGAATTAGATTTCATTTTGAAAATTTATTATTATCAGTTTTGGTAAGCAGTAGTGACAGGATGAATTACAGACAAATAGCGCTAACTTAATACATGATACTGTCTTAGAAACCATTCATTTCACAAAAGGATCAGGGTGTAGCAATGGGGCACTATGGGATTTTCCGCTCATCATGCATGTGATATATATCAGAATATTATTTACAAATTTTTTTTTGTAGGGCTACTGCTGCAAAGATCTCTAAAATTATTCATACAAACAATATTTTTTGGAATATTTTTTCTTATATTAACACCCTATTTTTATGTACAAGTCACATAGGGTTTATTGTGAAAAATCATTGGCAAATAATATTCTTATATATATGATCTGTACTATGAGAAAAAAATGTGGGGGTTGTTAGGACATTAAAGTTTTCAATCATTAATAAAAAAATTAAGTCCCTGTCCCATAGTGTCCTTATTGCTACACCTCAACAGATGTATAAATAAGTTTTTGTCGTCTTTCTACCAATTATTACATACCTTCTTGTGATGGAAAGATATTCCAGTAAAATAAATATGTATCTGTTACAGGAAGATGGCATTAATTGTTCACGGGTTTCCTAATAATATTTCAGCATTAAGGGTAAGTAATTACCTTAGCCACTAATAAGATCTTTTAGCACGGGTATTAATAAAACAAATGCTCCCATTTTTATGACATTAGTAGGTCACTTAATAATACCTCTGCAGTGTACAGCAGCTAGGCTAATTCAGTGGCAAAATCATAAGCTATCATCAGCCCGGGGTCAAGGGGGTGGTGGGGACCACTATGGTTCAAGCCTTATCGTGGCGGTGGGGCTCAGTAGCCTGGGAAGAAGCCAGGCAAAGCCAATTGAACAGAGAGGGATGCTCTTTGCGCCCCTCTTATAAGAAGAGGGGACAAAAGACAAAAGGGCAATAGGTCCTACTATTGCTCTTTTGTCTTGCATGGGGCAAGAGCCGAGGATGGGAACCTCACCCCATAGCACTGACGGAAAAATTGGTGCCTATCCTGCACTACAGGACAACTTCAACTGTGGAGGTGGATTTGGTCCCTTAGGGGGTGGACTAGCCGTCGCGGTGCCATGATGATTTGTTGTTCCGGGGCACTTCTCAAAGGCGGCACTGATGGCACATGCGGTGGTTTTTGTGGGTATTCGGCATTACAATGTGCCGCGAGCTCCACACACCAAGGAGCGTAGATGCATTTCCCCGCGTCAACAAACAAAAAAAAAACCCTTGTATATGTTACTCACTGTTCTGCATAACAAAAATAATTACGATAATTTCAAGTTATATTTATTGCCTAGTATAGTATATAGTGTTAGTATTTTAATTTATATCTGGTGTTATAACTGAGCTCTTTAACAACGTCTGTCAGTTTTGTTTCAATCCAGCAATGACTATACTTGAAATACTCTGCAGAAATCTCATTATAAATACTTGGTTATAGTTTGAATGGGCTTGGCAGAATCCCAACAAGACAACACGACTACAACACCTGCAGTTGAGGAAGATACCCAGGAAAGAAACGGAGTTACAGTTTAAGTTGAGGATTTTATCGGAGATGCTGCGAGTGGGCCCCTGGCATCGGTTGCCACTTGTTATAAGATGGTTAGAGAATGAGTACTTTGAATGTTTTCCTGTAAGTAATAAGAAATGTTCTATGTTTCCTCAACTATATGGATCGCTTTCCTATATGAAGCTTACTTTTACTATATTGTATAAGGAACTACCAGTCCCATGGCAAGTGCGGTGTCTTTAATAACTGCTTATTAAAGAAACGTTTCTCTCTCTTTTAAGTGTTTTAAAAGCGTTTGAGTAACTGGAGGCTGCATCAATTTTATGAGCACAATGCAATAAAACTTACCAAGCATGATGTCCATAATCACATCTCGCCAATGCTAGGAGTTAATCTAGATGTATTAATGTGCAGAAAAATAATTTCAGCCAGAACGAACACCACCTGAACATATGACAATTACCCATGGTCCTGTCAAATGTGTCAATACAAGGAAAGTTAAGGGCATTGTACCAAAAAGTTCCCGAGAGTGCTTGCTCTGTTTCCAAAGCATCAAGGAGACAGATAAAATCTCATGTGTTAACAGCACTTGTGAATTGATATCCCATATCACATGTTTGGCGGACTTATTTCTGGCTCCAGGAGACTATGTGCCTATCTCAGGAGAGTGCCCTTTCTGTAATGTGACATTGAAGTGGGGGGAGTTGATCAGAAGAATGAATAAACTAGATCGAAGACCCAGTGAGGTCATAGAGAGTGATGAAGAAGTGAAAGACCAAGGTTTTGTGGACAACGATTCTTGGTTTCTTGATTGTAATGATACTTGACAAATATAATAACGAAGATTTTGTTTGATTGTAAATACTATTCATATATTTAACAGAATGTATGCGAGTGACATTAATGGGTATTGGCCACTTCTGCTTTCCTTAAGGCCAAGTGCAAACTGACGGAGTGACGGCGAAGAGCAATGTTAATGTCGCATGCCACACTCAGCAGCACGCGATCATCAGCAAGCGTCTAGAGTCACGTTACTCGGAGCTGCTCCAGGTGAAGTCGGCGCCTATTGGGCGTGTATATTCTCTTCGCCAGACGCGATTTCTTTGATTTTTATTGCGTTTTAAGTACTAATGGCTGTCTTATAGTAGTTTGACGCTTTGGTGCTACGGATAGATATATTACGAGCGGCATAAAGCGATATTAAACGCCGCTCGCTCTGTGTCTTCTATTGAATTTTCTAGTGGATTTTCAATGTGGAGTGTTTCGAAAGCACTTCCACTTAGTACAAACAGTAGATAGACCACATCTGGACTGTATACTTGGACTGGTCTGTGTTCCCTACTTAATAGTACTTAATAGGTAATCCTATTTAATTGTCTTCATTGGTGTCCATTTATTCCTGACACACATTGTCTCCAAGCGGATTAAATGCTTCATATTTTAGATTTCCCACAGTAATCTTCTAAGTCATTGATAGTAGAACAGCCGTTGGGAAGGGTAAGTAAAACGCTACTATTATAACGAGGAAGGAAAATAAACTCTGATTTAGCACTCGATTAATTCACTTTATGCTACGCCACTGGCCTCTGTGGCACACAATCTAGTGTACTAGCAACTAGTGGATATAGTGGATCAAAGAACAAATTCCTGTTTTTTGGACGGTTGTAATATTCTTGCATAAGCAACCAAATCTATCTTTACAAATGTGCTCTGACTCCTGGACTATGAATATCCTGTATCCATGGGTGACAGTGCCTTCCCTATATTTACATATTTCTTAATCTATGTGTACATTGCTTATTAATAAGGTAATTTTTTGTAATATTATTTGGTACAAAATAAAGTGTTTTTATTATTTATTGTTATATTATTACTAAACTAGTGCGATTACTTATTATTTATAGAGTACAATATAATATTAAAGTTTAATTTTAGAGAAGCATTTGAGAGAGAGAAGTATTTGTGCGTGTGTATCGTTGTGAGTGTAGGTGGGTGTGTGCATGTGCATTGTGTGTTTCATTTTGTGTCGTGAATGCTACAGAACTCACATCATCATTTCCTTACTTCACTACGGTTAGTGGATTTTCTGTTTGTATATAATCAATTTGTAATAACCAAGATATTTTTTTTTTAAATTTAGCAGTGCTTAAAGACTATAAGTTGTGAAATATTTTTGCTTGGAATTTTATTGTAAATGCGGAGTGTAACGAAACTGTAGGAACGTTGGGCAAAGCTAGATTGACGGTGTTCCCTATCGTACGACTTATGACAATCCGTAGGTATGGCTTGACCGACACAGCTAGCCGCCGAACAGGATACGAGTCTATGAGTGACTACGCGTGCCCATAAACATCAGTACAACAAAGTTACAAATATGACCGACCTCTGCCTTCGAATTTGAGTGTCGAACTGCTTAACTCTGAAAACCTACCGATATGTTATATGAGCTACGTGTGCCCCTGCGATTCACCCGCGTGAAGTATATCCCAAGGAAAACGCTTTAATTTCGGGACAAAAAGTAATATTATAGCATTTCAGATTACATATGTTGGATACATTCCAAACCGTTCAGTAGTTTTTGTGTGAACATACAAACTTTCACGTTTATAATATTAATTCGATTAATGAATGACGGCCTGTGGCTGTGCCACATAGTTTCATGCGAAGATTGAGTCACGTCGCGCTCCAACGGTGTCTGCAGACAAATTCAATTCGCTGAATATATTCGCTGAATGGTTGATTAACCTTATGAATATCCATATTGAAAAAATGAATATTCATAAGGTTAATCAACCGATTTTCAACTTTAATGTATACTTATAAGAATCATCATCCTATCATCTCGCCGATTTTGATCGTCGAGGAACGATATGCGACGAATTTTCCTATTTTAATTTTTTTTCTAAAACCCCACCGGCACCATATCGATGCTCCGAATTATTTATTTATAGAATTATAGAATCGGCCTCATTCCTTGGTTTTCCCGCACCTGTACGAACTGAGACCTTCAAGAAAATAGCTTGTTCATCTCTAAAAGACCGGTAAAGCACCCGCTTAACCTCCGGCGTGGCCGATGTGTGTGGGCGACGCAGACCAGTTAACACCAGCTGAGCCAACTGCTCGTCTTTCATCTTTAAAATGTATTGATGTCTTAAGTTTACTTGAATGTTAGTCATTACAATAAAACTACTTTTGCGGATTTTATCGCGGTTTATTAAATTATTCTTTTTTAGAATTACAATTTTAGTTGTTCCGATTGTTATAATTCTTCGGGTACTTTTAAAAACTTGGTACATCAGGACATCTGTCATCTCAGTCCACCCGTGACCATGGTTGCTGTAAAGCTTCTGAAGCGTCGGGCTACATAAATAATTTAATAAACCGTGATAAAATCCGTAAAAGTAGTTTTATTTAAAATGTATCCTACAAATTCCGTACTTAATAATAAATATTAAGTAGGTAGGTACATAATTTAACAGACTTAATAGATACCTTCTTTTTGACGCTGGGGAATGATACATATATAATAGATACCTACTCACAAATTCTGCGAGACTTAGATAGTCCCATGACTGACATGTGTAAAGTGATGTAAGCGCCTCATGTGGTATAACCTCATACTGTCACAAAGGGAATGTTTGTGCATAGTCCATATGGGAATAAAATAAGAAATAGTTTAATAAATAATATATAATAGGTAGGTAAGTAATATTTACATACAGCAAAACTTAAACAAATATATACTACCAGGTACATTAATTTTAAAATTAATTAAAAAAATATCAAAGTCAAATGTTTAATTACAACATAAATAATTAAGAATAATTTAATGTTACTAAACTATTAATAAATGCAATTATTTCATTTGGTATGATTTATAAAATTAAACAAGAGAAACACAACTAACACTTATAAAATAAATAAATATTTTCTTACGTTAGTATATGAATAGGTTAAATTCGAAAATTACGTTACATATTACAAGTTATAAATAAAAATATTGTTTTATACCTTTTTCTGTAATAAATAACGCTAACCTCGTTTAACGAACACCAAACATTTTAGTAATCACCAAAAATATCATCATTATCATCGTAATCATCATCATCGGCGGCTCCTGGTGGAACAAATGCACCATTTAGCACTTCACTCACAGGCTCGGAGAATCCCAAAGCCTTAGCCAAACCATATACAATCCTCATCATTAGCAGCCTTGTAAAGTCCACTGGAGTCGTCTCCTTCCTTTGTAAGGTAAGTTGTTTTGTGGTAGGATAAACTATTTTCTGTTTCTTCATTTCGCACAGAGCAATCACATAGAAAACAACGAATAAAGTTACCAAAGAGCGCTTCATTTTTAAATTTTTCCCGCTTGAATGCACGTCAAATTATTTTTAAATTGAGAACGTTGCGTTCGAATTTACAGCATATTCGAGTAGGCCTTAGTCGCGAATGCCGAACAACCAACTAACGGAACGTTGATGCACAAGCGAGAAACGACAGTAGAGAGTTGGCAGGGGTATGTCATTGTGTGTCATGCCAATAAAGCAAAGGTATGATCATATAACTGTCTTAAAGGCGCGACAGTGATCGGTTAGACGATTTTACAGTTACTTAACAAACAGACGTGAAAACGATGTGGGTTTAATAATATCATTGTTTGTTTTGGCACGCAAATTGGAACTGGCTTGTCTGTAAGTAGGAAATAAATTTGTTTTTTACCTAAATATCTAGCAAGTTCATAGCAAAAAGGTTTGTGTTTTATTCAATTGCCGGAAAAGATTTTATTCATTAATTTACGAAGTTGGTCAGTTGCGAAGGCACTTTAAGTAAGAAAATTATGGAAAAATAAAAAATACAGTATTTTCAATAAATGGGGGAAAGTCTAGGCGGCAAAACTAGTCTTTAAGAAATAGTAAAATTTCGTAGGTTAAGGCAAATGAAATTATATAATAAAATCCAGTTTCGGTTAGTTTTTACTTTTTAATGCAAAGGAGACAGCAAACAGCAAACCTGGCCCGTCTCGAACCGGTGGGACGACCACATGTATAAACTAGTCAATTTCCTTCATCAATAGGTGCTATTATTATCTACTTCTAGGCGACTGAGATCGCACCTAGATGTGCATCCTTTACAGCCATCATTCATTTTACTCGGAAAAACACGTTTTATTTCCGATTAAGAAAGACATTGCGTGGCCTTGATTTTGGCTCTTAGTAGGTTGTTTGAGCTGTTTGTAGGCTAATCGACCGGCGATGGACGTCACCGCAATAGGACATACTGTTGATTACATTTGGTGCTTGTTCTGTACATGTCCTCTTGGCATAAGGACGTGACGGTCGGAGGATCCATAATAAACGTTTTTGACGGATATATTTGTGACGGATATGAGTGCTTCATTTTTTTTCTCAGACAGAGGCTTATGACGTGAAAGCGAAAAGAAGCTTGTATAGCCTAAATGGTGGAGATCAGGACGATGAGACTAGTTTTGGGGACAAAAGGGGTCCGAACACCCACACTCCCCCAGATGGGAGAGATACATCGCGATATGAGAATGTTTATAATAACTATTTTAACTATTATTATCATGTACAAAGAGACCGCCGGGTCCCTCATCTCCCGACTCTGACGACGAGGGCAGCTCGCACACAGTAGCTAAAATCACTTCGGAGCTGACTGTCTCATGAAAGAATGCCTCATGGAGAAGATATGGGAGCGTATGGGAGCCAACTATCTACTCAAAACCCGTATGTGTCCGTCTGCTATGGTAATTTCTCATTGGTGTACTCTGTAATCTAATGAGCATACCTACACAGATCTTATTAACTCTAGCTCTACATTATTTAGATTTGTTTCGTTTTAACAACATCTATTTGGAATTTGTTGTGAAGTATTTTGACACAACAGGGTCAACGGGAAATCCTCCTGTATGAATCCTCTCTGATGAAGCTCCCAATATCCGTGTAAGCAGATGTCGTTTTTATAATATAAGCGCCTGATTTTTCACTTTTTATTTGGCAATCTACGTAAGGATCTGTCTTATAACAAAATAAGAATCATTAAGCCCACTAAAACTAGTCAATGAATTGTACTTTTTCATTACAGAGCGGGCAAATGGATGATTTGAGATCCGCAATGCTAAGGAAAATATAGATGCGTCTTTAGACGAGATTTCCTTAATTCTCACATAGGGATTAGTGAGTGTCGAATAGGTAGCTTCAGTTCATTCTTGGGTTGCGAGAGTCACATTCTTCCACTATCGCGCAGTCTGCCGACCCAGCAATGGCCTGATATGTATAGATGAACAAATCTCATTTAAGATTGCGCAATACTGTTATGTAGAAAATGTGTGACATGTATAGCGGCAGCAAAATAATGAATACTAAGTAATCCGTTTTCGCATCGCGTGTAACAAATAAAAGAGGCCGGATTGTTGCCTTAACAAATAATACACTAAAATCGCTCTACCCATGGGGGCAAACCACTTGAAATCCCGTTCAGTAGATTTGGTGAAGTTCGATCCGATACAAACAGACAACTTTTGGAGACTTTTTTTTATAATATGTACCTGTTAAGTATAGATGTTTTAATGAAAGTTTCTATTCTCTCTAATCACCGATGTCACACGTATCAACGTAATCGTCATCCAAAAGGCTTGAACATCATGTTTCGCATATAAACCATTAATTAATTCATGCTTAATTTGGTCTGGCTGTCAATTGCTCTACTTCCCGTTTTGGCATCGACGAGTGAAAGTTGCGAGGAACGCGAGTTCAATTTGAATTTCGAAAATTATTTCGTAATTGAAATCGCTATTAAATTTCGGACGCAATTTCATTCTATCGTTTGACCACATATTAAATAAAGTGTTACAGGTCGTAAAAGACTTTGTTCAGTAATAATGATCCTTTATGTAGGTAACGACAAACTCTGTGTCTAGATCATTGTTATCATCAGGTTGATAAATATTTTGCCGAAAAATCCGATCTAAGCAGTGACAACAAGTAGCAATCATACACACACATAAAATCTTCTTTTTAAATTACAGTGCCGCACATAATCATATTGTTTCCAACATAATTAAGGTTTGTAAAAACACATACAATGTTATGTTCATACAACACAACGCTGACGGTAAAAAAACTATAAACTGTAATGCCATACCTGTAATTGCAGGAAAAGTGTATCCTCCAGTAATAGTAGTAGTAATATGCAAGAGAGTAGAGTTCCGTACACATTGTACTCAATTTCATTGGAATTCAATGCTCTCTATTTTACGAGAGCCATTCGACATTGGATCAGATTTGGGCCAGCATCGTGGCCTATCGTTTCATGTCGTTTGTGAGTTTGAGGAGGCCCATTGTAGATGACGATGGAAGACTGGAAGCACTTCTGCATAACAATTTTTTTGACTGCCGAAAACCCATAAGCACTACCGCGAGTGCCATCAGTGCCGCCTTTGGTGAGGTGCCCGCAACAACGACGTGCGCAAAGGCGCCTTCTTCAGTTGCTCTTTGCTGCCCGCTTCTTATAAGAGGGTACCAAGAGCGCTTTCTCCTCCTGCTCTTCAGTCCGCTCTTCTTATAAGGGGGTGCAAAGAGCATCCCCCTCGGTTCAATTGGCTTTGCCCAAGGTGTCTCGATTTACCCCAGGCTACTGAGCCCCACCGCCACGATAAGGCTTGAACCATTAGTCCAGCCCTATGGTAAGTACCGCAATTATGTTTAAGACTTTTGTTTTAGAAATACATAGATAACACGGTCGCGCTGATATCTCTCATAACACTCCCTGCAGCTGCTTGTCATCCATCTTCTTGTTCCGTTTTCTTTTTTTTTTGTATAAAGCTGATGATGGTTATGTAGATATTCAATTGGAACATAATGAACGTTGGCTCAGGTCGAGCCATTCAAATGTCGCGGAGGTGAAGTCGTGGTTTTGTAACGGATCTTTGTGCTCCGTCTCTGTGCCTCATCGTTTCGGTCCGACCGCAATATTGATTTCATAAGCTTCCACGCGTAGTTTATTGCGAAGGAGGCAAGGAATAAATGTTCAATCTACCAAAAAATATTTTGAAGTGAAAACATTTTTTGGCGGATTAACATTCTTTGAATGAACACAAATCATGGAGCCCGCGTCATTGTCACATCACGCTGTTGGTCACCGAACTCACCTGCAGTGGTATAAATGGGTACAGGTTTCGCTCCTATCAGCATACCACATGACTGCGTCGCTTTTTATTTTTAATAATAAGAGTGAAAGTGATATAGAATCGAAAGATAAACCTACATTTTACATTTGCATTACAAAAAAAAAAGTTAAAAATACAACGCAAAACGCAAAACAGTTATGCCACAAGCCAGTGATGCAAGAACCGATTATAGAAAATAGGTATTTACTATTTACATGCCTTAGCTAGTAACCTCTTGAAGCCACCGACCAAGAACCATGTAGTTAGTAATCAATTTACGTTTTAATGAGAAGTAACGATTGACAGTTGATGGTGAAACAAGTAACAAAAATGAGCGAATTGGCCATCGAATCATAAGTCCGGCCTGCGAGTGATGATGAGAGTGTACAGGTCATGTCATTATGAGCTTTTCCGATTCGGATCTGGAGCTACTCAAACTGGATAAGATTAAAAAAACCGGTTGAGTGCAAAATCTCGGGGCACAGCTAGCTAGTGATGTTATTTCAATTTATATTACAGCTTACGTAATCGACGAACTTATAAAACTATAATAAAGCTCGTTAAACGAGTTGATAAAAAAAACTTACACGTTATGTATGCGTCGGTGTTTGGCACAGAATATTAACTTACAAGTTTTAGTAAGGTCAGCAATTAAAAGAGAAATAAAACAATCTATACTTACTAATAATAAAAAGCTGAAGAGCTTGTTTGCTTGAACGCCCTAATCTCAGGAACTACTGCCCGAGTTTATTCTTATTTTATTTATATCAATATTTATCGGTGCCCAATACGATATATTAAGCTATAACTATTTATTAATATTAGTAACTAGACAACTTGGTATCTATACAAATAAAATTCGATACAAGATACATAGTATAGTCACGACAATAATAATTATATATTTAGAAAATAAAATCACCTAATAAAATATAAAATCGATCTTCAAATTAAATTTAAAATTACAATTCCTTGATCAAATGATAATATAAAATTCGAAATCAACATGTCAATATTAGTTAAAGATCAATTACAAATCATTGGAACATAATATAAACATATGTTTAAATAAATTTATGTTTGTATTAAAATAGTACATTTACCGAGGAAGGTTATAGGCTATACACCACAACGCTATGAATAATAGAACCGGAGCTAGGGGGTGGAACCGCGGGGTGATGCTAGTTGTATATAATATACAACTGGCTATATCGAATATGGCACTGATATTTAATATTAGACTGCCAAAAAAGTAGTCAATCCATATATATGCGTCATAATAAGTAAGTATATATACTCTATAGCGATGTATTTGATAGTCTATCTGCCATATCTACAGTAGATAGACTATCAAATATCATGTATAATATACTGTGAGTAGGTCTATTGAGAGTAATTGGATTACTGTGTTTCACACTAGGACTTTATATATTACTTATGTATTTTTCAAAAATTCGAATAGCGCCTCTCGCTGACATGACACCGCTGGGAAGTGATAGCTGTATGCTGTCGCCTTTCTCGCGATTTGTGAGTAGCCGGTGATCTATTGAAGGGCCGGAGGAAAGGTGGGCGACAGTCAGAGTTAAGACCGATGTCTATGGGTGTCCGTAGTCGTCGAAAAGCTACGATTGCCGGTTTCCTCTCATATACAATTAAAAAAAAACATAGATCTCTATAGGCTCTGAACACTATACGAGTATACACTTTGATTCATACAGTAGTAGACATAGTCGATCCGGCCCACTTCTGCTGCAATGCATCATGACAATCTGAAATTATTAAGTTAATCGATCGCTAAATGAGAGTAAGCAAGGGCCCTGGAATATATTCATATTCGAATGGAATAGACGCCGCACCATCTCAAACCGGCACTGGCTGCGGGTTTTTCTGCTGTCCGTACTCGCGAGTAAACAAAGACATGAATGCGGGTCGGTGCTCTCGGACTCGCAGCACAAGTCTTTGATCTGTAAACATGCTCCGACGTGTGGTCCTCCTGTGTTGTGCACTTCATGTAAGAAACTTTATCTATAAATACTTGAGCTGCGATGTTGGGACAATAAAGGTAAAGCAGTTATTAATCGAAATAAAATATTGCCTTGATTAATAACTACTTTACTTTTGGGTTGGGCCAAATTACATTTTATTAAAATTTCTGATAATTTCGAAGATTATCCCGAAAAGGTAACTTGACTTGGGATTGAGAGAGAGAGAGAGAGAGAGAGAGAGAGAGAGAGAGAAATAATTTCTGTGTTTTATCATATTATACTAGGATATACGGACGTACTGCATTCTTCTCGACGATCAGCTGGCTCAGTTGGTAAAGAGGCGGTTAGACTGCGTGTTACGCCAGAGGTCGCGGGTTCGAATCATGCCTAGGTCATGTATGTTTATATATGTATTTTATGTATTTCTATAATATTAAAAGTCTTAAATATGTAAAATTTCTTAAATATATAAAAATATATTAAATATATTTCCGTTGTCTAGTACCTGTAACAGAAGTCCTTACGGTACTTAGCACAGGGCTCGGCTGACGTGGTGTGATAAGTCCACAGATAATATTATTGTATATTATTTATTTAATTCATTTATTCTTTCTTTTTTATATATAAAATAAAGTCCCCAAAAGCTGCCAGTCTATTTGATCTATTTTCTCAATATTTCCTGAACGAATTTTCCTGCGGTTCCCGGGGAGGGTTCTAGTGGATAATTTGATCCGTAATACCGCGAAGTCGGGGCGGATCGCTAGTAAAACAACAAGATAAAACACAGAAAATGTTGATGATACCTGAATTTAATTTTTTTTTTCATAGGTTCGGTGTTAAATTGGGGCTTTTCATAAGCTTTTGCTTCATAGTTGGAATAAAATGGTTAACTTTATAATTACTTGTACCTGCCTATCCGATTGGACTGAGTATTAAGTAGTATCTCTACGTATAAATCCTTGCTTTGTACACTATAAAACGCATAAAGTGCTGCATGTGATGTTGTCACCAAAGGAATTAATAAAAAAAGAGTGATGAAAAAATTAAGAGCTTTTAAAATGCTCCTTAACATTACAAAGTTGAAATAATATTTTAAACGAATAAGAAATATATGTGTTCAAAAAATAAATAGTTTGAAAAGCTCTGAAAGGGGATAATGCATTTTTTTAACATCTGTTGCTTTTTATTTAAATAACATTGATTTTATTGCCTTATACCCTTTCCTACATTTTATTTTTTGTGCTATTATTTATTATTTCTGGTGAGTAATTATCGATACGAAATGGAACCGTTTGGAAGTCAATACCAGCATAGACAGAAATATTTTTTGTGTGTTCTAATTATAATAACTATATTGAATTGAAAACGGTTTCCCCGTTATCTGCTAATTGATATCTATGTAACAAAGAAAATATATTATAAAACCAGTCCCCAATAGCTGTTTGTAATCGATTTTCTCAAAATCTACGAACTGATTTTCATGCGGTTCACACCTAGTGATAGAGCGATTCCAGAAGCGTCTGATGTATCATTTGTTAAAGTTGCGATTCAGCCCGTCTTATTTAACGGCAAAGCCGAGATAGATCCATGGTGTATAAAAAAACAAGGCCTCCAAAAGCTGTCTGTCTGAAGGTAATCGTTATTCTCAAAAACGAATTATGCACTTTCATGCGGTTTTTATCAAATTATATAAGTTCATTGAACCCGAAACCATAATATTGTTTTTTCATCCAAACACATTACTGTAGTTTTAGTTAAGTTATCATTTCATATTGGCTTAGTAAATGAGTCTTAGCTGGATCTAGTGTTCGAACAAAATGTTCGAAAAAAAAGTTCAATGACTTTAGGTACAAATATAAGTTTTTACTTACATGTACAGTCAGGCATAACATTCTCTCCATAAATAGAGCCAAGTGTACGTGAGTACACTCAGCATAAAAAGTAGATAAAGAGACCAAGATTACGAAATGTTATATAGAATAGCAAGAACAATTCTTAAAGCTTAACACCAAAGTATAGTAAAACTAACAGTATGATCTTATTTATGATTACCGATGCCCATATTCATTTGCATAATTGTTATCCTACGCTCTCCCTTCCAGTGGTACACCGGAATCTCACAAACTCCAAAAGTTAACATGTATTTAATTGGTGAGGGGTTGAAGGAGGTTATGAGGGTAATAACTCTTACAGGGGCAGTAAACCTTACATCTTACAATAGTTGATGTCGTCATAACTGTAGGTCTTTTATATTCCCACAGATGGCGTTAACTGCTAAGGCGCCACTAGTCGAGCTAAACGATGGATACAAAATGCCAGTACTAGCTCTGGGTACAGGCCGGGGTACAGCGCCAGAGGTAAGTCTTGGAGCCCATTCACGCATACACAATCTGTTATACAACGACAAGTAACTACACAGGATAATATGATGCACCAGTGTGTGTGCGCAGTCATAAGTGCACCTTTTTTATAGTATATCGATGGTCCGTTTATTTTTTCATTTTTTTGTGGCTGTCCACAAGAAGGTAGGAGGGGTTTCATCATATTTGCATAACAATTGTCCGGATACCTACAGGTGTCGTTAGTCCCCAGATGGCTGCAATTTCTCGTTTACCCTATAATTAAAAAAAATTACATACGTACATGACGTTTATTAGTCTCTCCTAAGGTCATATAGGTTGAATGAGGAAAAAATGTACGACAAACATTTTAAAGAAAAAAATTAGTAAATCAGTGTTCGGGGAATTTTCATTAGTGCGCACAAACAACGACTCGAAAATAAACATCTTCAATGTTTCTGTAAACAAGTTTAATTGACTCGTATTCTGTTCTGTGATTATACCTACAGGTATAATCACAGAACAGAGGTACCTATAGGTATAATCACAGAACAGATAACTGATTTTTATCTGAGTATAATGATCTATTTCTAAACAGCTAAAGCCTGTCTCGTCTGAGTAGACTTTAGTTTTGTTCTGTAGTATGAATCCTCTTGCCAACTATTAGGTATCTATGTTAATGTAATAAAACTTAAGAGTTTGTTTATTTAATAGAACGTATTTATTTTTGGAACCACAAGTCGGATTTGAAAAATTATTTTGTGATTGATATGTACATACATTAGAAAGGTCATGCTGCTGTGTTGCACTTCGGTTACGTTCCCCCCCAACGGACTTTCGGAAACTCACAAACTCCGCACCTGTCACTGTGTGCCAGTATCACACGAGAGCTTGTGCCCACCCGATTCGGCTGCAATTCAGGAACGGCGCTGTATCGCCTTGACGTGTTGTATAATTATTTTGTTAATTTGGATCGGTCAGTTCTTAACGAAGCACATTCTAGCCAGTTGATTAAGATTGATTGATTTCCTAGCCAAATTCCTGGTCTACGTGGGCCATGTTATATCACAATTCGCTTGTGTAAGTATAACATTTGCACCCGTGCTGCCATCATCCTGTCGTTCCGGTGGGATAGTCCGACACGACCGAAAAGAAGGAAAGTTCGGTCCAGCTTATGGTCTCCTAGGCCTCCCACAGCTTGCAAATTTTGGACTGTTATTGGAAATTGGAAACACTGGACCAACCCGGTACTCGGACACAACCTTACGATGACGTCGATCATGGATACCACGAGGCTGGTTTATATTGTATATTAGACGCTAGTTGAGGTCAAAGAACCGTTGTCCTTCATAACGAGTTGTAGATAATTGAAGTCACGACCACGCTGTCCCCTCACAGCACTGCTCTCCAACTATATTCCGTGGGACACATGAGAAGATTGATGGGTTTGTTTCTACATTGCCAAACAACTTCTTACATAACGTTTTTAATTTGGTGTAATTTTTATACCTACTTTACCGAGGAGACGTTTAGTATTTCATTTGGTTCCACTGAAAACGGGGTCAATTTTAACAATTGTCCTGCCAATTGTCCCTCCTCTGGATTAGGCTATCATGTGTTATAACGTATACGCGATGGTCCATTGGGAGATAAAATGAAGGAGGACGAAATATTTGCAAATGGGTCTTAAAATATTAGGTCAATATTTTGTTCTATTCTATAGGTAGGTCACTACCTGCCTACTTACCTGAGTACCTAGTAGTAGCTATTTCCTCAGTAGTAGGTACGTTGTATGACTAGGCACATAAATATTTGTTTCATTACCTAGTGTTGTCTTATGAATATAGTTTTAATTAGGAGATGCTAGACTGTTTATATATAATGTTATATTCAAAATTTGCTCAACTTCAAGGCATTTTTTGCATATTTGTGTTCTTATGTAAAAGCGAAATGACTTTCTGAGAACGGAAAAGATCAAATAAATAAAAAAAAAAAAATTGTCTCACTGATGCCAAACTTATCTAGATCATAACTCTTGTAAAGTAACCGAGACTTCGAGTATTTAAAGTAGATTAGTGCACACATGAATATTTTCTAAAATTTTATATTATAATTAACACTACTTTTGTACGGCTGGAATTTATTATGTGTATTTCAAATATACTTTGTGGAATTCACCACAAGCGTTATGAATGCTATAATTAATTGTCCAAGGAAAAAAAATCCATACATTCAATAAAAGTTGCGTACCCAACGACTTTGTTCTCCTTGCTAATGCGGGAATCCACGGACTATATCACATAGATCAAGTCGTTTATACTTAGTCGGGTCATAAATATTGTTACAATACCTGGTTGAAACGAACTTTTCAGACTTGATCAGAGCTAAACAATCTTCATATAGTCCGGACCGTAATCCACTGGATCTCAGAGAGTTCAGCTTGCTCTATACATGACAATTTCGAGTCCCTAAAACAATTCAAACGATTAGCAGTAAAGAATTTCGCCATAGGAATAGTGGGCGCTTCTATTGACAACTGCTGTCAACTGGCCTCAACGTTTAAAGGACTGTATTGCAACCAATGGAGTTCACTTCGAATAAGCTTTGTTACAACATTTATGGCAAGACTATTGTCTATGAGACTAGGTACTATTGTCTATGAGACTAGGTACTATTGTCTATGAGACCAGGTACTATTGTCTATGAGACTAGGTACTATTGTCTATGAGACTAGGTACTATTGTCTATAAGACTAGGTACTATTGTCTATAAGACTAGGTACTATTGTCTATAAGACTAGGTACTATTGTCTATGAGACTAGGTACTATTGTCTATAAGACTAGGTACTATTTTCTATAAGACTAGGTACTATTGTCTATAAGACTAGGTACTATTGTCTATGAGACTAGGTACTATTGTCTATAAGACTAGGTACTATTGTCTATGAGACTAGGTACTATTGTCTATAAGACTGTTACTTAAAATCCATAATATTATTAAGTGAGCAAAATTCTTTGTGCCCCTTTTCATCAACAATGTCGATCTAAGGTACTCGCATATATTTAACAACAACACACACAGTCACATCTACTCACCAGTTACCAGTCTTAATAGACAACGATTATAAAATGTATTACACGATAAGAGACAAAAAGGGGTAATTAAATTCATTACGGAACTGGTGAGAAGATGTGTTGTTGTTGGTATACAAATACCTTGTGAAGCTGACGGCTTGTCGGTTCCACGGAGAAATTAAGCAGTCAAATTGTCAACATTCACACAATCTTGAAAAATTTATTCAATCACACAATCATAAAAATGTTGGGTATATTTTTAGGAAAAAAAAAATTCATTATAGGTTCACTTTGTTGTCTGTCCGTATACACAGGAGTTCCTGGGACCGGGTTTTGACATACTCAAAACTTTCCCAGGAATTCATGGTAGGAACTGAAGCATTCAGCATGAAGCTGAATACCTTCTACCACTTCTTATAGCATTAATATTGTAGATTAACGCAATCAAAACATACATTCGTTTATGGTTGTGATTAGAGCTTCGCGCTGAAACCAAAACTCATAACGTAAATAAAATCCGACCTGTGAGGGTCTCAGGAAAGATATTATTTATAATGTCGATAGCCATCAGGAATTACCTATCAACAGAGGTTGTGCTTGCTTGTAACACTCGTATAAGCAAGCGCAACTTCTGTAACATTATATTCAATAACACTTACCAACTACCAGCGTTACCTACTGCATTGCATGACCGAATCTGGCATGCACGAATCTCTCAGACGACACTGTCAAACAAACTGTCGCAAAGTGACAGCATTGCTGTGTGCGAGTTTGCGGTGGCCCGTTCCTGGTGACAACACGTTAGCGTAACCTCTAAGCTAAGCTAAGATGTTTCTAGGAGTTGGATGTTACTAGGATGCTGCGGCTGCTCGTTTATCCGTTTTATTAACAACCAATCTATGCTAATAATATGAAGCTGAAGAGTTTCTTGGATTGTTTGTTTGTTTGAATACGCTAAGCTCAGGAACTACTGGCCCGGATTGAAAAGTGTTTCTTTGTGTCCATTTATCGAGGCAGGCTATATACATTGATGCTACGACTAATAGGAGCGGAGTTCGTGGGTGGAATTAATAATATAATTAAATGATTGTTACTTCAGTCGGCGCCATTAGAGGAAGTCCATCAGGCGGTGTACTGGGCTCTGGAGGCTGGCTACCGTCACATTGACACCGCCTCCATCTACGGCGATGAGGACCAGGTCGGCCACGGCATTGCGGACGCCATCGCCGACAAGCTCGTCACGAGAGACGAAGTCTTCGTCACCACAAAGGTGAGTATTAAGTGGGACATCTTACCAGTATCCTGTAATGAGGTACCTCTCGCTCACATGACACCGCCTCACAAAGTGTTTAATATGGTCGTTTATGAAGTTTATGTTGTGCTGGATCTGAAATAACGAGAGAGATATCAGCTTCAAAAAAAAAATTTACAGAGGAATTATTTTCAAATGTATCTGTTCTTTTTTATCCGGACATGAATTTTTGCTGTGGAAGCGAAGAGAAGCCCGATACAGGTTCATCGGATTTCTATTAGCGCTCGTCTGGCGACGACACTAGGTTTGGGGTCTAAAGAGGGTCCGACTTCCCTCTCTCCCGCAGATGGGAGATGTGCATCCCGATATGGGAGTGTTTGTAATAGCTAACTTAACTATTATTATCATGGCCCGAGGGACCGAGAGGTCCCTTCGCCCCTGAATTCGACGTCGGGGACAGCTCGCGCGCGGTAGCTAAAATGGCCTCGGCCCTGACGTGAACGTTTGGCTCTGAGAGGATCACGACCGTGGAAAGTTATCTGTGAAGATATACATGGATAGTGCACACTAAACAGAAATCGGAAGAGGGTCGAAAGTGTACCGAGTGGTGGTTTGTAGAATATTTGTCGTTCTTGTGTATATTTGATATCATCACGTGAAATCGGTTCGGAAATGGCTCATCGGTTTTTGATGTAAACTATACTTGTTGAGAAAATCTTCGGCCAGGTTATTGTAGGTTGTTAAAAAAATGGATTCCTTGCGTTGGATATAGCACCCTCCTAGTGGAAGCTCCCTAGAATGAATATATATATATATATATATATATATATATATATATAAAGTTCTTTAAATGATATATCTAACCTATTCATCTCTCTCTCTCTCGCTATGATTGGGGAGGGAGATCGGAGCTGTTTCTTACTTGCTGCGTGTCCCTACAGACAGTTTTTAGTTTAGGGAGCCCGAGGGCCCTGCGTTCATATCAAAGGAGCGTATTGGTCACCGCTGTCGGTCCTGGCGACACAGGAGTAGCTGTGCTGGGAGCTAGTGGTGGGCGAGGCCCGTAATAATAACGTATTCATGTTGCTAATGAAGCTGTGTCTAGCTCTACTGTTATACTGCACATTATACGTGCACGCCTTGTACTGGATGACTTGTGCCTGATTTTCTTTTAGTTTTCATAGCGATTTCTCAAGTTTAATAACTTAAATATACCCAAAGCTTAGGCTAAGTATACAAAGAGTTGGATCACGTGACAGACATCCGTAAAGGCGAGACAGAAAAACTTATATAAATTACTCTTGTAGAGCGAACAATGGCTAACACTATGAATGTTAGCATTACACGTTAATTTGTAATAAGTAACGTAAATGTTCCAGCTGTGGAATGATCGCCACCGCCAGGACCAGGTCGTGCCATCGCTGAGGGAGTCTTTGAAGAACCTCGGCCTTTCCTACGTAGACCTCTACCTGATACACTTCCCTATTGCCTCTAAGGTCAGTGTTACACTCGCAATAGAAGTAGAATAGTGGTCAAAGTATGGCCATAGTTTTTTTAATAATATTGGGGGCAAACGAGAAAACGGAGCCATTCTTCGTACAAATAAACCAAACGTAAAAGAGAAGTACACGACTAACGGGGCCCATGAACATCCGCATAATTACTTGCCGATGTGTTGCCCGCCTTTCCTTCTCCCCCTATAGGCCACCCGCAACTCACTAACAGCACTATACGCCCGTATCATATGAGCGATAGCGAACTACTCACAAACTTCACGAAATGCAACAGCATGGCTGTCACTTCAGGGCGGTGTTATGTGAACGAAAGGTACGTCCCCGATCATGCCAGCCCAATTCCGCTGCAATGCGTAGTGCCATGACCACCTCTTGCAAAGGTTTGAAGCGAAGTAGCATCTCGACAAAAGCGGTCTTACAAGCCTCCAAGCAGGTAAATTACGCGGCTATTGTCAGATTTACGAGAGAAAAGAGATTTGACAATGGACCATGAGCGTCGTGTAGACTATTCCCCATGTCAATACGGCACTTGCCGAGATGTTCGGATAGATTACGACAAATCGCATGAACCGCATGTGCCTGTACGTCCATGACGTGTATGATCTACGAGAGGCTGATGATGATGGTGAAATTAAAAAACCAAAAACCGGACCACTTGAGAAACTTTCATGTACCAAGACGGATTTAACGACACCCCATCGCTCAGATAAGCTAGACACATAGTAATTTACATTTGCTCGAAAAACATTTCTCATTTTCTGGGGCAGTTGAGTAAAACTCGGTATACTGTGTGCTACCGGAGTTGTGAGCGGGAACCACGGTCGATCCAGAATTGTCCGACAAAGTCAGCTGCACCGAGACGCTACCTGCCTGTTACGTGATATAACGTTTATTTCCTTATACACTTCAGGCCGACGATTCTCCAGATGATATCGACTACTTGGAAACATGGAGGGGTATGGAGGAGGCCAAGAGGCTCGGTCTCGCCAGGTCTATCGGAGTGTCCAACTTCAACGCCTCTCAGATCGACAGAATTATCCAGAACTCTGAATTCCCACCCGTCGTCAACGAAATAGAGGTAAGGTTGAAGCTCTAACCTCTGAAGTACTCGTGGGATATTTCAAATATTCAATGCGCCATTACAGCTTTTATTTGACGACCTGCTGGCGCAGTGGTGACGTAGATCGGGCAAGCCGTGCATGTGGAGCTAGAGACGTCTTTGTGGTTCGAACCCCGCCCAGATCATGGATGTTTATCCATTTATGTGTTTCTTCAATTAACAAACATTTAGTACTTTTTACCTTTTTTCAAACGCTTGACCCATTGATAGGAGGGCAGATGCGTCATCGACTGTGACCCGCCGGATCCGCCCTCGCGCCCTCTCGACACACGACAACAATTCTCCAAAGTTCTTTTATGTCATTTTTTATATATATTATATTTGTATATATTGTATTTATATAAATTATATTTATATATATTACATTTATTGATACAGTTGGTATAAATGTGATACGTATAAGTGATGAAAATGTCTCACCTGCCGGCCTGTCGGCAATCATTCTACTACGCCTCTTAATTGAGACCAAAATTGAGGATAATTTTGTAATTAGCCTAACAGAACGCAAGCGCTCAGCAATCGGCCCTTGTGCTGCCATATTTTTTTTAATGCAAGTTATAACTAGTTATTTTACGAATCTTTACTTACCTGCAACCGAAAATATATATGTCGTAAATATATCTAATGTGCTCTGCGTCTGTGCAAATATAATGTGTAACGGGTTTGATTCTGGAGATTTACTATCCAAAAAATTCAGGTTAATAAAAAAATTGTCATGACGATTGCTATTTTTTACCGAAAACAGTAAAACAATTTCCAATTGTTTACAGGTCAATCCCACACTGACTCAGGAGCATCTGGTGAGCCACTGCCAGGAGCGTGGCATCAGAGTCATGGCCTACAGCCCCTTCGGGTTCCTGGTCTCCAGACGCGAGACCACCCTGTCCCCGCCGCCTAGGGCTGATGAACCACTACTAGTGAACATGGCCAAGAAATACAACAAGACTACCACGCAGATAGTCCTCCGTTACTTGGTGAGGTTTTTATGGCATGGGCAATCGAACAACCGGTGTCATAGATCTGGCTTTTGTTATCATGCAGGCGCGGTCCTCTCCTTTTCTCCTCTCCTCCAACGGGAGCCCGGCTACTAACAAACTGCACGAAAGGCAACATCATCTTACGGCGATGTCAAGTGAACGAGAGGTACCTCTTACTCAGTTATACTGTTAGTTTATACTCTACTCCGTCAGGAGTAATATTTTCCAAGTGCATGTGTGTACATTTTAATCAGTCTCAGGCATTTGATATTTTGCCATTTTATTTTAGGTTGTAAATTACGTATAGTTTTAAACTATGTCTATGCTGGAGCTGGTCCGGGACACATACGACTAGCTAATGTTTTTACAGTATGAGCTAATATATATACAGTATAAGCATAGCTAATCTTTTTTACAGTATGAGCTAATATATATATACAGTATAAGCATAGCTAATCTTTTTTACAATATGAGCTAATATATATATACAGTATAAGCATAGCTAATCTTTTTCACTATGAGCTAATATATTTACAGTATAAGCTAATATATATACAGTATAAGCATAGCTAATCTTTTTACAGAATTTTTACAGAAAGAGCAGCCGGAGACTTTTGACAACCACCAGCGCCCACGAGCGTAATACTTGTGGGGAGTAGGCATACTCCCATTAAATGGGCCGCCGGAAACTCACAAATCGCGATAACATGCCTCCATAATTCCCTACTTCTACTGCACTGCAGCAGGACATTATACCTACTAACGCCAGTCTCCCTTAAAAAACTGAACTGGCAGTCCTAATGTAAGTAGTAATGAGCCTCCTGGGAGAGTCCAGAAACAGTAAGTAGGCTAGGAAGTACTATACCTTACCCTGCTGTATCTGGGACCCCTGGGCTCTAACGAACGTACAGCTACGATTTAACGATAATATTATGTCCAAAAGCTGGTTTACTAGTCGTACCGGAGCGACTTTGAATGGCTCATCGTTTTGTCAATAAAAGCATCGGTAATTTATTTTCAGGTTGACCGTGGCCTCATCCCAATCCCTAAGTCCACGAACAAGGCCAGAATAGCCGAAAACATCAACATCTTCGACTTCGCCTTGACTAAGCCAGAAGTGGACATTATCAGCGCTTTCAACAAGAATGTGGCCGTCATAGATTTAGTGGACTGGAAAGATTTTCCGTATTTTCCATTTCCCGACAGGGTACAGTGACTAATTTAGCTAATAGCCAGTGTGCAGAGTACTTATTGATTCCATAATTTTTTTAATACATTATAATTTGAAAATCTTTATCTATATCTTTTTTTACCTTTTTTTTACTTTTACCCAAAGAAATTACCTACATCCCATTGATTTACAATATATACGATAGATACAATACAAGGTACACGATTTCATACTGAAGTGTCACTCTAGAGCATCCGTGACTTACGTAAGCATATTTTTTAGCAATGTCAACCTAACGCGTATTACTTTAAGTCGTTTTTATAATGTAGATTCCATTTTAAGATGTGCAAAATTAAAACATGTTTCCTCGAAGTGTCAACCTTGTGCGCATGTGGTTAAGTTGTTACAACGTGTGTAATTTGACAGTTGCACAATTGACAAAAAATTTGACAATTTGGTAATGATAGGAGGCAACGCATCTAGCCAACAATGCTTATTGCTTATGCTATAAAAAATTTTTAGTATATACGGTGAGTCGGTGAACTTGTATCGGAGCCGTGAGCTTCGCGAAATGCGAATTGCTGGTCTTTGAAGAGGTATAAAATCATTGATGCATGAGACGAGAACTCTCTCTCATAGCGCAGTACACGACCTGACGAGACCAAGGCGATACGCATATTAAGAGGAGTTTTTCCCTCTCTCTCTCTTTTTCCTTCCTCGGGGTTGTGCGGATGTTTATTGTGGTATTAATGAAAAAAATGTCTCAAATATATTTTTTATTATAAACTATTAAGAAAATACACTTATTTATTGAGGCTTATTGTTGTAAACACTTTGTGTAAATTGTCAAACAACGTACATTTTATTTGTAAGAATTTATTTAAGTTCTTAAAAAAAACTATGCTAAACTAGTTTACTGAACTTATACTATTGAGTTGTTTGCTTTATTCGCGTATTGCAGGCGGCCCGGCCCAGTGCCATTAGATTGCAGCCAGTGGTGTTCGCCTATGCGATAGCCCTCATACAGGCGTGAAGTGACACCTTCTGTCCTGTTTCGTATAGTTTGAGAGAGGGACCTAGAGAGGGATCTAAGGCTGCCCCGCTGCAAATGTCTGTGGTTATCTTAAGTCCCTTGCTATAAGATGATGCAATTGTCCCTATGAATCCTATGTAATAATAAAGCATATTGTGTGTGAGGATATTTGTGTTAAACAACTATGTAATTTGAGCTGTTATACAAACGTTTAAATCATTTAGGTGCGGACACCATAACAGCTTTAGTAGTGACTTACTTAGGACTTACTTAAGAAGTATTGTCATGTTGCATTCCAGCCAAATAACGCCAGCACGACCGGGGCGGTAACCCTCGCCGAGAAGATACCGTGCAAATTGAAAGTTATGCGTTTAGTGTGGTTAGTGATTATTCGGTGGCCCATTGATGGAGACGAAGCAACACGTGTGCAACAATTGTACGGATTTTTAGATGTGTTTGGTTGTTATCAAAACTCTCCGCTCGATTGTCTATGTTTACTATAAAAAATATTGGTCCAATCTCAACTGAAGCTAGTCTACCCCAAGTTTACCTAACAATGCCAAAGTACAGCTGAGGCTACACCAGCATCTGACTTATTATGTCTTACATGAGCTAAAAAGTGATTACTAGTTTAGGCAATTTTAGTTCGACTTCAGTCTATTGAAAGCTGTCGGAAGGACCCGTCGATGCCCAGTAGCTCGTCGTAGTTGGTCGGCTTCCCTGGTCTTAGGGCCTCGTTGGCCTTAAGGGAGTCCTGCTGTTGGAACCAGTCTCTGTATTCTGCTAGCTTCGTTGTCCATTTTTCTGTAATGTAAACATATTGTCATAGGGCTTATTACAAACGTAATAACTGTACAAGGAAAGTGCTGTTTGGTTATGCAAACACTATTTGCCACGTTTTCAAAAAAAATTGTATAAAAAAAACAGACATGATTTTGTAGCGAAAGGTACGAACCAGGCGTGCGGTAAAGCCTTACCCACACACACGATTTTACATTCACGTTTCCCGTGACGTATGTTACAAAATAAAGTAACAGGCAATTCATGGGAACGATGAGATCCTCAAAATATAGTGCGCAAGAAATTTGTACTGGAGAATTGATAGTAGGTATAGAAGACGTATATCGTTGATCCATGACGCAGTATTAATGAGCTATGGCATGGTATTCTTGATCTATGAGGTAGTATTGTTTAACTATGATGTAGTATTGTTGATCTATGACGTAGTATTGTAGATCTTTGACGTAGTACTGTTGATCTATGACGTAGATTTGTAATCTATGACGTAGTATTGTTGACCTATGACGTAGATTTGTTAATCTATGACGTAGTATTGTTGATCTATGACGTAGTATTGTTGATCTATTAAGCGGGAAGGGCATCACACCGCCGTGCAATGGCGTTGGGTGATCTTGGTTTATGTTTTTGTTGGGGAGGGAAAGTGGTACCACTACCTAATTTACCAACTTTCTTCCGATTAAAATTATTGCGGGTCCAAGACAGTTTTAGCATTTCCGTCTGGTTCTCTATTATGATCTCATCAGAGGACTACAAGCGGTGGCCGCTGTCGAACTTGAAGACAGGAGTAGAAGCTGTGAGAAACGTATCCAAGTTCAATTGAAAGAAGTAGATGTTTGGCGATCGGTAACATTATATTTACGAATTGGTTTATCAGTCGAGTGACCTTAGACATGTAAGAGGCTGGTAATGTTGAGGCTACCTTGTAGAGCGTCCATGGTCCCGCACTGCCCACCGTACTCCTCAGGCAACATATCTTGCGGCACGTAGTTGTACAGGTCCTTGACGTTTCTATGGATGAATATCTGAAAACGACAGCGGCAAGTCACATATAGCGGATAGTGTCCTTCGCGTGAGCTGAGGAAGTGTGACCAGGCGGGCGGAGAATCTCCACACTCCGCGGAAGATCTTGGAGCTATGCATAAGAAACGAGTCGAATCCGCGCACCGAAGGTTCTGTTTGCACAGTAGCGATGAGCATGACGGCTTGTAAACGTTAAGAAACATTATCTATTTGAAAATGAAAAAAAAGTGAAAATCGATTACAATTTTTTTGTAGTATAGGGGGCACACGGGCAACTGGAGCCTTTTGCAGACTACCGACGCCCCTTTTATTCTCCCCTCCAAGGCTACGGGCCCTAACAAATGCACGAAACAAGATAGCAAAGCTGTCATTTTAGGGCCCACCCTAGGGCACTACATCATCCTAAGGATGTTAGGATGATGTAGTGCCATGCATGGCATATGACACTACATCCCCCTATGCAACTGAATTGGGCCGCCACGAGCGGGGAGGTACGTCTCGTTCACATAATACCGCCTTAAAGTGACATCTTCAGTGTCGCGTTTCAGTGTGCGGTTTGTGAGTAACCGGTGGCCCATGGGGTGGAAAGAGGGTAACGCATGGGCATGGTAATTATGCAGATGATTATTGGCGTCGGTAGACGAAAATAGGCTCCGATCCATCGTTTGCCCCTATTCCATAAAAAAAATTTGTGCTGTAAGTTCTTACTTCGCGCTAAAGTTCAGGCTTCTAAGCCAACGGGCAGTAGTACTGCATAGGTCGTAGCTACCAAGCGATCGTCGAAATTAATACGAGCATAAACAACTGTATCCCTGTGCGTTGACTTAGAAACATGATTTTTGATATGCTTAAAGGTATTTCATACCTCAGTATTTGATATGAATTTTAGCTTGATACTCGCGTTGCTATAGAAAGCCCTGATAGACATACAGACAGACAGACGGCTAACAAAGTAGGTATTTAAGTTTCGTCTCTCCTTGCCCCAACTGTTTGCCCCAGATGCAAACATCACATCTTCATGTCAGTTCCCTAATGGGTTAAGCAGAGACGGAGTACTGCTAATTACGATCCATACATACCTGCCTTGCCTCGTCCTCCTTCACTACTCTGTTCACATAATTACGATCCATACATACCTGCCTTGCCTCGTCCTCCTTCACTACTCTGTTCACATAAACGCGTGACACTTACGCGTTTCCTTATCTTCTCCTTGAGGTATGGCTTCACGAAGTTCACGAGCCGCTCCACTATGGGCGACGTGTTTATGACGTGCACTTCCTTTAGTTTCACAGGATACGCCTCCTGGAAATACGGAACGCCATTTTAATATTTTAAGCTTTCACTACTTCCTCGCGTATAAGTTCCGAACGTAGAAAACCACGAAAAATAAAGAATTATGGTTTAAGTAATGCTCAGAGACAGGATACATATACATATACCCGTAAATAGAAGGTGCAATAGTTTTACAAATCAGATCTGTATTTCCTGAGATTAGCGCGTTCCAATTCTTCAGCTTCATATTATTGGTATAGATAAATCTATTATCTCGCACCTGAACACAGATCATGAACTTCTTGATGGTACCCGGAGACAGGCGGCCGAGCAGACTGGGCCCCAGCATGGTGCCGTCCAGCACGTAGATGTCACCGGCCACGCCCTCGATCTCCTCCATGAGTCTCACGTCGCCGATCATCAGCGCCAGCTTCAGGGTTTCGTTGATTTGTTGAGCTGTCATGGACGGGCAGAGACCTGGAAAGTAAAGGCGTATTCATCTTTAGTGTTAAATTTAGTTTCCTATATCACCACCACCAACGAAGCAGCCACCGACGAAGATAAATGTCTGTGTTATTATTATGAAAAACTGAGGAAGGCGGGAGGGCTCCTTTACATCCTCCACTTCAATGTGCCACCGCAAACCCACAAAGCCCAAGAAACTCGATACTACTACGCGCCCGTATCTAGTGAGCGAGAGGTGCCTCTCTGGTCGTATCTAGTGATTCACGCAGGTATTCGACTGCAGAGTCATGACACCTCTTACTAAACATATCGCGTACGACGGCCAAGCCTTTAGTGTATTGATAGTCAAGGATGAACAAACAGACGAACACTATTGCCTCCTTCATCCGTCATTCATTCCGTCCAAACAACAATACAACTGACTAGCCAAATTACGCAAAAAAAAAAGTGCTCCGAACTGCGGAGCATCTAATGTTATAAAGAGGAAAAAAAATTAACGGGCTCGGCCCATCACTCGTTCACCGCTGCCCCTCCTGTCCAACCACTTACGACCCTTTGATCATTACCCTTTAATCTCAGAGAGCCCGTGGGAAAACCTAAAACTGGCTTGGGATCCGCAACCAATTAAATCAGAAGGAAACAGGAGGAGTAGGAAGTAATTGCAACTTCCATCCTTAGTCAAAGCAGGAGACAAGCCAAGAGAAAGAGAGGGCAACCATGTTAAGCCCAGCTGCTAGTGTGCACCACGGAGGTGTAGATAAATTATTGGACTATTTACTTTGTTATTATAATAGACATCACTATGATTGACATATGTTTATTTGCTGCCATTTATCACAAAATTGTTTAGTAGCACGATAGTTTCCCACGTTGTCCACGCGTTCACCGTAGTAAACTACTCCCGTAACACTACGACTATTATCAAGCATGTGTAAATGCCGTCCCTAGGGTGTATTAGACCAGCGGCCGCGCCATTCGCCAATTAAATTCTGTGTGGCGACATCTATCCTATTAAATAATTATGTAATCTCCTGTGTGTCTTGAGGTTTTAAGAATTTTGGATGCGAGAGGTTTTTTTGAGTTATAACACATAACTGCTCGGCGTTGAATTTCTAGATCAACTGATAAAATTCCGACAAGAACTAGTAAGGCCTCCGTCTGGTAGGCTTTACATGAAAATTTTAAAGCTAGTCTTTGACTCTGCAATGATTTAGGTCCCGCCGCGCCTATAGTGCCCTGTCCGCCCACACATGTCCTAGATACGTCACGTTGTATATCACGTTTAAGGTCTTAAATATCAGACCCCACGTTGATGTTGATATGTTGGTAAGAGCGTGAAAGTTTTGTTTGGCTCTTTCTCCAGTTTGTATGATGTGTTCAGAGGAAATATGTGATCGTTTGTTTGTTTGTTTGCATTGTCTCCGAAATTACTGGACCGAATTTAAATATTCAAAGTGAATCTTTATCTACTTGCTAAAATTATTGACAACTAGCTGCCGCGACATACGTTGTTCTGTCATAAAAAGAACTCGTTGTGTATTTTTGCAAATCAATGAATATTTACCATTTTTTGTCTAACACCTATGCGAAGCCGGGACGAACTGCTAGTACGTTATAGGAACGAACGAACTGGATTATGTAGTGTTGCGTAAAGCGTAACGCTTTACCGTGATTTCGTCGCTTACAGTTACAATTTTTCTATTCACTGCTCTTTGCTGTCAGAGTCCAGTACAGCTTCATAGGTTGTAAAAGACACGTCGGGCGCCGGTAAAAGTGAGATTATACTCAACAGGTGGACAGACCTCCCTTCCCGCAGATTTTATTGATAAAATGAACTATTCGTGGTCGAGGACGTGTCACCCGTTTTATGTTTTTTCATATCGCCCTGCTTCAATCGTTACTTAAGGAGTAAAATTGCAAAGATTTTTTTACTAATGCCTATGTTGGTACTATGTGTGCCACCGCCACAGACTGACTGCTTACAGCAGTTGTGACGAACCGCACGAGCAGTTGTGTTGCGGTTGAAGTTGACTGCAACTGAATTTGCTTTCAGCTCGATGCAGTCAGCTCCAACCGCAACACAACTGCTCGTGCAGCTTGTACCAACTGCAGCGGTCTGTCTGTTGCGCCTATTAGCCCGGGATTTTTTCAATGTCACTACGCCGTGCACGGAACTGATGAAACGAATTTATCGTGTCATCTTCACGGTGATTATGTAAATCGTGCTCATGTTTTGTTCATATCATTCTTATCACACTCCAGGTAGTTCCGCGTGCACCTGCTTACCAAGACCACAAACCGCGTAAGATATACTGGAAATTCTGGTTTGGGAGTCTTCGGCGGCCCATTGGAAAAGGTCAAGACGTCGACATAACAATCATGCGAATATTTGTCAGTAGTCATCAACCATCAGGAGGCATCGAGATATAAGTGCCATCCTTATTACAGGAGCATCAATAAGGATGGCACTACTTCTTACTGAGTTCTGACACATCGCCATGAATATATATTGATATGTACAACAATCGCTCATATATTGGGTAAAGTATTGAGAGTACACTTCCATATAGTCCCAATAGTTTTATACATATTTGCCATTCACTTATTACAAATGTACGCTGTTGTTGGTCTTAGTACGAGAGCTGGTTGACATTTTTAGAAACGAATTCAAGGAGTTGTGAAACTTTTGTTATATCTAAATGCAAGCAAGCAAATCTAACAACAAGTTTATAAGGTTTGAGCGATTGATAGATATAAACCTATTTCAAGATGCAAAGTAATTAAGATCAAATCATAGGAACTAAAAATAGTTATTTATCAAACAATAGATCACTTGGCAGACGCATTTAGCCCCGCTAGATGATTCGGAGATAAAAATTCCCCAAACACCAGACGTCCAAGGTTCTACCCAGGAATCATCGTCACTTTAATTAGCCGGTAACGGCTGCAGGAGATAAACTTCTTTGAATGAACGTCGAGACGCCTGATTCCTAGCGCATCTATCCTGGACCAGAAACTTCACGGAGGCAGTTTGACCAACACACGGTGTTTCTAAACGTGTTTGAGTATCACTAAGGAAAGAAAGTAATAAGCCATCTTTGAAAACGCCTTAAGCAGACTACTAAAATCTCTACCAGCTCTTGTACTATGTCTACAAAAGTGGTCAACGGGTATATAAACTTGTATGTTATATAAGTGTAGGATTAAGAAATGTGGACAATGCTATAATACCGACCAGCTATAATACCGACCAGCTGTAATACCGACCAGCTATAATACCGACCAGCTATAATACCGACCAGCTATAATACCGACCAGCTATAATACCGACCAGCTATAATACCGACAAGCTATAATACCGACCAGCTATAATACCGACCAGCTATAATACCGACCAGCTATAATACCGACCAGCTATAATACCGACCAGCTATAATACCGACCAGCTATAATACCGACCAGCTATCAGATCATAAATGAAGTTTGCCTAGTGGTGGCGATAGGACTGGGGAAAGAAATGAAACGCGATAGTATAGCCATGGCTTATGGCTATACTGTCGCGTTGTACAAACAGGCAGCTTAGACGCCTTAAAGATGAAACAGATGCGCTATACTCCTACGCCCCGACGCAATGGGCCCCCCGAGCGTGCAGCAACGCCACTATGATCTACTAAACTATGATGTGGTCCTAGAGTTTCCTTTACAGGGGCCATCTCTACAGAGACTAGTCAACTGCGCAGTAACAGCGCCAACTTATCTTATGGCGGTTATTCTAAATGGAAAAATCCTATTAATGTTTTTATTTTGGTCGGTGCCAGGGCCGAACCCGGGTCCTCAGGATCATGTTAAGTATTCTTACACTATACCGGGAGGCAGCTTAGGTAGTAATAAATTATATTACATCAAACAGAAGAGGTGTTAAAGTGTATTTTAGCGGCACGACCTTGTGGGCTACCTCCAGCTCACATAGCTTGTAAGTAGCCTGTGACCTATTGGGGGATGGGGTAAATGGTCGCCAATCTTCTCGCCTTCCTCGTTTGCCCCCCAATGCTATAAAAAATCTACGATGGCGATGATTGCCGCGCTTTCACTTTTGCGCCTTTCATTATTCAGTATTAATGGAAGCCGAGACCGTTATCTTTATGAACGCGCGCGCTGACACGAATAGCTAGGTAATATTTATATATTTATTATGTTACCGTGACACGTGGGGCAGAAACGTGGCGTCTAAATTAAGGACTGCTGAATTTGCTGCGCCACGTGCGAGAAAACATGCAACTTCCCCACTGCTGCCACTATGCTATCCAGAATCGACAGTGACCACCACTTGAAGGCCTTACATAAAATCACCGTACGTATCCCTGTGATTTATGCATTATGTATATCATTATGTATACTATCATTATGTATACTAAAATTGTCTTGGGACCGCAATGAAATAAATTAGAGGAAAATAGGAGGAGGAAGGATTCCAGTTTCCTTTCCAAATTTTCCACAAAGTCAACCGTCAGAAAACTCATAGAAATAAAACTATTTTTACAGATTCTATCGCGATTAATTTTATTACTTAAGTAGCCCGACGTTTCAGAAGCTTTACAGCAACTAGGATCACCGGTGGACTGTGAAGCTTCTGAAACGTCGGGCAACTTAAATAATTAAATAAATCGCTATAAGATCAATAAAAATATTTTTATTTTAATGAGTTCTCTGACGGATGACTTCGTCGAGAAATTTGGTAAGGAAACTGGAAATTAAGTTTACAAGACTTTAGAAAATTAAGTTTACACACATGTTTCGTGTAAACTTAAGACAGAAAAATGTGAACTGATAGTAGTCAATATTGCGCGATGGATAAAGTCAGACGTAAAATAATTGAAAAAAATACCTCTACAAATTGTTACTCTTCGACCATTTGGTGTGATGCCAGGCAGAGGAGGTCCTTGTCTGAAAATTATATAATTTACATGTTTTATGTTAACCGTCATAATTGATGAAAACTTAATTAGCATTATTATCAGTTTTTAGGGTTCCGTGCCCAAAGGGTAAAAATGATACCCTATTACTAAGACTCCACTGCCAGTCTGTCCGTCTGTCGCTAGGCTGTAACTCATGGACCGTGATAGCTGTTGATATGTAGATAGTTGAAATTTTCACAGATATTGTATTTCTGTTGTCGCTATAGCAACACAAATAATTGGTGAATTAAAGTTATATCACTGTAAAAATCCATTATAAATTTATATCTGTAGTTTGTTTCAAAATATATGCAGGCAAGTATAAGTTCCTCACAATTCATGCATACCTCCTGTTGGTACGGGGCCCCTAGTGTACGAGTACTGCTCACACCTGGCCAGTTTTTATTTTGACAAGAGCACCAGTGAACGTGTAAAAATGAAAACTACCCAGATTGTGGATTAAGTAGCCGAACTCGACATCATCTGATATAGACACAGCTCACAATCAACTGAGACCATAGCTTTCTTCATCACTCAGAGTAAGATTTTCTCTCTTCAACACTAAGCTTACAATCATCACGCAGCATGTGGTCATCTCCAAGCTTATGATAACCACTAAACGATTAGCACTCGTGGAGATGTTCACTTACGTAACAACGCGGGACTCCGCGCGACGCGGAGGTGCACCGCAACATTTGGGCACAAAGTTAAACTAACTGTGTCGTAACTTCGTTGGTTGACGGTTGCGCAAGAGACTGGTATGTACGGACGATTAAATAAACCATCTATGAAGGTTCCCAAACTCTGTTCGTGTTGACCTGATCGAGACTACTTACGTCCTTTACATTTGTGTAATCAGAGTGTTCCTTTTCAAAACATTTTAGTTCTCTATAGCGTCATCCGCATTCGCGACACCAGAAGTTTCGCATACTCACGAAGATTACGAGTGACTGGCCTACTAGGTGCCGACCCTATGGAATATTCATTACATCAATAATATGTTAGTAGTCCATCACGGCTTCGCAAGGATATTCCACAAGCATTCATGCTCAATGCTCACACAAAATGTTATAACATTGTAACATATATTTCTCATAACGTGTATATACATCGCGTATAAAGTATGGCCCCTGATGGACCTTGACACGTCAAGGGCGCTGCGCCCGCGCAACACTCGTTATGTAAACTAACGTTTATTTGCATGTAATCACCGTAGTATAAACGTTTTAATAAATCACCAAAGAATAATCTGTGATTATTGTCGATAACGTTCATACCTATATCTTTAAGACTAATTTGAAAGGTTCCGTATCCGACATGTGCCGACGGACGTACGAAGTTTGCGCTGTCTGTCCGCCCGTCTGTCACAAATCACAGAACTATATCTCTGGAACAAACCGAACGCAAGAACGCAAATGTAATTTTGTGTATTTTTATGACTTGTCACGGATACGGAACACGCCGTCAGCGAGCTCGATTCGCACACACAATAAATGTATTATGCAAACCTCCTCACAAATCAAGTTCTCGTTTTCCGATCTATCTTTTGTGCATTCACGCAGTAAAATAAGACCAAAAAAAGACCCGGCATCGCATTAGCGTAATCTGTGGTGTTACAGATGTCTGAGGGCGTTGGTGATTCCAAACCATCTCGTGACCCAACAGCTCGTTGGTCTCTGTTGCTATAAAAATAACTATATTGTTCCCCTAGAGTAAGTTTGTGGTTAATTACCCAAGCACAGCACACAATTTCGGCTTTATAAAAAATAACCAATGTCTTCAGGTGTGTGTGAGACATAAAGTTTGTGTGGGTGTTGAAATATAATACAACACACAAACTTTTTTAATCACGCACAAAATTTGAATTGTTTTGTCGAACACGGAAGTGTATCTTGGTGTCATCGTGTGTGTGTAGAAAAATGAGTAAATGAGTGTAGAAGTCGCTGGGCCTTGTTTTGCTGACCGGGTAGGCGAGATATAACTTCCTTCATTCATTCGGTCCGCAAATTTGCGGTAGCGGGCTATTGAACGTACTATGTTGGGTATTTCTTTGTCCGATAAAATTAGTAACGAAGTCGTAAGGTGGAGAACTGAAGTTTCCAATATCACGCGAAGAAAAAGCTCACGGTAGTGGCAATGGGCTAGTCACACACTCAGAAGATCAGATAGCAGATGAGCCAGAAAGGTTCTGGAGTGGAGACCGCGTTTGGGAAAACGAAGTGTTGGTCGACCGTTAACCAAGTGGGAAGACGATCTCCATGCAGTAGCAGCTCTGGGATGGATGCGAGTAGCAGGTAATCAGCCGTCTTTTGCCGTTCATTGAAAGAGGCCTATGTCCAGCAGTGGACCGATAAGGACTGATAATAATGATGATGATAGTAGTGTTGAAGACGAATTGGGATTTATCGATAGGGAAAGTTCTCGCTCACATAACACCGGCGTGAAGTGATTGCGCTCTTGTGTTACCTGGGGCTTGTAAGTGGCCGATGATCTATTGCGGGGTTAGGATAAATGAGAGCAACGCAACGGCAAGTAGAATAATTAGCCAAGGGAGAGTCAGGCTTCGCAGATAACTAAAAATCTCGTATCTCTTAAGCTATCATATGTCGCTACATTTTGTTCAAACCAGTTCTAGTTAGATTTTTTATTGAATTGTATAATCACAATATATTTACAATTTTTCTGGTTGTACAAAAGTTAGCAGGACTCTCACGCACACACACAAGTACAATACACATTACAACTTTAGGCGCGAATATCTAACAAAGTAGGTATATAAAAAAATCTTTCTTGCGAACTTCCACATCATTTAGAAATACCTTTCCAATGACTTCTCATTCGGCGATGCCCGCTCAATCAGTCCTCACTTCCATGTATGGAGCGCCAGCCTTCATAATTTTAGTTCGCAATATCATACGTACACAAAATTATAATTATTTCTTACAAAAACCTGTCAAACCGATATTTTTAGTTTATTTACCAATTATGTTCCTAACAGGCTAAATAGAACTTTAATTTGAACCTGTCGTACGGGCCCTAAGACAATTTACATTTAATATGTCCCATAAAAATATAATTGTCCTAGAATACGTGTAAAAACACGAATTACGTCTCGAATGCAAACACACAGATGCTTAATGGCTCACTCATAATGTATGTACACTGGCACACGGGAGGAAGTTGCGCAATCACTATTGAGCTCTTCTTTAGAAAAATTGCGGAATCTTAAGTCGTCTAAGTTATCTAAGTATATATTGCGGAATTATAATAAACTGTCCCTTGAGCTTCTATCTGGCCGGTAGCCGGTACGTATCTTTTTATATTCTGGCATATCTCTCTCTCTCTCTCTCTCTCTCTCTCTTGTAACACTATGACTGGCATGATAATCTGCCTTCACTTTCTATGAGTTTGTTGCAATGGCCCATTAGGGAGACTGACTTACAATCAATATATAAGTACCTAGGTAATTAATTATATTAGTTTTAAATATTTTGTAGAATAACTTGAATCGTATCGTAGTGGCATGTTGCATTGCAGTCGAATTGGACCGGCACGACTGGGGAGGCACCTCTCGCTCACATGACACCGCCTTAAAGAGACGGCTATGCTGGCGCGTCCCCTGCGGCTTGTGAGTAGCCGGTGGACCATTGAAGGAGACGAGGAAAGGAGATCAACGAAGTCACATGATGTCAATAACTCGGATGGCGTTGTTAGTTATTAAAAGTCCCCGATCGCTCGTTCGCGCGCCTGTGCCATAGAAACAACTTGTCTAGTTACCACGTCAAGCAGAGTTGCAAGGTCTGATGAAACAAAGTGTTCTCGGCTGGACTTTAGCAACGCGCTTAGCTATCTCTACAGACTAATCAACTATAGTAAAATGCCGAAATTAGCTAGCACTACCGGGAAGTTACGCACCGCTCGCTCACTATATGCCGCGTTTCGTCGTTTCGTTTCATTATTAGCCCATTGGGAAAGTGGGTTTAAGAAGTTTTAATTTAAATATCGAATCTTATTTGGTCTCAGTACCCGGGATTTCATGATCTTTGGCATGTTTCTTAATGCTGGCTGTACACACACTTGCGCTTGTAGGTCAAAAACTAGACATACGGAAATCAAGTTTTGTTTCAGTAAATATAGTGCTATATTATGGACGACGTGTATCAGAAGTAGCTACTATTTTATATATTACATTATTTCTCCCTCATAAACGAGCAGTCGTGCCTTTTGATGATTACAGACGCCCATAAACATCAGCATTATTATAACGCGTCGCCTTCCCCTTCTCCTATAATCGCCACCAGCTACTCACAAACCACACGAAATGCGACACCGAAGTTGTCTACCTAGCCTATGCAGATGCGTGCGTTTCATATGAGCGAGAAGTACCGGCCCAATTCTGTTGCAATGCAGCTTACATATTGCATTGCGCTCTTAACTCTCGCTCACTTGGTTACAGCTCTATAGTTTTGTGTGATTTCCGAAGTTCGAGGCTGTTAGAGAGTGAAGGGAACCTATCCGAGTGACAGAGACCATAGTATCTATATAGCCTCTAGTTGTAGTAACGTACCCTACGGTGCCAGCCTCAAATAGTCTCAGAAAGGTGAGGGCCATTGGGCCAGTGGTGTCTCAACTCGACCACCTCCCAATAGGCAAACGGACTGATTCAGATCATACGAAACGTCACGCAGCTCTTTTATGTGAGAGGTACCGCCTCGGCCGTGCTGGTCCATCAGCCATATATCATAGCCCTCAAAACAGAATTTGTACTTACAGCTTACTCTTGATGACGTCCTTCAGCTCAACGTTGGAGACGTCACGGTTGGTGAAGAACTCTGGACAGGCGGTCCGCATGGTGAAGTACATGTCCAGCTTCCTCTTGCATTTCTCCAGCGAGAAGCTGCAACCTCGCAGGAAGGTCATCAGCGCATTGTCATCTGAAAAAGAAGACAATATTTATTTTAAGACTGCTAGTTCTTATACATTTTTGATATCTATTTTGACACGTTAATGTTTAGTATAGTGGATTTTGCGATTGTCTGCAGCAAAATTTAATGGTACTAAAGCGGCACTCGAGCTCTTACTTTTCTACAAATGTAAATATGGAAGAATCCATGAGTTGTGAGCCTTTTCAGAATTTCCTTGCATTCATCATTTTCTGTCTTATACAGGTGATCGGCATTTTTGGCGAAGGTTACCGCGGTCTGCATATTGTAAATTATACTTTTAAAGGCAAATATGAGGTATTTTTATCTCTTCGGTAAAGTTTTTCTTTATTTCAATGTAACGGAAATTAACACGGGAAAATACACGGGCCTTGTATGTTGCAGCTTCATTTTACCAATCGCGGCCCCCACTCTGGAACCTTCTGGGCGATTCCATACTTCTTTGGCGTAACAAGGTAAAACTAAAATGTTGACACGTGCAGGGTTTTTCGTGGCGGTGTTCGCGCGCATCGTAATAATTTACTCTCATCATTTTCCCCTAACTTCTATAATCTCGCCTAGGGCGACCATATCTAGAGAAACCAGTCACCTGCGCACACTATTCCTTCGTTTCCCTTTTCTCTGAAACGGCAGTCCGTCACGACCGGAGAGAAAAAAGGCGCAAGACTGGATATTAATATGCTCTTCAGGGGTGTAGTAATGTTTTGTAGACTTACTCAGACTGTCATTAATAGTTGAGAAATCCAAATTAAGTAATTTTGGTTTGACCCGAGACTACTATCACCTGGGCATATCGGTTAATATGACTGACGGATATATCAATCCGTCTTAGACCTTCGGTTACTGTAAAGTATTTGTAATTTTTTCTCAAATCACATTTAGCCGAGGTCGCCTAGATTAATAATTCTAAATTGTTTGTATTGGTAACAGAGTCAATAACCCTGTATTTCGAACATGTAATAAAGACCTCGACAAATCCACCTAATTTCTGCCGTAACCGAATACCAATTGGCATTAAAATATTAATTGTGCTAAATATATTCGTTAGGAAATTTCGATCATTACTTTTCACAGTTTTACATCACATCGTCTTATGAGTGCATATATCTCTATTATAATGTAAGTTGATGTCTCAGTCATTCGATACACGGACGACCACGGCAAATTAGAAAAAACTGGCCAAGAGCGAGTCGGTGTCGCCTGTGAACGGTTCCGTAGCTGCCAATCAAACAGAATTGCATATCTCTTGAAGCACTAAATCGACTTAGCCCAAATTGGGAATCTAAGAAGTCAGGGGAGGCAGGGGTAAGGGTGTCACTTTACCCCACTTTAGAAGCAAATATCTCACAAACTATAATAGAGCTAAATCAAAAAAATTTTAGACCTCCATCGATTACTTTCACTCAGTTGTATCCTACAATTTTTAGACCTCCATCGGTTACTTTCACTCAGTTGTATCCTACAATTTTTAGACCTCCATTACTTTCACTCAGTTGTATCCTACAATTGTGTCAGTCGTGTATGGAGTGCCTAACCTTCATAAATTTATTTTTCAAACTCATTCTCTGACTTCTCAATTTCTAACATACAGTACACGCAATCTCCGAATGAAACGTCTGGGACATACGGACGGACAGACAAACATGACGAAACTATTATAGGTGTTCCATTTTTTTGACGGATGCGTAAAAAGGTGACTATTCTTTTATCTTAATTTTATTAGAAACGTGTGTGTACACGCGTTAGAAGTTATGCTTCTCTGGTGTAAGATCTTTTTAATCTTTAGTGTTTCGCCTTATTCTACGTTTGTAGAAAAATTGACACTAACAATAGAGAAAAAGTATTTGATACATTGACAGTTTTATTATAATGCACGGTGTAACTTTTTTGAAAAACTAAAATGTTGACTATGGCTATAGCTAACTTCATTTTGTGACGGAGTGCGCATGTCGTAATAATTTACTTACAGTTTTTCCCTAACGTGCGAAGAGAAGTATAACTTCACAAATAATTTTATACTTCACTCACCCCACTCGTCTGGCAAGTGCGGCTGTTTCTTCAGCCAATCTTTGATGGCTGCGAGGTCCCTGTCGTTCGTGCTCACATCCTCATTTAGCTCCACTCGTATCTGCTTCCAAAGCTCCCCCGTGGGCTGAACCAGAAGTTCGGACTTTATCTTCATATTGTATCTAGAAAGATAGGAAAATGACTATATTAATAAATTGATAAGGTGACGAGTATGAGGGATCGTCTTGATTTTCTAATAGTACAGGAGTAAAGTAGAGCCTCTAGACGACTACTGACGCCCATAAACATCCGCACTATTGTTATGCTGCTAAGTTGCCTTCTATTCCTGCTCTTCTCCAACGGTGATCTCTGACGGTGTAACAAGGTAAATAGAATTACTAAACAGTCATCATTTATATTGTACAATATCAAGTAACCAGAGTTAAATTATATAATAATTTACTAATTTCGATCTAATTTTAAATGAAAATATTGAGTGGAATAACCAAATCAATAGAAAAAGTATTGTCCGTGCAGGCAGGCGAAGTGCGGTGCGGGGAGGGTCAAGTTAACAAGAGTCGACGCTAGAGTCTTGTTATGGTCTTACAAACTCACTCCTATCCAGCTCAATGTGTGTGTGCGTGACCGGCACCGCCGCCCGACGTGTCTTGTCGTCGCCAGTGAAGCTGCACCCGTCACTTGTGACTTGTCAGCATAGTGCAGTCAGAGAAAAGTGTACCGCGCGGTATTAAAGTATCTACTTTTCTAGGAATACAGTAAATTGGAGGATTTAAATCAATGATGTAATTGAAATGTTATTCGAATCTATTTGTGACATGTTACAATATAGATTACAAGTAATTGATCATTGACAGTTTTCGCACATCCCTATATATGCTCATATCATATTCTGCGAAATGTCATACATAAAATACACTTTATATGTGGGGCCATACGAGCAGTCAATTTTGGCAACCGGGACAACCGGGAAGGTACCTCTCGCTCACTTTATACCGTCGTAAAGCGACACTTGCAGTGTTGAGTTTGTGAGCAGCCGGAGCCCCATTGGGGGAGGTGAAAACGAGGGCAACGCATCGGCATAATTATGCTGATGTTCATGGGCGCAGTTAGTCGTTGAAAGGCTCCTATTGTTCGTTTGTCCCCCTATACTATAAAAAAAGTTTATACAGATATGATGCCTTCCTTTACCCCATCCGGACAGACGGAGTACCGGACTCTCACAGGCCACACGAGACGCGACAGCCTAACCAGTCGCCACGCCGTAGTAGCCTATTCAAGTCGGATGTAAATATTTCAGTAAGTGAGATTCTGACGTAACACAGTAAGGTCTATAAATAGATAATGTTATTTTTAGAAGCGTCGAGTTGTAAACATTTTTTTGTAAATTTTTTCTTCCAAACTTCGAATAGCTTTTGCTTCATGGCCGCTATATTTGTGTTTTATATTTAATCTATTTGTCGAGATATAACAGCGTCGTGACGGAAACTCATTTCTACGGCTGGCTTTTAAACGGCTCATTTATGAACATCAATACCGATTTGTTTAAAAAAACTGTACAACCGGTTGGGGTGTGGCTGGGTTTGAACAAAACTTGATCGTGCCTATGAGCCGGCATAATTAATAGGCATTGAGCAGGAAAACCCAAACATATAAAAACAACTTCATTAATCATAAAGAGTAATAAATTTCATGTTCGCAGGGCAAATTCATTGAAAGTGGAACTTCTTAATTTAATACCATGGAAGACCAAGTGACACACCACGATCAGATTTAACAGGTACTGCCGGAGCGTGTCAAGAGTTCCGTTGGCGTGTGTGTACGAAGAGAGCAATTAAAGTGGAGGCAGCCAGACAAATGTTGTAATAGAACATGTCCTGTATAGTCTTCTCTCTGCCTAACTTATCAGGTAACTCGCTTACGCTGCAACTGTGATGTACGTGTGGAATGCATGGGCGTGTACGTACACATGTGCGTGTGCATGTAGTTGTGCGTGCGTGTGTGTGTGTGTGTCAGATGTAACGACACTCAGTGTTGTTACATATCTGGTACGTGTGTGTGTGTGAGATGTAAGGACACTCAGTGTTGTGACATATCTGGTGCGTGTGTGTGTGAGATGTAACGACACTCTGTGTTGTTACATATCTGGTGCGTGTGTGTGTGAGATGTAACGACACTCAGTGTTGTTACATATCTGGTGCGTGTGTGTGTGTGAGATGTAACGACACTCAGTGTTGTTGGCATGGCTCCCCGGCCATGTCAACCCGAGTCGGCTACATGCACCATTATTTACACTGCGAAAACTGTAATGAATAGAAATCATAATTGGTCACGAATTGGTCATACCTCTCTACGTCCCGCTCACATGTTAACTGTAATAATGTATACATATATATATAAATGTAAGGAAGTCACAACTTGGGTGGACGATTTCGTGTTTCGTCTGTCTGTGAGTAGTCGGCGTCGGCGCCGTGTTAGTGTCGGTAGTCATGAGTCTCCGACTGCTTGTTTGTCCCACTATAATATAAAAACGCTTCGCTTCTCTCTACTACTCTACTGCTAAGGAACATGATAATCTAAGTCTAATAAATGTTGGTTGTTTGTTGGTGGGGGTTGCCTGGGGATCCAGCTGGATTTCGCCTCTTGTGGATGTAGATCTGGGTACCGTAATAAGTGGAGTGTTCATTACTGAACTCCCTAAGAGAACACTTCACTTCAGTTCAGAAATAGCATAAATTTTGGCAACCAACACACCATCAGCACACCGATTCGGCGTGAAGGCATTCACCAAGTGTAAAAAAATACATTCTTTTTTCTGTGATGCCATTCTGTCTATCGCGGGTAACTGGGCTAAGGTCGCCAATGTTACTTATCATTAGAGCCATTTGAGTACGTATTGCCACACCAACCTGCTCAGCGCGGTAGTCACGACCAAGCACCCCTCGAGGCAAATAGATCATTGTAGATGTTTCGAGTAGACACACAGAACACTAAAGTGTCCTTTTTTTAATGACAAACAAGAAATCTTAGCCATTTGGCGACTACCGACGCCCGTTAACACCCGCATACGCAGATGCGTTGTCCTCCTTATCCAATTCCCTAACGGGCCACCGGCTACTCACATACCGCACGAAGCGGAACACAGTTGTTACTTTACGGCGGTATCATGTGAGCGAGAGGTATCTCCCCAGTCCTTTCAGATCAAATTGGCTCCAGTGCTACCCTTACTCAGTATAAAATTATCGTTTAATTTATAGTTCTAAGTGAAAGTGTCATATCCGGTTCTGGATGATTCAAGAATGACCTTAGGACTCATGCAGCTAAGATGCTTGTTAATAAAAGTATGTACTTAAATTGCTTATGGACCATTTTTTTGGAATTGTATACCTATAGTAATAAGAGGAAACGTTTGATTGTCGGTTTTCTTGTTTTCACTGATTGGGCTCCGAAACGACGGACGGTTTTGCGACGCAGACTGTGTATCTCTCGATACTTTTGTAAATCAATGTTTCCTTATTTGTCTCCGCCTTCTGTTTGACATTGACATAAGAAATATTAAATTGTAAATAATGCCATCGCACGAGTGCGTAGCCTACGCCTACGATTGCACCATTATTTCGCTACCATTTTTTATTTAATTTGTGTTATTGCAATACACTTTTTACGTTGTGCCAGCCACAGACGTGAGGCCTCTTGTTCGATTTCGGGTTGGTCCTAACAAAAAGTGTTATTAGGATTTTTCAATTTCTGCGGTCCGGAGTAAGGAAATTGACTCAGGAGTAACCCCGGGGAGGGTACCCCGACCCCTTATCTGTAATATACGTCTGCCAAATTTAACCCCAGTACCCCTGTGACAATTTTCAAACTAAATTTGGTCAATGGATCTTGAGTGAAATAATATAAGCATTAAAACATACTTGCTAACTTTCGCATATATAACACATCAACAACAACTACATTTTCTTCCGTACCTCACCAATTAGCAATTCGATATACGAGTACATCATTTTGTACCAAATTTTTTTCCAGGGGATTCTGAACAAAGCTAATGTCTTGAGCTCCACTGAGACCTTTTGATTGATTGATTATTCGCTTCGTAGGAAAGTGCACGCCCTGCCATCGGTCCTGGTTGGGACGCGATTGCTGGGACAAATGCCACTACTGTTCAGCGGACTAAACGCAGGAGAGCGTTGTGCTTACGAAATCGATTTTAATAGAAGAAAGATCAAAGTTCAAGATTGTATTCTCTAATTGATATTCTAATTTCTAGATATTTGTCTTAATTTATTCTTCGTCTCTTGGTTGATTAAGATACAATAAATCAGTATCATAAGAACTCAGGTCTGGTGACAGTGCATGAATCAAAGGAATGAAGCTCATTACTTTGGTATGTTTGGTTGTAGAATTACCCATTCCTTTTGCCTTGTTCCATTCTGCTGTAAAAAAATATTGTGTCATAACCTGTATTCTACTGCACCGCATATAACAAATGGCTAATGCGTAGTTTACCTTTTGATAAGTATTCCGAAATGATATCATAACAATTAAGTTCAAGGGGACTTGCATAATGAGGAAGATACTTAGCCTACACAGCTATAACCTATTGTGGAGACCAGCCTTCAAATATAACATCTAATTAACTAATATATTTATATTTATATAACTATACATATTGATGTCTTAAGTTTACGCAAATGCTTCTCATTACAATAAAAGTATTTTTACGGATTTTGCCGCGGCATATTTAATTACTGAAATACCCGACGTTTCAGAAGCTTTACAGCAACCATGGCCACTGGTGGACTGAGATGACAGATATCTATAGAATCAGACCGCGATAAAATCTGTAGAAAGTAGTTTTATTGTAATAAGTTAAAAATAATTTATTTTTACAATACACGTCTGTATTTGAATTTTCAAAGTTAATTTTTTACAACCTTATTTTTGTGTCTTTTATAGTATAGGGGGTGCAATGGAGCAACCGGTGCCTGTTGACGGCTACCGACGCTCATACATATCTGTATATTAACCCAGGGGTTTCGAAGGAGGGCAATGTAGCGGTAACTATGTGGATGTTTATGAGCGTCGGTGGCCGTAAAAAAGGCTCCGATTGCTCCATTTGACGCCATAAGACTAACCTTGCTACGGTGAACGATAGTTGGCATAAAAACTAACTATTGCTGAGTAGTTTGGGAAATGTACCGCAACTATGACTGATAATCTGGGATTAAATAACTAATCTGAGGAAAATACTCATAGAATAAGACATAACACAAACGAGTCTATCAATTTGTTCGTCTTTTATTTTATTGGGTAAAAAATATAAGGCTATCAACTTTAATCAGGTAAAAAATAAAATAATTCGTTATGACTATTCTATTTAATAACAACAACAGCACATCTTTCAACAATGGGACAGGCAGAGTGGACAGAGTGCCGCATATCGCGATCTTTACATACCTGCCTTGCCTCCTTCACATTAATTACTCTTTATAGCATTTCAGTACTATCTCATTCAGCACAACGTACAATAACACATTCGCGTAAATGTACGAAAACACTAAAAAAGGCATTCGTAGTAAAAAAAAAACAATTTAGCGAAATATTTAATGCTAACATCGAAATATCATATTTGATTAGTTCTTACAAAAGATGGAGACTACGTATATATAATTCAAAATTGACCAAAACCTCTTAACTAGGCTAAGCAGATGTGGGTGGAGATAACTTCGTGTGCGTGTCTTTTAGTGTACTTTATCTCAAGCATCCTGTATGCTTCAAAAAGAATATGCTCTAAAACTAGGCTTCAGGTGAGTTTCAGTAAGTAAGAGGTGTTAATATTTGCTAACTCTAAACTATCCAGTCTGTGTGACATGAGTACTATTAACGTGTCTCCTCCCCACTTAGTGCTTATCCTTAATTTTGTGGGCGTATACCCAAATTAGGGACATTATTTTATTTATTGGGATGTTTATAGTTAATATAATAATGTTCACACTTGTCATCATCGTAATCGCCATTCACAAAACATTGCGTACAAGAAAATATGTTGACACGTGTCATGTTATGAAAACGATATTTAATCCTCAAGAGCAAATCATACCTTTGTGACGTCATCCACGGACACAGGAATAATGTGTAGCATAGGCACGGTGGTTTCAATCCTACTACAGCCGCTGCTCCACGTGGAATGACCCTTTCCAAGTGGAGAACATTTAAGAGGTAGGAAAACAAGGTATGTTCAAGTTTAAGTTTTTACATTCTAGTGCATAAAACATTTTTTTAAGTTTTTACATTTTGGTGTATAAAGTTTTTACATTTTAGTGTATATAACATTTTTTAAAGTTTTTACATTGTAGACTATATAACATTTTTTAAAGTTTATACATTTTAGTGTATATAAAATTTTCTAAAGTTTTTGCATTTTTTACATTACGTTTGCGGTTAGATTTAGCTTAGCGCATATGTGTTTAACTATCCTTTTATATTCCTTTTTCTATTTTAACATGTAATTAAGTAATTATTTGTTATGGTCTTCTAAGACTTGCCTTAGGAAGGATTACGGTATTCAGTGTGGGGCTAGGTTAATGTTGATTGTCAAAAATTAAACAACCGTTTTAACTGCTACGTCGATAGAATGAAAACGTGCTATAATACGGTCACGGCGCGGTTATATTATAATTATATGATCGAAGGAAATAATTCATTAAGTATAAAAGATATTACAGTTGCAAAATCATAATAAATAGAATAGAGTGAATATTCTTTTTGTACCAAAACGTTTCACCAATGTGTTTGCGTCATAAACGTATTTTTCGAGTTTTATACCGGTCACAGGTACTTGAACATAAAATTAACATTTTAGGTAGAAATAAAAGTTATCGCATTTTTTTTATAATCGTAGCTTTAAAACAAAATAATCCGATAATCCAGCGAGTATTTTGGCGTTTTTCAATGCTCCACGAATTTACATTCGCATTCGGGATAAGTCCGTATAAATTAGTGTGTGTACCTCCCCACCATGGTTCAAGACTTGTCGTGGCGGTGATGTTCAGTAGCCTGGGGAGATCCGAGACACCTTGGGTGAAGCCAATTGAACCGACTAGAATATTGCTCTTTGTACCCCTATAAGAAGAGGGGGCAAAAGAGCAACAGAACGCGGCGCTCTTGCGCACGGGGCGAGGGGTGAAGATGGGAACCGCAACCCATTGCACTGTCGCAAAGTTGGTGGGGTTGCCCTGTGGTGCGGGACAACACCACAGGACAACCCCACCCACTTTGCTCTTCTTAATTGCGGCCCAACTGCACACGGTGCATGGTGGGTAAAGCCATTCGACAGTGACACTAGAAACACCCTCAGTTTAGAACCGCTAGTTTCAAAAATCATTAATAAGCCGAAGACTATAGCCAAGGTTGTACTACATTATCTATCGGCTTTTTTTAATGTGATTGTAACCTACAGATTAATATTAGATAGTCGGGTCGAGTACGAGGTCGGCGTTACGTAAGAATCATTAGCAACGCATTAATTCGTATTTGGCAACACCAAGCACCTGAGTGGATTGTATCATTGTTTGCCATCCTTGTATTAAGATTTGTACTTGACAATGAGTGTATTGTAATCATCACCTACGGTGTTGCGTGGATTCAGTAGTCTATATGTAGAGGGCAGAGATGAGGAGGGTTTGCTTGTACGCGTGACGTGTCTAAGAAAGATTGGTTCGGAACACATCCGTGACAGTTTTTAATCATCATTATCAGCCGTTATCAGTCCACTGCTGGACATAGACCTCTTTCAATGAACAACAAGACGGCCAATTTTCTGCTACTCGCATCCATACCAGACCGCCTACTCCACGGAGATCGTCTTCCCACCAGGTGGAAAGTCGACCAACACTTCGTTTTCCTAAACATGGCTTCCAATCAAGAACTGTACTGGACCATCAGCCATCTGTCCTTCTGAGTGTGTGACCAGCGCATTGCCACTTCAGCAAGCTTATTCTTCGCATGATATCGGAAACTTTAGTTCTCTGTTTGTGACCTCGTTGCGAATTCTATTGGACAAAAAACACGCAACACAGCACGTCAAATAGCCCGCTGTGCTACCGCAAACTTGCGGACCAGTCCTAAATTGTGGCCATGTTTCGACCCCGTAGATCATTATCAATTTAATGCTAAATCTTTATTCATCTAGAATAAAAACATTAGGCATAACATTGATGTATAAAAATACTATTATTTATTAGAAAATTGCATCGTTTGGCCCCTTATGTAGGAAAATTTGCGTGGAAGCAGACACCTTTAACATAAAATCGATCAACTAAATAATTCCAAAATAAAAATTATCATTGTTTTGTTGTTAATTTCCTGTCAGGGCAGTCATATACTTTTAAATATCATAAATTTTATATTTAACCATTCCAATTTTCGTTTAAATATATTTTAATATTTTCGAAATTTAAAAAATTATTTTTTTAGAATTTTGAAAATTGTATCAAATTTGCAGCAATGGGAGTATTTCGATGGCTGGCGCGCCCATAGACATCCGTATTATTGTTGTGCAGATGCATATCCCCTTTTCCTCCTCCCATCCAATGGCAAATTCCATATTGTAATCTGTCTGTGCTAAACTTCACTTAGAGTATTTGGGGTGGAAGATTTAGAAACACACATAAATTTACACATCTATAACATTAGTTGGTTTAAATAATATTTTATGATTTTGTTATGAAGTTTAACAAATTTTCAATGAAACTACAATTATAAATATTTCTCAAGTTCGGCCACAGCGTGTCCTTAAACCAGCCAATAAACTGGTTACCTATAAATAGACGGATGAACAGACGCCACGAACACTGCCCGGAATGTTGTCCACTTAAGCAACAGCTGCACTAATCATCCTTTTTTTTGTTGACGCGGGGAAACCCATTTACGCGACTTCTATAGCCTTGGGTGAGGTCAAGTGGTGTGTAGGGCTCGCGGCACATTATAGCGCAAAAACCACCGCGCGCGTAATCAGTGCCGCCTTTGTTGTGGTGCCCCGGAACAGCAAATCATCACGGCACCTCGACGACTAGTCAGCTCCCTAAGGGACCGACTCCACCTCCACAGATGGGGTTGTCCCGCACTACTAAACAACTCCACCTACTTTATTAGAGTACAATGGGGTGAGGTTCCCATCATCGCCCCTTGCCCCTTGCGTAATAGCGCCGTTTTTAGCTCATTTTACTCTTTTGCCCCCTTTTATAAGTAAAGAGGGTACAAAGAGTAACCAGCCCTTGGGTGCAATTGGCTTCGCCCGAGGCGTTTCGGTTCACCCCAGGCTACTGCGCCCCACCGTCACGACAAGGCCTCAACCATGATGAGGGCACTAATCACCATGGCCGGACACAAGCAACAGCGTAATCCACTCAAATCTCATGAACACCTTGACACTCCTACATTTTGTTTCTACACACCTGTGTTGTTGAGTCTGTACTTGTAACCTGAGTTATAAGAGACTCAAGTCCTGGAGTCCTACTTAATAAAACATGTTTTTGAACACCCGAGTCTAATAAATAATATTTAAAACTCAAATCTTTCAGAATTTCCTTTCCTTTTAAAAAGAGCTTGTGACTTGGTTCTCTAAACCGGAAGCCGTAGTTTCAAGTAAATAAAATAGCAATTAAAAAAATTATTACTGATTTAATACCTACATAACTATTTTACAATATTATTTCTGGATTTTGAGCCAGTCATGCTTTTAATTGCTATACGTTTAATTGAATTTAATGCAAATAAATTGATAAGAGGTGTTATAGTGCGATTTACTTTTAATCACATAGGTAAAAAACGTGAATGACGATTGGTATTCACCCAGTAATATATATATAACTTATCACACAAACTCAAGTTCAAGACTCAGTCTAACTTAGAGAACCCAAAACACTTGAAAGGACTCAGCAGGCTTAAAAAGACTCAAAGGACTCGGAGTCATATGACTAACGTGTGTATGTCTTAAAAATCACGAAATGAATACTAAAAGACATGAGTTTTTATAATACTATATCTGCATAACCATTACCGTGCGGATGTAAATGGGCGTCGCAGTCGGTTGACACTAATTGGCTCCGGCTGCTGTGACTGCAGCTTTTCCTACACCCGTGTATTGCAGCTTTTCACTCACATTAGACCTCACACATGCTGCATTCCTGAGATTTGTTTGAGAGAGGCTCATTGGGGGAATGGAAAGAGGGCAACGCACCGACATAACGCCACGTATTTGTCGCTGGTTGTGAACGGTAATTCCCCTGTCGAGCAGAACAAATACGACTGCAATGCAAAAAAGGCTTTATCTCACACATGATTGGGGATTTTTCACATAAAACGTGGCCGCGGTGCATGTTATAATGGTTACAATTAATCGGTGCGTGATGTAAACTGTTGCAAAACCTGTCCAGGCTCGTTTCGGTCCACGCAATGGGTTCAGTAGGAAATAGGGAATCCCACTAATATTATGAATGCGAAAGATTGTATACATATATTTGGATATAATTTAGCATTTTTTGACATTTAAAACTTGAATTTTATCGCTCAGCGGTGCCGTCCTAATACATATACAACTATTGAAAAAAGACCTAAATTAATCTAAATCAGAATTATTGTTAGAACAACCCAATGTTGTTTCAGAAGTTTTATACATATATTGAGACTTATCAACGAAGACTCCGCCAAAATAATAATAAGAATAATAATGATAATTTGATTGTTGATTGTAACGATGAATTACAGGACCGATTTAAAAACTATTTTACCAATAGAATCCTAAATTATCGATGATGAACATAGGATATATAATATTTACTAAAACGTTATATATTATTAAGAAAACTTCGAAAATGTTACTAAAGGTATGAAAAAATATCAAAGTAAATCCTTATATCGCAGCTACAGAAGTTATTGACAACTGCTGTCCCGACTGACGTCATGGAGTTAAGTTTTATAACATTTGTACCTTTGCGAGTCAATGAATATTTAGCACTTGAATGAATAAATAAACTTTATATACATTTTGGTTGGTTTGGTTGGTTTCGACCTTTCATCATCAGATAAAGAAATGTTTTAGTAAGTAGGTACTTCAATGAAAATGTTTACAATTAACGGCTTTAGTGTATTGACGCAATCTATGCTTTTAATATTATCTATGAGTGTTATTCATCTACGGTCCGTAAAAAACGAAAAAAATAATCACTTATTGTGAAACAATAATTACACATGATGAAGACAACTGGAATGTTTTATAAATGATGAAACCATAATTTGGTTTTTAACATAGGGTGATTATTTTTTGATATAACACATTATTAATTATTTTTAATACTGTCAAATTGAATGAATATTTACCAATTTTGTGAAGTATCCGCGCGAAGCCGCGACGGACTACTAGAACTCAGTTAAATATAAAACTCTTTAGTTGTTGTTATTTCATACCGTGAATATTTCTGTAAAAGGTAAGATGTGATGTCAAGCTGCCGTCGCGCCAGCACGACCGGAGAAACACCTCTCGCTCACATGAGACCGCCGTAAAGTGACAGCTATTCTGTAGCTTTTCTTACGGTTTGTGTAACCGCTGGGTCACTGCAGGGGAAGAAGAAAGGAAGGCAATCTGCATGACAATTATGTAGATATTTATTGGTGTCAGTAGTCGTCAAAAGGCTGCAATTGCTCTTTTGCACCTATATACATTAAAAAAATAATTAAAGTACACTTGTAAACTGACATGATAATAAGTTAAAATTTTTGTATATGCCAGACATACTGACTTACTTCTAGGCATAGTGACGGACGTATTGAATACTAAGGAACCCTAAAAATTGTAGATAATATGCACTTAAATCGCGAATTTCAGTACACTAATAACGGGAAGTCCTAATACAAGATATGATCGAAACAGTCAGACTAAGAATTGCTGATGTAATTTGTAACAAGGTAAATTAATACATTTTTTGAAGCGATAAGTTCTTGTGAATTGAAAACACTTGCTACATGTACGAAAAAGAATGACGTCATAGTCACGTTCCGAGTCATAGTAATGTTCCGAATGGTAGGAGTCTGCTAGCCAGAAGACGTAAAAATTCATCAGTTTCACTCCATCGGGCAATGCGTTTACAGATCAATTCGAGAACCATTATCACCTGTAATTATATCGTCAGTAAAATATAAACAGATTTTATAATAGGAAGGGATCAAGTAAGCAGTCGGTGCCTTTTCTTTTGTTGACGTGGGGAAACGCATTTACGCACCGTCACCGGCCCTGGGTGGAGTCCAGTGGTGTGTGGGGCTCGCGGCACATTGTAGTTACGGATACCCACAAAAACTGCCGCGAGTGCCATCAGCACCGCCTGTGGTGACCTCACCACCTGCTCCGGAAAAACAAATTATTAGGGCACCTCGACGGCTAGCCAGCCAGTGTGGGAACAACACCACCTTCACAAAGGGACGCACCACAGGACAACCCCACCAACTTTGGGACAGTACAATGGGGTGAGGTTTCAATGAGGTGTACCAAAACGCCGCCTCATTTTGCTCTTTTGTCTCCTCTTATTATAAGAGGGGTGTAAGGAGCGGCTCCTCCTCCTGCTGTTTGGTCCCCTTTTCTTATATGAAGGTTACAAACAACCGCCACCTCCTTGGTTCGATTGGTTTCGCCCAAGGTGTCTCGGATCACCCCAGGCTACTGAGCCCCACCGCCATGACAAGGCCTGTAACATGGTGGGGAGCAGTCGGAGCCTACTTCTACCGACGCCAATAAATATCCACATAGAGTTTATGTAGACGTACTGTCATCCTTGCCGCCGTAAAGTCACGCGGCATCTACGAAACATGACAGCAGAACTGTGAACTTTGCGGCGGTATGTTAGAGAGGTCCTATTTAATTTGGCTGCAATGCAGTAATTGTACTGCCTCTGGTCTTTGCTATGCAGGTGAAGAGGCACTTATACTACTTACCATCACTTTCAGCCCTTATCGGTCCACTGCTAGACATAGGCACTCAGGAACACCAAGACGGCCGACCATCTGCTACTCGCATCCTTCCCGGACCAGCTACTGCACGGAGATCGTCAACCCACCTGGTGAACGGTCGACCAACACTTCACTTTCCTAAACGCGGCCTCCACATCAGAACTTTAGTGGCCCATCTGCCTTCTGATCTTCTGAGTGTGTGACCACACCATTGCCACTTCAACAAACCTATTCTACGCATGATATCGCAAACTTTAGTTCTCTGTCTTATGACTTCGCTACCTATCTTCTATCGGACAAAGAAACACCCAACAAAGCATGTACAAAAGCCCGTTGTGCTACTGCAAACTTGCGAACCTCCTACATTAACAGGCCATGATTCGGCCCTATAGATCTTCACGGGCAAAATGCATTGGCGACGTGAGAATGTGACGAAGCTTCCCGAATGCTGCCCATCCTTCTGTCGGTTTCCTTCTCGAAGTTATGACTACCTAATTGCAATAGTTACCTGAGGTTGAAGTATTCGTCTACGACTACGAGAATAGCACCATCGGCGTTGACCGGGACATTTTACTTGTCCAAGTTCTTAATAAAACCAATACGTCGGAGGGATTCATTCAGGCTGCGCAACATTTCCTGCGAGCTCTCCAACGATTCGGCCACCACGACGAACAACGACACCGTTAATATTTATGCCGCATCCCGCCAGGTTTAAAGTCCTAAAGACGTCCTCCAAAGCATTAGTGAACAGATTCGGGGCAATAACATTTCCTGTCGCACTCCGCGATGCAATTGGATTGGCCTTGTATGAGCGCCCGGAATCAGAACGGACATAAAATCAGAATCAAACTCGTATAATCGACCTGACTTCGATGTAAAGCTCCCAGAACAACCTCGGTTTCGACAGAGTCAAGAGCTTTTTCATAGTCTACAAAGGTAAGGCATAGCAGCTTTTGTACAACTTACCTTATGGTGAAAATACATTTTCATGGACCACAGCCCATGGTGCTAAATCCTCTGTGAAACCCAGCCTGCTCCAGTGGTTGTAATTCGTCAAGCCTTGTGATGGGACGATTCGTCAAGGCTCTTGGGAACAACTTGTGAATATGGCCAACAAGTAAAATTGGTCTGTAACTTTGAAGAAGCGATTTATCACCTTTTTTAAAAAACAAAAGAAACATCACTTCCAAGCAAAGCCTTGGGAGGTACGCCCCGCTGAAGGCGAAAATTAAAAATCTTTTTCAGCATTGGTAACATAGGTTCGCCTCCTGCCCTAGGAAGCTTGATTGTAATTCCGTCCTTCACCAGAGCCTTTCCTCCTTTAAGCTGCGCAAGAGGCAGACTAATCTCGCCCGAAAAATGTCGTATCAGGCTTGCACGTGGAGCGTTGTTCATTGTACCGGGATGAGGAGCGTGCGACATCTACAATGGGAATGGGAATGGGATGGCTTAGGAGAAACGGTAACTCCAGAATCCGCCCTAGCCTTTGCCAGATGACTTTCTCCAAGCTTCTCCACAAAACCCCTCTATTCTGTTCAATCGCTTCGGCAGCCCGTTGCATTTTTGAGCTGCGTATTAGTTTCGCTTTGAAACAAGCTTAACATCGGCCAACATAACGTCTCCGTGTGATCTGCGTTCCCTCATAAGTCCAAGCGTCTCATCCGAGAATTTAGCTTTCCTGCTCGTATATTTACTACTACAAATGTCCTTCACCCACGTCCCGCATACAACCAATCACGCCACTCATGGCCTCGTCAATTGACATTGCAGTTTCCGACATATCTATGGCACCGAACCGGTTCTTTAATTCTAGTTGGAATTTTTCGGAACCTACCGTGGTTCACCGGAAGTTTGGTCGGAGTGTTGACTGTACTAGTCGGACACGCTGGCGTCGAAAGTTTATATTCAGAGAGCCTCTAGCCAATCGGTGATCACTTACGGTTTTGAACCTGTTCATCATGGAGGTATCCTTAAATATATGCTTTCGGTCCGTCATAATAAAGCCAATCTCGTACGTTGTCACAATATCGGGGCTCTACCATCTCTACTTCCTATGGGGCTTCCTCTTAAAGTAAGAGTTCATTTTCAGAATTCCTCTTTCTCGATGTAGTTTATCAGCATTTTCCCCCAGCGATTTCGACTGCCGCCTTCGTGTGGTCCCAGACTCGATTCGACACCAATTCGTACCACCTTAGCATTAAAGTCCTCCATTAAAGTAGGCCTAACAGGTGTTATGTAAGGCCTTTCAACATCCTCATAAGTTGTCTCCACATCAACATCGGAATGTGTGGAGGTTGGTGCGTATACTGGTATCACTTTGAGGCTGTACCTCTTAGTGACCTTAACCTACTCGACACACTAGAAATTTCAACGATGTTGTCTACTAGGTACTTATTCACGATGGTACCTCCACCACACACCGTCACTGTGAAACAGACCGGACACCAAACAACCAGCTTTGGGGGTATTCTTAGGCCGCCTCCACACTATTTTATACTCGGTTAAAATATATTATGCCTATATGAGGACACATCTATCCCTAAATATCAAATCATCACTTTTGGCACGCGTACACAATGCGGCACAAATCTTAATTAAGTTGAAGATGACTAAATATCATGATTTTAAGGTCAAGTTGTTTTTTTCAAGAAGAAAAAAGAGATAACAGTATATTGTTAAATTTCATAGAAATCTGGTAAAATTTTTTAATTAAAAACATAATTCTTGCATACGCATTTACGTATTAATGTTGGTAGAATTCAGAGACGCGGTTTTTTCTCTTAAAGTTTGTATTTTTTTGTAGTGTTCCCTACACTACAAAAACATACGAACAATTGGAGTCATTAAGGCAATACCAATTAACATCCGCAAATGCGTTACCCTCCTTTACTCCTGGCTATTCACGAACCGCCCGAAGTATATGTAGTATTATATAAGCCTGAGATACCACTCCGTGCCGGCCCAATTTGGCTGCAACGCAGCATGATTTGCTTTACAGCTGTATCGAATATAAATCTTTACTACTCGCAAAATAATTATAAAGCCAAAAAGATTTTTGTTTGTGTGTCTGAACGAGTTCACCTAAGGAAATAATTGTCGGACTTGGAAAGTTATTTGTGTGTATGATAGGGAATTAATGAGGAATATTATAGGCTATATGTCATCATGCCTAGACCAAGAAGGCCGAAGTTCAGCGAGAGGAAGCGAGAGACATTGTTGTGTTTATATTTGATCTGTCGGTTACTGTATTCTGAAATTAAACTAAGAGACCGTAAAATTGATACAAATAGGCTCACTTTCTCATTAAACTGCGAGATTCGCCATTTAAAAAGTCGTCACACCTCAGTGGAAACGAAAACCATGCGAATGTGGCTCGAGCAACATATATTTTTATAGGATAGGAGGGGGGGGGGGGGCAAATGAGAAACCAGTACCTTTTACGACTACCCACGCCCATGAACATCCATGCAGCATGGCTCTACGTCATCCTAAAATGTTATAAAGCATATTAGTATGAACGTATTTTTAGTAGATTGGTTTTGCTTATATGGCCTGTGGCGTTTCACATTTTTATTCAGAAATGATCAAGTATCAGATGACGCCGTAACACTTTTTCTAGAATAATCAACGTGACTCCATCTAGGCGCGCTGACTTAATTGCAGATCTTTAAAGGTTATTTCCCGTAAAACGCTATTGAATTAATTAACGTCACTGTAATATAATGTAACATTACCGTGTTAACGTATTTATAAGCATGAAATGAATTGACCAACTTATTGTACAAACTACAGGATAAAAAGATAGATTCTTACATACAAGGCGGTGTACAGAACAACAAGCGGCGAGTAAAAAGTTGGTTAGTTCAACAATTGTACCACCTACCACTTGAGATTGTTTGTTGTGTAATTAAAAAAAGTTATTAGCGATCCGCCCATACATTGACAAACGACACGACCGCAGAGGTACCTCTCGCTCACACTATACCGGCGTTATGTGACATGTTCCCTGTAACGTAATGTGCGGTTTGTGAGTAGCCGGTGGGCCATTGGGGTGAGTTGAACGGAAGGGCGAAGCATCGGCACAATAATTAAGCTGATGTATTTGCGTCGGTAGTCGCCAAGAGGCTCTGATCTCTGTATCACTATACTATAAAGTATATATATAATCGGCATTACCAGCGACTATTTGCTTTAGCGGTTCCAAAGACGTTAATCCGCTATCAGTGACGACGTACAATTAAAATAATTGCCTGTAAGTGTATTTTTTCCGTTATAGTGCTGCCACACAGCATCTTCTTTGAACATTTCTGAGCTATTCACTAAACGGCTAATTTCAACTTCTTATATTGGGAGTACACAAGCAGAGGTCGGCTAACATTTACATAAAGGACTGCTGCGGCCGAAGACCGTTTGGGAACATTATATTTTCTCTGAGTTGGTGCCTGCTGGCACTTTAGCGATTGACAAGGTTATGTCATCGCGTTTCGTACTGTTTGTGATTAACTGCTGACCCAATGGGCGGGTTGGGTTGAAGAAGGACAATACGACATAATAATGCGATCGTTTACTTTATTATAGTAGTGGGGGGCAAACGTGAAGTGAAAAATATCCCTTTTGACGGCTACCGACACCAATGTACGCATTATTGTTATCCTTTCCACCTCCCCTCCAATAGGTCACCGGCTCATAAATCGCACGAAACGATTGCACAGCTATCACTCTGTCTAACGCTCTCTGTGGTCATCTTTGAATGCTGTACGTTTGCCATACAATAAAAAAACAATGCAGACAAAGTGACAAGTTACCGAAGTGACGAAGCTCGACCGCTGACGCGGCGCTCTGTGACACAAACAATGATGACCCGATGTCCCAATCTCATTGTGAGCTGATTTACACAATAGTTGATTGATAAAGTGCGGCCTCGAGATGACCGGCTTCTCAGGAACTATCCCTCGGCTCATTCATAACAGTAACCGTTCATTCGTATGTGTATTGTAACAGGATCCAGCCACTTTTTTATAGTAAAGGGGTGCGAACGAGAAACCGGAGCCTTTTTACGTCTACTGACGACCATGAACATTGTACTATACCGACGCGCTGCGTGCCTCCCGCTACCCCAACAGGCCACCGGCTACTCACAAGCTGCAAGAAACACGACACCGAAAATGACACTTTACATCTGTATCATGTGAACGAGAGACACCTCCCCGGTTGTACAGCGTGGCACTACCTCTTACTAAATATCTATTAAGTTTAGTAAGAAATACTATGCAGCTGAATTCGACAGGCACGATCAAGGAGTACCTCTAGCTCAAATGGAGAGCTATGCTGACGCGTTTCGTGCGTGAGTTTCCAGTGGCGCGGAGGAGACCAGGAGGCCAATACGTCTGCTTAATAATTATGCGGATGTCTACGGGCGTCAGCAGTCAAAATGTTCCCGACAGGCTTGTCCCCCATTTTTCTACAAAAAATGCAGTGTGACTGGGAGGGATCTCGCGCAATGTCTAACGTCTCGTGTTTGATAATGACATCTATTGATGATTGTTATGGGAAATAGTAACGACGTAATGTGCCCAACGTCGCAGACTACCCTCGTGACGTAGCCGGGTAAGAGGTGCCGAGTAGGAATGACGATGACGTATCAAATAAAAGAGAACTACACAGCCTTGAACTGAATGAGACCAGCCGTAAGAGAGCAGTACCGGGCTACGCCCAGTTATATAACACAACACGTACAGAATTTCTTAATAATCGCAGGGCCTTGCGTTGACTGACTTGATCACTTACGGCTATTTTATATATATTTTTTTTAATATAATGGGCAAACGCACTCACTTTACGCCGGTATCAAGGGAGCGAGATACACTTCCCCGGTAGTGACGGCCGAATTCCTTGAGGATGGAGGATGAAGTGTCATCCGCCATGCATGGCACTACCTCCTTCTATGCAGCAACATGACACTACTTAATATGGAATGTGTAATTTCTATCTCCAGGGATTTGGAAATCCATCGGTAGATATAATCTTAAAATGGCCGTTACACTATTGTGACATAAGATAATGATTTATTAGGTTTGCGCGAATGTTGCTCGGTGTAACAAAACTACTTTGACGGATTTTATCGCGGTTTATTAAGTATTTCACTATCCCGACAGAGCAAAAATGTCCTTATATCGAAAGTTATCAAGTCTACGCGACGGAAGATACTAACATCTGTAATCTCTTAACTGTTTCTCTGTTTTTGTTCTCTGTTTCTCTCCATTTTCTCTTCCCGTTTTCTAACGCCGTAAGTTCTCTAACTGGCGTGATAAAGTGTTGTTGTTGTAGAGTTTCATTGAGAGTATTCATTTAGTTCTGAAAGGAGGAATGCCTCCGTCCTCTGTAGGTACACCTCGTGTCAAAGCTTTACCAATATATGGGCAGTACCAATTTTAAAGTGAGATTCGTCGCGATTCCTTTAAAGATTTATTTTCTTTAAAAAAACATCGTCCTATACTTTTAATGTACCTGCCTGATGAAACAGCTCAGATCAACAACGAAGTTTGATCATTTCTAGTTCACTAATAATTAGACCTATCGTATACATTGATTAATAAGTATACTTAGCTACCTCGTAGTCTAGTCGCTGTGGTAGTTATAGACGTGAGGATCCGGGTTCGAATCCCGGATCGGTCCTTACAAAAAGTGCTATTAGGATTTTTTTAATTCTAATAACTGTCCGGAGTTGGGAAGTTGACGGTGTTACGCCCCCGCGCCTCGGAGAGCACGTTAAGCCGTCGGACCTGGACCTGATTTCTCTCCGGTCGTGTCGGAGTGCCGTCCCATAGGAGAATAAAGGAAAAAAGAGTGCACTTGTGTCTGCGCAAACACTTGATGGTCCTTCGGAATAGAGATGGTCGATGTAGCCGATATCCGGCTAGGGCGACATTATAATTAAAAAGGCCTAACTTTTACCAAGGTGCATTATTGGTACACCAACTACTTTCGTAGATGTCTACATATTTCATTATTTCCTCTTTCATTCGTAAACCGAAACGGAAATGACTAAACAACAATATACTATTGTGTAACACAATTTAATGTCTATAAATTGCACAATTGATTGTTCACCTGTAGGACTTTTTTTGTAGTATTTATTTACCACACAATAAATATTACTACACTAAAAACACACAACAACATTCGAGAGGAAATATTTGACAATTATGAGGCAGCTAACAAATTAAAGCAATAGTATCCTATACACCACCCAAACATAAACCTAGCAACAGCAGTTTCTTTAATTTGTTTAGACTACACAACAAAGCAATGATATGCGTGTAAAGTCAGACTCTTCAGGCTTAAAAATGTACTACAAACCCGCAAACTCTACTCCTTTTGTTCAAAGTTTTGGGTATAGTGTGGTCGTTGAGACGAAGAATGTGCCAATTTCAATTAATACAATAAAATAATTTTTACAAAGTATTTTATACGTATTGGAGTTTGTTTTATGTTTTACTCTCTTGATGTTTCGGCCAATTTAAATTGTTTATTTTGTATATAAATAATTTTTTGTGTCATTATCATTAAAATATTATAATTACTAAGAGTGTTGACATTTTTTCAAAACATAGTTTCTTTTTTAAAGAGGACTGACAAAGTTTTGTTAAAGCATCAGAATATGTAAAAAATACCCTACAAAAAAGAAACGGTGTTTTATGCGCTATTTTATGAGTGGGGTAGAAGATGCACTTATACAGATATTATAAATTAGTAAATCATAATGTCAGAATGTTACTGTATTTTGCAATGTTAATAAGCCTAAACCGATTAATAAAATAATATTATTA
>JAFELO010000705.1:746004-758628 GCA_017140195.1 Eumaeus atala
TACTAATATTGTATTATATTCATTCAATAACCGTTTATTATTCCGTAATTAAATCAATGAGAGAGGAAAGATGTATACAATAAGAATTAATAAAATTAGAAAGCTTACATCTCTCATTGTTTGAATAAAAATAATTACAGATAATGGGACAAATATAAAATAATAATAGAAGCAATGTTAGAGTAATATTATTATTACTCCCAAAGCTCTCACGATATTTCCACTGTTATTTAATATTTCAATTGTGGTTATAATTGATGATATTGTTCTGTTTATTTATATTACTATAATAAACACTCACATGTACAAGGCGTGGAGCAGATCACGACAGCCACTGGCACAACGGCGCTGGCACACACACTACTGACCTCGTATTGCTGTCGCCTCTCTCTGCAGCTGTTGGGAAATGTTGCACTTAGCCGAGCCGCCCCTCGTGCCACGTTCAAACGTATGCTAGCTTTAATTATTGTTTTTTTTTTTATTTAATTGACTCGATGAGACGGAAAAATGACGAGATAATAAGACTGTTAAAGACATCTCGTTCTATTGTGGGTAGCTTTTTTGCAGTTTCTCCTCACTATGTTGAATAATAAAAGATTCAATAATTTATCATTATACCGATTAGAATGTTTTGATTTTCAATGATTATGGATTGATAGACATGCATGCTTACGTAAATTGTCATACCCATGTACATGACTAGTTCAGTGTCTATCTGCCTTGTTACACACAAGTAAGAGGGTGCCAGTTTCAGTGGCGTGGGTACTACAACTCACTGAGACATGCCAGTAACTTCAACGTTCAAGTTCGTATAAACTGGTATTTCATTATATTCGCCTGCGTCTTAGAGGTTTACTAAACGCTTAATATCGTTGCGGAGACGTTGAGATACAATATATTACGCGGCTCGATGCTGCTACGTTGCTATTGGGTTTTGCCCACCAATTATTTAAAAATAAGGAGTCAATGAAAATCGACGAGCTATTGTTAGATACAGACAAGTGTATCACAAAATGTGCTGCGTGGTAACCAGTAGAGTTTGGTCGAAATGCAATAAATAAGTTATTGTTAATAATATGATAACAAGTGTATAATAATAATAATAATAATAATAATAATAATAATAATAATAATAATAATAATAATAATAATAATAGTAATAATAGTAATAATAGTAATAATAATAATAATAATAATAATAACAATAATAATAATAATAATAATAATAATAATAATAATAATAATAATAATAATAATAATAAATGTGTGCCCCCCACGGGGACCACCTTGACGTGGTGGGGGGCTTACGGGGAGGAAGAACGTACATGGAGTCTGACCACCTAGACTATATTACCCTATTTATAGAAGGTTCTATTATTAATAATAATAATATATATAACAACTTGGCTGTTATCCTCTCTAAACTAACGGTCACCAACTAGGAGAAGAAGTAAACACGGAACATGGACGCGAAATTTAAAACATGTGACTACTCAGGAGGGTTCCGGTTCTGCCGGGGAGCCCCTGCCCGAATCCGGTGGGTTTAACTCATCTGGTTCGGACAACCCTACGTTTCTGAGGGGGCCTCTGTCTTCGCGCACTAAACCTAGGTATTGTTTAAGACCGCTTCCCGGAGGTCTTCGGGGCGCACCGGGAACCGATGCTGGGTGTCGCAGCAAAATGCTAACTATCGGCGGTGAGAAGCTGAACATGCGGGCTCTCGCTGGGGATAAACCCGAAGGAGTTACAGCCGAATCGTCTTCACCCCCATCATCACCACTCAGTCTGTTCTCGGTTGAGAGTAGGTCGACGCGGCACAGCTACTCAAGGCAGACTTCTCCTACATCACCCCCATCTTCACCATCAATACTCAACCGCACAGATGGTGTGCAGGAGGCACTCGACGTTATTTCTGCCTCCACTGTCGCCAGGAACCGCACGAGAATCAGGTGGACGGAAGATATGAACCGCTCCATATGGCGTGCTTATCTTACAGCTTCTAATCTAGAACAAAATAGAAAATCGTACCTGCCCGTAATGCATCGATTATTCACAACTAAATTCCCTCAATTTATTATCTCCAAACAAAGAGTGGGTGACCAAAAAAGAGCCATCTTGAGAAATAAATTACTACCTCCAAACATACTGGATGAAATCAGAATAGAAGTCACCTCATTGCTGAATGTTAATTACTACCACTTACGCACAACAGGCGAAAGAACACAAGATTTACAACAAAATCACCAAACAATACCCCAAACCCAGGAAAACATCAGCAGCCATCGCCAAAGATTATCTTGGAGCAATGGAGTCAATGAAACTATACTACGCAGTTATTACAAAATAACTAGACTCGAATCAAACAAAACAGCTTATAGGCCTTTACTGTATGCAGCTGTAATAGCTGCTTATCCTCACCTAGCACATGTTTCTGAACAGAGAATCTCGGACCAACTTAGAGCCATTATTAGGAATAAATACATTGCTAACACTAGAGTACAGAAAATAAAAGATGAAGTAGTCACAGAAATAGAAGCTGGTACTGATATACGCCAACCGTCTCCAAACTCTGAATCACAACATCATATACATATATCTACCGCATCACAAAATAATACCCATAATCAAGAACCCAATTTAGAGTTACCAACTGCAAATGAAGAGGACCATATTCACAACCTTACACGAAACCAAGATTACTTTCCGAAGAAAAACTAGAGGAAATAGAAGAATTATTCAAGAAGACATTAGTTGAGTTTAAAGGTCTAGATCCCACTTTAAGACCGTTTATACCCAAACAAAAACCAAGTAGACAATTCGCTATTCTAATTTACTCAATAAATGTAAAAATATTACCAAAACATATTGCAGCTACAGATTTCTCTACTTTACAAACAATAATCTACTGCACTGCACATACGGCAATCACATACATTGGAGGTAAAATGTACTAAAATGCACTAACAATAGAAACAAAACTCCAGCGTGGCAAATACGTCTTGAAAGAAGAATTACTAACCTGAGAGCAGATATCGGTAGGCTCACACACTACGTACGGGGAAACGCGATCCGCTCACTTAGGGAAAACTTTGAACGCATTAAACTGCAATATAGAATACACTCACAACATGAACCTGACAATACAGAGATTTCCCATTTCATTGAGCTTTCTCACTTTAAAGCAAAGCTTATGGCCTTAGCAAGCCGACTGCGCCGTTACAAGTTAACAACACTAAGGAAAACACAAAACAAGATGTTCTGCACAAACGAGAAAGAATTTTATAGAACGTTCACTACGAATAACACAAGCTATATCTCACTTAAAGAAACGCCTAGTCCAGAAGCATTACACGAATTCTTGTGTAACATACGGTCTAACCCAGTAACTCACAACAATAGTAATTGGATCGCCGAAAACCAGCACGCACTTCAAAACATACCAGAAATGGAATTCGATGCTATTGATATTGACACACTCACTTCAGTAATAGCCAAAACCCATAACTGGAAGGCGACCGGAACAGACAAAATCCATAATTATTGGTACAAGAAACTCACAAGTACTCACCCATTGTTACTAGCACATATTAATAACTTTTTACAAAACCCAGACCATATGCCACCTTATACGACACAAGGAACTACTTACAATGCTACCTAAAGATCTTACAGACACCAAAAATCCCGCTAAATAATAACCTATTGCATAGTCACCTCTTATACAAACACATAAATTTGAATCAGTTACTCGATGAGCAACAATAATGATGCCGTAAATTCAGCCAAGGATGTAAAGAGCAACTTATCATCGACACAGTAGCATCCAAACAGGCAATGCAAAAGAAAAAAATATCTACACTATGTACGTAGATTACAAAAAAGCTTATGATTCTGTACCGCACTCGTGGCTTATTTGCATACTAAAACACCACAAAATTCAGAATTGGAATACCGCCCTTAAACTTTGTAACGGCAGTAAGACAAATACAGACAGACAAAATCAACATCCATCGTGGCATCTTCCAAGGCGATTCACAGAATCCTCTCTGGTTCTGTATAGCACTCAACCCACTATCAAACCTTCTCAATAACACAAATGTAGGATTCCAAATAAAATTTGATGACACGCCCCACACATTATCACATTTATTGTACATGGATGATATAAAACTTTATGGAAGCAATTTAACTGAAGTACACAAATTAGCAGATATAACATAGGAGTTCTCGAATGACATACGCATGGAATTTGGCATTGATAAACGCAAAATACAATCAATTCATAGAGGCAAAGTTGAGAACAATACCTACACACTAGAAAATGGGGAACAAATAGGACCAGTAGATAATGAAACAGGATATAAATACTTAGGCTATTACCAAACACAGCAAATACACCACCGAGATACAAAAAACAAACTTACTCAAAATTTCAGGGACCGAATTTACAAAATCCTTAAAACACAATTGAACGTACGAAATACTACCAAAGCCATTAATACACATGCAATCCCAATACTTACATATTCATTTGGTATAATCAAGTGGCAAGTGGTCCCAAACAGATTTAACTAAACACCAACGCATTATTAATACACAGATGACTAAATACAGAAAACACCATCCACACTCTTGCATACAACGTCTTGCATTGGCTAAGAGCGAAGGAGGAAGAGGCATAATCGACATAAAAAGTTTACACAATAAGCAAATCACCATAACGACAGCTCCGATGCCAAGGAGACCTCTACCACAGAGGCCATGTCGACGTCGGGTGCTAGCACCTCAGACTCGAGCTCAGACGACGGCTTCACGGTCGTCAAAAAAAAAGAGGACGACGACGAAGAAGAGAAAGCTCCGCGCGGGAAGCGGAGACTCTGCCGGGGAGCTATATAAGTCGATACTCTTCACCCGTACCAGATCACGCGCGACAGGAGAGCGCGGAAAGAAAAATCGAATCCGTAAGACGTGAGCTTAGATGAATGTAGAAATAAAATAACGCGATTTTAGAGAACTCTAATAATAAAAACAAAATATGATCACGGCTTCTAGCCGATTTGAAGCGCAAATCGACCCCATCCGTCAGTGGGTGGGGGAGGAGGCCGGCCTCCTCTGACAAGCCAAACCGAAAGACGAGCTCAACTCTCCTTATACACGTCCCGTAAAATTAAACGGCACCGTGCGCGCGCCGTCCCACTAGCGAGGGGAGGGGGACCGTTTCCCCCTTTTCGGTCCCAAAAATAAATCACGTTAGGGTAATGTCCACAAAAATTCCGGTTTGCTTCTTCCCATCTACGGGAAAAGAGGGGGGTCTGTCCCCCTTTCGTCTACCTAAAACCTGAAGACAAAAAGTCTTCCGTAGACCCGACGAACTGTAGGGGCGAGGGCAACAGCTCCACCATCAGTATTAGGTCCCTCTGAAAAAAAAAAAAAGCAAATTACCACGCTCAGATCATTTTTTCACTCTCGAATAACACACTCAATCCTACATAACGCTGTTGTACGCGCTGATTTTAATCACACACCACTCAACCTGTGAGATTATCTGCCACAGAAAAATGAAATTATTACCAAACTATAAGAAAAAATACAAACTTATTATCATCATTAGACATATATCTTATTAGACATCGCCTCGACTTGACCAACTCTAATGTTGACAAAAATGCGTCGAACACATGGCTCAGGAGAGGAGAACTGTTTCCAGAAACGGAAGGGTTTATGATGGCTATCCAGGATCAGGTAATACACAGAATTACAGGAAACACATTAGACACGATCCTACGCTTGTAACTGATAACTGCAGATACTGCCACAGTTCTTCTGAAACAATCCAGCATATCACGGGTGCCTGTATATCGCTAGCACAGACAGACTACAGACACCGCCATGATCAGGTAGCAGCAATAATACACCAATATGTATGTGAGGATACAAATATAAACTAACCACAGAAAAAACTACATATTACAAATACAAACCTCAAACCGTATTGGATTCAACAGAACATAAACTGTACTGGGACAGAACAACAATTACCGACAAGACAATACACTTTAATAGACCCGATATAACCTTGTATGATAAAAATAATAAAATTGTTTATGTTATCGATATAGCCATCCCGAATACACATAATCTTACTAGAACACACACTAAAAAAATCAGAAAATACACAGACTTGGCCATAGAAATTAAATCACAATGGCACGTACAGACCGTTGAAACAGTTCCAGTAACAATTTCCTCTACAGGAGTCATACCGTTAACGTTACACACCAGTCTCAAAACTCTAAATATTCCCAGATCCACATACATACTTCTAAAAATAGCGACCATACTAAATAAATACTTGCAGAATTGTAAGAAAATTTATGGGCAAGGAAGGATTATATAGTAATTAATCATGTTATATGATTAATTACTATATAATCCTTCCTTGCCTTAAGTACTTGGCGTAAGCCCATGCCTGTAGTATAATTCGTACCTCGCTAGAAGAGTGAAAATAAATTTTCTAAATAATAATAAGTTATTGCTAAAACTAAAATAGGCATATATGCTATTGTGAGTTCCAAGTCTAATCTGTTAATCATTTCAAAACGTGTGTCGACGTTTTAGTCGCCACGGTTTAAGTAGGTTCAAGTTCGACAGAACCCTCTCTACAACAGACCTGCCGAAAGGGGATGCAGCAGGGGATCTTCACACAATATAATTAGATATGTTATTATGATGAATAGTATTATTTTCTTTCACATTTCTCTCTTCTCTTAGCTCCCCTGCTCTTCTGTGTATCCAGGCTCGACAGCGGCTACAATTGAAACCGTCCATGAATAAAATATTCGCAGGGAATCCAAGAGGAAAGCTGAAAGTGTCATCAGTATCCTTTATAATATGTAGTGCTAGAATGTTTCGAAGATAATACGTAATTGAGATAGATTTGTTAAAAGCACAAGGAGCCGAATTAGCAAAGAAGAGCCTTTTGATAACTACCGTCCATAAACATCCACATAACTGTTATGCAGCCGTGTTGCCCTCTTTTACTGCGCCCCTCCAACGGGCTACCGGAAACTCGCAATTGAACGAAATGGCGTATCATGTAAGCGAGAGCAGTTGCCCATTGAGCGAGAGGTACCTCCCCGGTCGTGACGGCCCAATTCAGCGATTATCTTAAGTAATATTTAAAATTTAATTGTTTGTTTGTTTGCATTGAAGAAGCTCCGGAATTACAGGACCGAACTGATACATTATTTAACCACTAGGATCCCACATTATCGCTAATAAGTTAAGGCTATATGATATATTATAAAACGTTGGTAGATCACTTTGAAAACTACGCTAACGTAGCCAGGCGAAGCCAATTGAACCGAGGGGGATGCTCTTTGCACCCCTCTTATAAGGAGAGGGGGCTGAACAACATGAGGAAGAGATGCTCTTTGTAAACCTCTTATAAAAAGTGGGGGCAAAAGGGCAACAGGAGCAGGCGCTTTTGCGCTCTTCTGTGGCGTCGGTACCCTAGGGGACTGACTAGCCGTCGAGGTGCCATGATGATTTGTTGATCCGGGGTACCTCATCGATTCCGGCAGACGGCACTGATGATGGTGGGTTCGGCATTACAATGTGAAGCGAGCCCCACACATCACTGGACTCCACCCAGCGAGCAACTGAAGGTGCGTCAGTGCGTTTCAAGAAAAAAAAAGTCTGATAGTCGCAATATCGAAGGACGATATACTATAGTACAGGCAGGTGCTGCATTGCAGACAAATGAGGTGCGAACTGAGAAGCATTAATGACTCCATGATTTATTTTTATAAATATCTAGTTCAGGTAGTTTCTACTGGTTTATAAGGATTCTTATGACCATGGCCCATAGGAAATTTGAGAAAGAAGGCAACACGTTTGTACAATTTAAAGTATCTTTCAACTCTTATTTCACCCCCGTATGGATGAAATTTTCAACACTCTGTTTTTTATAAAACATAGGGGGCAAACCAGCAATCGGATCCTTTTTACGACTTCCGGCGCCTATGAACATCCACATAGTTACTATGCCGATGCGTTGCCCCCCCGTTTCCCCCAAATGGGCTACCGGATACACACATACCGCAATAAACGCGACACTGAAGATGTCACTTTACGGCGGTATCATGTGAGCGAGAGGTACGTCCCCGGTCGTGCCGGCCCAATTCCGCTGCAATATGGCATGGCACTACCTCTTGCTAAACTATGCTCTATAGGTGCACACGCTAGAATAGCTGACCGTATGATAAATTTGAACCTGCGGGGTCTGGTTGTGTGTCGTCCAGGACTCCAGTCAGTCAGTGAATCAGGGCGTGACGACACGTTTCCTTATGTATAGCAACATCGCGTTCACAAATCAAAATAAAATATCTATATTTAGATTTTTATCCAACTATAAACAGTATAGGTTTGGTACATACTATCTTTCAGAAACTTAGTAGTTTTACGTTAGTCCACAGGGAGGCCCCGGCTGGAGACCTGCTTCACACAGGAGTGCTGTTAGTATTATTCAATTCCTAACACCAGTCCGAAGTTAGGAAGTTGGCGATGTTACATCCTTTACTGTTTCTATAGATGTTACAAGTTTCTACAGCAATGGGCAACACCGTTATAACTAATGATTACTATTTAAAGCTAGATGTATTTATTATAACTAATGATTACTATTTAAAGCTAGATGTTATTATTAAAATTCTCGCGTCTCAGCCAGGAAAGACAATTTGTAAGATTAACACCTACATATATGTGCCTTCATAGTATATGGGTGCCCCGCATGAGAATCCGCATCATTGTTGTCATGCAGATGACGTTGACCCCTTTCCTCCTCCTCTCCAATGGGTCGCCGCGTACTCACAATGGGACGCCATGGCTGTCACTTTAGGGTGTCATGTGAGCACTCCCTGGTACATCTTCGGTCGTGCAGGCTAAGTTCCGCTGCAATGCAGCAATAGTTTTTATAATACATTTATATGGAATAACAATAAAATAATATAAACACACCTACTTCGTTTGCCTGACATAAAGTGAAGATCTCAGGCGGCGCGTGGAGATATTTTTAAACTGTAGCGGGAGAGGGAAGGGTAGGTTCATCTGACAACATAACTCATGTGTCGACCTTCATGAATATCCGCATAACCACACACATAAAGAAATATTTTTTGGACAAATAAAGAAATATTTTTTGAAAAAAAAATCGAAACCGGTAACGTACAGTGAAAAATAAATTATGTGTGGAAAGAGTATATAAATTTAACTCTACAAATGTTAATAATTTTTAGAGTTTGTTATATTATCAACGTTATGCTTCTTCTGACACGTTATGGAAACATGATGATACATTTTTACGATGCGCGCAACAGTCATCAAATTAGGTTTTCGAAAACGTTATCCTAATGCGTTATGATAAAACTTTCAATGCATTAAATATTTTTTGTCTATTATTAGTGTCGTTGTTTCTATAAACGTAGAACATGGCAAAAGATAAAATGTTTAAAAAAGATTTTATCTTATACAAGGAGTATATCTTCTAACGTGTGTACATTAGTAAATACACACTTTTTATTATAATTCATATCTTTTACTTTTACTCAATTAGGAACTGGTGGGAAAATAATGGATACGGGGCATAGCCAATTAACCTCCATTGTTGTTATTATGTGCTAGTCCAACAATAACGTTGTATTGTATGGAAGTGAGAGTTGGGTAACAGCAGAAAGTACGGACGAGATGAGGCTGTTGCGAAAAATATGTGATGTACCCCCTGGTCGACCATGTTCACAATAGTGAAGAGAGAAAGAGAGAGAGAGGGAGAGAGCGAGAGCGAGAGAACTTGCTTAGGTATGAAAGAAAGTGTCGGTGTAAAAATGAGAAAGGGCATCCTCTGTTGGTTCGGGCATATTGCAAGAATGGCAGTTGAAAAATTAACAATGCAGATATAGGTGCTGTCCGAAGGGAGAGACAGTTCTAAAACTTCGCAATCGGCGCGTCTGTATGTCGGAAAGCTAGGTATGTGAGGATCGTTGTGTTTGGCACTCATTTCGCTCTGTCTACCCCATGTAGCCATTATATTTTTACTACGTAAACATTTTGTGGAGAAGTATATCTGTCACCTTTGACAGTAAGGCTTAATATTCTCTGTGTTGAAGAAATGTCACTATTTACTTTTTTGGTGATGGAGAGGATGAATATATTTAGGGATAGCTGACGCTATCTGCTCATCCCATTTTTTTTTATTTTCCGCCGGGTACCTACATATTCGTATCACCATGCACGAATTACTATTTCATATAAAAGGAGCTCTACTCCTTTTTTTTCCCTTCTAAATTTGGATGTAATATGAAGATAACATTTTTGGTATAACACTGAATATTTATATATATGGCGGCCGGGAGTCTAGGTCAACTACCCAGATAAGATTTCTTACCCTCACTTTTTGCTAATACTTATTAAAAACTGTATTGATTCTATTGTTTGTTTCTGATACTAATTTAAGTTTGTACATGATTGTGAAGGTGGAGAGACAATGATTAAATGAAAGTATTTAAAGTCTAACTAGACCTCTAATAATCCTTTACCCCCTATTCTTGTATTCCTATAGAGTTTAATTAAATAGTAACGTTAATGGGTAGCGAGCTGGCCTGAAGATGTGTGTTATTATTATTAGTTATTTCTCAGTTTTTGTAATGCTGAACTTTATTTAATTTTTATTATTATAGGAAGCACCTAGGTGCTTAGCCAAGTAGTTGTAGCGTGATTTCTGTAGCTGATAATGTGGGCGCTGGCTGCGGATCTATTTCATTGTCTTCTATCTGCAGGAATGTGTGTACTATTGGTGTTGGCTTTTTAGAGGATTATGTAGATCTGCTTGGTCTAATACATTTTAAACTGTAGTGGATTTGTTTTGGGATCTGTCCAGTTGTGGGTGTTATAATTACTAGAAATATTTTTTACGTAACATTAACGATACTTATTTAAAAAAACACTAATAAACAGATTAAATAGAAAAATAAAAACTAAACAATAATGCAGATGTTTACATTTGCCGTATATGCGATTACAGTAAAGACTTTCTCCTGTTTACAAAGGACTTCTTCTTTCAATTCGTACTTCGTCGTACTTCATTATTTTATTACTAGCAGTTCATGGCAAATAATAATTGATGAGCAAATATATAATAAGTATCAAAGAAATCATTGATGAGCAAATATATAATAATTATCAATTTTAATTTCGATCTCATAAACATTACACGTTACAATGACAACAAATGTCAGAGCAGCCTGTATCGGGACGGTTATTTGTCAGTAATATAATGTAGGACTCCAATGGATTCTAATTTTTAAAATTGGTGCTTTGGTACCTTTGGATGTTCAAGCTAGAAACACAAAGCTTTTGACTACACGTCCACTGTTATGATGTTGTGAGGTCCGCGACAGGTCCAGGCACCGAGGTGGTGATCGACGTCAAGTACCTGCTGTAGTATAGTAAGTATCTTGCTCTCCCCAATTCGTGTCTTCTAAGAGGTAGCTCCATGCTGCATTGCAGCGGAATTGGGCCGGGACGTCCGGGGAGCTCTCGTTCACATGATACCAACGTAAAGTGACATGTTCGGTGTCGCGCTTTGTGCGGCTTGTGAGTACCCGGTGACCCATTGGAGGGGAGTAGAAAAAGAGCGTGGGTGTGGGCAGTCATAAAAGGGCTCCGATTGCTCGTATGCCCTCCCTAGGGAGGTATAGACCTACGATAAGGAAATGTGTTTTTAAATCTTTATTTAAAGGCTTGTACATCGTAAAGATTAAGTCAGCCAAAAAGAAATGTGGTCTGTATCCACAATTTGTACATTACTTCACTGTATGTCGCAGTTGGATAATTGCAGGCCAGGAGAAGGTAACCAGAACAATAAGACGACACAATGCCTCGGGGTCTCTGCCAGAGCCGCAGGTATGATAAGACCCTCTGCTCAGGGGAGGGGAGGTGGCGGGCCATCTGCAAAGCAATTATTCAACTGAATCGATCGTTTCGAAAACATCTTAAGTCATGCAATCCAATTGATGATTTCTAATTGATTGAAGAAGGAATCGATAAAAACTGCTTCATACTCAAACAAATGACCTTTAAAGCACTTTTTTATGCTTAATTTAGCATCAGCGTGGTAAAAAAATGAAAATAATGAACCTTTTCAGTTTATTAATAGATATAATGAAAAGAACCCCGAAACATAGTCCTTGCCTTATGTTGTTTTACCGAGAAACAGGATATGTTGTATATAATATAACCACAACGACTGTTGTATATAATATAACCACAACGACTGTTGTATATAATATAACCACAACGACTGTTGTATATAATATAACCACACTGTTGTATATAATATAACCACAACGACTGTTGTATATAATATAACCACAACGACTGTTGTATATAATATAACCACAACGACTGTCGTATATAATATAACCACAACGACTGTTGTACATAATATAACCACAACGACTGTGGTATATAATATAACCACAACGACTGTTGTACATAATATAACCACAACGACTGCTGTATATAATATAACCACAACGACTGTTGTATATAATATAACCACAACGACTG
>JAFELO010000706.1:0-13258 GCA_017140195.1 Eumaeus atala
GTAACGCCACGATTCCAGCACTGAGCATACACCAAGTACTGGAAAAACAGAGTAACCTAACCTAACCTACGTTAATCTAGGCCTGTGGTAAATACCGTAAGGACAAGTGTTACAAGTACTAGACAAAGGAAATATTTAATATTTTGTATAAATTTAATAAATGTTATATATTTAAGACTTTTATTATAAAAATACATAAACGACCTCAGGCGTAACACGCAGATAAATCGCCACGATACCAGCCGGTCGAACATACATCTAGCATTACATAAAACAACAATTGTAAAATTTAAACGGCGTCAGGAAGTAGCAGACATCTTTCTATCGTAGAACTAACCAACTATGGTTAGTTGTTGGCAGCTTTGCAAAACAAAGAATTGATCCAAATTAAAATTTATGCCTAGACAATTTATTAGTTATTATTCTCCTAAACATAATTTTATTACTGATACCTTTTATCCATGAATATGCAAAGGTAGAATAAAAAATTGCGTGTATAATAAGCCAAGGCGCAAATAGTCATAACGTTCACAATATTTAAGCGGATTTTTTTTTTATTATATATGCATGGAATCTACTGCAATAATAGTAATAATATATTCCTGATCGTATGTTTCCTACATAGCATCAGGAAGATTCTAACATCAATATTTTACTTACGGTTTTTCAGCCAAAAACGAGCTTTCGGCCTGGGTCTAACTTTAGGTCTGTGAGTTTTCGCTGGTCTGACTTTACCGAAGAGGCACGTGTCAATTACATAGTATAAGCTTTTCTTTCTTCCGAGCGCGATTTGATAAGCGGTTTATAAATGAGGTTTTTTTTATAGAGTAGTGGACAAATGGAGCCTTTTTACAGCTACAGACACCCATAATAACCACCAGAATTATAAGTTTACTATTTGACTACTTTTTCCTTGGGTTTGACACGATATGTATGATTTTTGTAGGTAAAAATTCGTGTAAAATGACTAAAATAAAGTTAATTCATTTTCTTATTTCAGTTCTTATATACTGATCAGTTAGTAGCTACAAAAGTTATTGTATGATTCGACGACTGGCTGGCTCAGTTGGTGACGTGGCGGTTAGTCCGCGAATAGGCGAAATATATTTCCGTTGTCTAGTACCTGTAACACAAGTCCTTACGGTACTTACCACAGGATTAAGCTATTACGGTACTTACCACAGGATTTATGGAAGCGACGATCAAGGTCTGATTCACCAAGTTGGAATGAATAACTTGCACGTTACATTTAATTTATCGAAAGCAAAATTAAGTTTCCATATACAATTAAAATAAACACAATGAAATTGATGTGCATTAAATGAAGGATAATTTTATATGTCATTCGTGCGATCGCACATAAACGTATTTCCCTTGAATAGCAACAACGCGCACGATGCCTTAAACGATTTCGTACCAAGTAGTGTGAATTATAATATTATTCACATCATTTCTCATTTGAAATTGAGAGTGTTTATTCCACTGGGCACGCGTCAGATAGGCAAAAGACGCGTCTACAAGTTTCCATAGTAGGAATGGAACTTAACCAAGAATACGTTGAGGATCTCAAAATAAAACTTTATAAAAAGCACACATCACCATATAACACAGTCATCACTTTGTTTTATTTATGCGAATGAAGGCACACAACAAGTAGAGAATGGATAAAAGATTTGGACGTGTTTGTTTTAATGGATCCTGTTTTGTTTGGCATATTTGCATTGAATTTGAAGCGTATCTGTACGACTCAGTAATTGAAAACATTGTGTCAGATAATAAAAAGGTTTCCATAATGTTTCTCTGGCCATCATTCACACCATACAAGTGGGAATTTGATCGGGTTGACTTGGTATTCACACCTCTGTGTAAACCATGGACAATGGTGGCGATCCGTAGATGGAGAAATTGAATACAAAACTCCAGAGTTTATTGCACGTTGATGTTCATGTTTTACAGTCATTTGTATGGTATGATCAGCCTTACAAATTACACGGGGGCTCCGTGTGATAAATTTTTAGAAAGACATTGATGCGCTATTTTAAGAATACAATAGTGATTTGTAATGTCCATAAACGCTTTTGAATAATAGATCTTATTTCGTAAACGTTACGGAAATGGCTTCAAAATTAGATGAGAATGATCTAATTTTATTGGTATAATCCCTGGCTTTATAACTAATTTAAAATATGATAATAGGCCAATAATCAAAGGCCCATTGGTGGGCGGTGGTGGAAAGAGGGCAACGCATCAGCATAGTAATTATTCGGATGTTCATGGGCATCGGTAATCGTAAAAAGGCTACGATTGCCCGTTTGCCCTCCTGTTCTATAAAAAAGGACAAAAGTCTGCATTAGATTGAATTTGTACATCCTTTAGTCAGTCCCACGCTGAGACTTACAATATCCCCATAACGAGTTTCTGTGTAACGCGTTTACACGCTAGGTAAAATAAGCGTAAAAATGTTAATAAACTAAAAATAAAGATTAAAAAATGTAAGATTAAACTACAGAATCCATTTGTAAAGATTTGAAATCCCACAAATTTCTTCTCAATATTCAGTTCATCCATGCGATTGGAAACATAAGCACGTGCCCTCCGAAAATTAAAAAGTTAGAATTTTCTGAAGTACTCGCCATACCGGAATGCCCATTCACGTCCGACATTGAATTGTAATCAGAGATCACACAGACAGGAGGAGTTTTTGTCCGAAATTAATGTCAAGAAACATGACTCCCCATTTCCCTAATTAGATATTTGTTTTTATAATGCTACCATTGGCACGTTCTGTTCCATTCATCCATTGTCACTCAATGGATGTGTTTTTATGTGTTATAGTCCCGTCATTTCAATTTCAAACAAGAGACAATGTTATTCTTACAAAGGAATGTTTACGTCCCGAAATAAAACCATAGCGCAGGTCACTAATTGGCACCCGATAATTTCTGGATTTCGTTTTAATTTTTTTCCTTTCACTAATCAAGGATAAAATCAGCATTTACAAAATGGATTCAAAGATTAAGATGCAGATGCTTTTAATGAGCAACTAATGTCGAAAGCCTTCAGGTGCTCAGTTTAAACAAATATCAGGAATATAATCTTAAACTGTTGATTAAAATTTTATCTAAAGCTATAAATGTATGAGTAGGTATTATATGAATAAAACAGAAGAGTTATTGCCCTAGGAAAGTAAAAATTTGGTTTTTCGAGGATACCCCTGGTTCGTTTATGATAATATTAAAATATTATTATACATTTTCTAAATTAACTGTGAGTGTACCCACTTCATTTTAAGTCTGTCTAGAAAATCCAATGAGTATCCGGTGACCTAGAATAATAAAATTTTGGCGAGAATTAAGACCCTAAAATCCAAATAAAGAAAAAAGAAACAAAATTTGATAATTTATAAACAATACTTACAAAAATACTAAGATACACAATCAGCGTCTCGAAACCGTCCGTGCAAAAGACATGTAAAATTTGACATAATTATGCACTTTGAGAAAAGAAACTTAAAACTATGCGCGTAAGGTTTTATTTGCAAAACATTGTTAAAATTATGCACTTTGTTCAAATAGAAGCTGCTTCGAAAAAACGACTTAAATCATGCACGTAAGTAAGTACTTGGCAAAAAATATGTTTACGTAAAAGCACGGATACTCAAGAATAACAATTCACCATGGAATCATGTATCATACAATGATATTAATTTATTTTACTCTTTTTTCTATGATCATTGATCATTGAAAAAAGAGGCAAATAAATTGTGACTTCGATGCGTTGTACCCGTACATTGTAGAGTCAGCGATATGCGAATATAGTAACTGAGTAAACTCCGCAAATACGAACGTGACTTTTGTAGGAAATGCGCTAGAGGCATAGCGACGCTAGCGCGGCAAAGCGTTTAACTACTCATATTATTTTATACCACGCGGTGTGCAGGGCCTATAGTCGTTTCTTAGCCAGTAAACTCCAAAAATATGTGTTACTTCTACGTATATAACGCTGATACATATCTGTACTAATAATATAAACCTGGAAAGACTGTTTGTTTGTTAGTTTGAATGCTAAAATCTAAGACTCTACTGGCCCGAATTGAAAAATTATTTTGTGTTAAATAGTCCATTTATGAAAATCATGATGCTACGACTAATAGAACTGGAGTCACGCGGGAGAAACCTCGCAGTGATCCTAGTACTAAATAAAGCGTGCTTTTGCCTGTTCGATACTTTGAACGCGGTAATCTATAAAACTAAATGTTAGATTTGAAATTATTTTTTTGTCTATGATACGAGGATTTTGAAGTATTCGGGCTAACCAGGAAAATAAACAAAAACTAAATCAGTTATATTCTTATTTTTCTACACAATCACCGTCAAGTTCGACTTTCGACACTTTTGCCATCTCGCATTTAAAGCGTTGAAAAAAAAATATTCTTCCTTAGATTCACAATCTCTTAAAATCTTTCAAAGCGTGTACTGCAGTTCTGACCTCGTCGTTTGTCGAAAATCTTTGTCTTCCCAGGTGCTTTTTAGGTTACAGAAAGAAGTCTGACAGTGCCAGATCATGTGAAAAAGGCGGATGCGGTAACAGTTCAAAGCCACAATTGTTGATATCAGCCATTGATTGCGCAGACCTGTGAACATTATCTTGACAAAATTGGACTTTTCTTCTGAGCATTCCTGGATGCTTTTCTTTTACTCCCCTTCGTAAACGGCACAGTAAGTCACAGTAGTAATCAGATTTTATAGTCAGACCGCTTTCAAGATAATCACACCCTTCGAGTCCCAGAATACTAAAGTTACTATCACCGCAGTCCATTTTTTGATGGATGAATAAGACAGAGCAGAATCTTCTAAAGCACTGACCATATCATCATGGATGGCTTTCGGTGATAGCCCCTTCTTATGGAGGTACTTAATGACGGCACGCTCCTCGATTTGCTCCATTTGAATAAACTATGTCCGATTGCTTTGTTAAAGAAGTCATAAAATTTCGAACTTCACATAATTAACTAGTGTGAACTAAATAATGTGGGTACATTTGATTTTTACAGTTGAAGGTATCTGTGAAAGGCCAAGTAATTTTCAAACCACCTAGTAGCCACGAGGATGGTTGTTGGTTTCATATCATGACGCTGCGACCATAGGGCCGGAGTTACTCGCGTGAAAACTCGGGGCGTCGCCAGTTGCGTTATGTTTTGCCACTAGATAATAGTTCATCACGCTATAGTAAGCAAGCAGGTAATGCATGAAATACGAGCTATTTATTTCTGCATAGCAAATTAGCCTCATTAAGGTACGTGATTGATTGCGCTTCAAGGAACATTATTGATTAACTGATTAGACTTTTACTTAAGGTAATCGCAAGTTATATCAAGGGCGGATCCATGGTCTAATTACCTATAGTGGCGTCACTCTAGGGCAAGGCTTTAGAATAATAATAGAACTTATCAAGAAGTAATTTTTTTTTATCTAAAAAACGTGTATTCTGGATAGTCCTAATCACCTTTTTTATAGTATAGGAGGGCAAACAAGCAGTCGGTGCCTTTTGATGACTACCGACGCCCATAAACATTCTCATAAAGTTATGAGGATGCGTTGTCCTCCTTCGTCTTTTCCATCAGAAACTCACGCATTTCACGAAACGCGATGTATGTCGGTGTCGCATGGAACTGTCTGCTACTAAAACATCCAACTTTTATGCACACACCAGTACAATACCATTTTTGTTTATTATTATTGCATTGGTATTTTAAGTAACTACCGATAATTGTATAATCAAACGCATAGCTTTTTTTTCGGAGGGACCTAATACTGGTTGGCGGCGCTTGTCCAGCCTCAACAGTTCGACTGACTACGAAGACTTTTTTGTCTTCAGGTTTAGGGAGACAATAGGGGGACAGACCCCACTCTTTTCCCGCAGATGGGAAGAGATGTACCGGATTGATTGTGGGCGTACCCTATAGTAATTATTTTTGGGACCGAAATGGGGGAACGGTCACCCTCCCCACACTAGTGGGATGGCGCGCGCACGCTGCCGTTTAAGTTGCGGTGTCGTGGATAAGAATAATTGAGCTCCTTTAATATTTGGCTTATCTGAGGAGGCCGGCCACCTCAGCCCCCTCAGAGATAACTACAAAAATACCGCCGCCGTGATAGACTACGACCACATCGTACACTTTCCCGCCAATTTGATATCACTAGCAAAAATTATTTCCTACTTAAAACCACACATTTGGTTGTAATTACTTACTTGGAACCGTTGATTTACAAAAATACAAGATACACGATTCCATACTGAACTATCATTTTAAAGAAACCGTGATTGTACAGTATATCATATTTTTTGCAAAGTCAACCTTACGTATATGCTTTTAATTATTTTTATAATACATATTATATTTGAAAGAAGTGCATAATTTAATTTTTTTTCTGCAAAGTCGCACTTAAGCTACAAGCACGATTTTAAGTTGCTTTCACAAAGTCCATTTTTTAACGGTTGCATGTCTTTACGGGCGGTTTTGAGATTCTGACTGTGTATCTTGGTATTTTTGTAAATCAATGGCAACATGCTGCATAATTCTGTACATCTTGACCACAAATGACTTTGCACAGAATTATGTATTAAACGCTTGTTGCATCAGTATGTCTCTCACAGATCCGGAGCACATCACTACAGGTTTTAGTATATATTGGGTTCAGCCATGAACCACAAACACCCACCGGACCCAATCCAGGATCGGTCGCAGTGCATAAAACATTTCCCCGTTTTACAACAAAAATATGTTGCCCCGATTTAGTAGTCGTGTTGCAAGACGAAAACCAAGAGGCATAAGTCAATTATATTTATTGAGCCTTTCATCATCGTCATCATCATTATCGGAACTTATCGCTCACTTCTACTCGCATCCATCCGGACCAGCTCCTGCACGGAGATCGTCTTCCCACCTGGTGAACGGTCGACCAACACTTCGTTTTCCTAAGCGCGGCCTCCACTCCAGAACCTTAGTGGGCCATCTGCCATCTGATCTTCCGAGTGTATGACCAGCCCATTGCAACTTCAGCGAAACTATTCTTCCTTTTCCTTGGGCAGCATTCCGGAAGCTTCGTCACAATATCACCACAGAGCTAGAAGACAAAATTCTTTAAATAATAATAATTATTATCATTGTTATTTTTATTTATTTGCAAGAAAATTTCTTTGCAAAGAGATGTAATAATAGGAAAGAAACAGTTTCAGTACACAATCTGCCCGTTAGATGGCATGCAAAATTTAAATTGTTACCAATTACTATACAGTTTTAATTCGAATTTGAGCGTAAGGAGTGGATACAGATAATTATAGATTTACAAGTACATACAATGTCACAAGGCTTATCACAAATAGTAGTCAAATCTGAGTGATAAGTATAATAGGAATAATTCTAGAAAAAGAGCTTATCAAGTATATTAAGTCAAGTAAATATTTTTTAAATGTCAATTTATAATAGTTAATAATGAGCAAAATGTACCAATCCATTAAAAAAACAAATCACAATATATTCTAAATTACATCTACAAAAAGTCATAAAAGTTTATCTAATAAATACTCATTTGTTGAGTAATAGTACTTATCTAATAAAACTTCGGTGTTTTTATTTTTAAATGTCAATATATTTAATTTTTTAATGTCATCTGGTATGTGATTGAAATTTTTTATGGCCATACAGAAAGCGCTTTTTCCAAAGACTTGCAATCTTTCAGGAGGCATATACAGCTTATATTCATTTCTCATCTTCGCACTTGATTTATAATTAAAATATTCATTTTGCTTATCAAATAGGTTTAAAGTTTTTTAACAAATATTAAAGTTTCATAAATATAAAGACTAGGTAACGGAAGAATATTATCCAGTCGAAAGGAGGGTTCCTTTACGACTGTCTCTTATACTTAAATGATTCATAGCTCGCATACATTTTTAGGACTGTGAAGGCTCTACGGCTGTCAACAGAGTATACCCAAATAACAATACTATATCGTAAGCGTGATGAAACATAGCCATGATATGCCAATTTAGCTGTATTTCTGTTCGTGGTAAATGCTAATTTAAGCAATACGTACACAAAACTATTTAAATTCGTACATTTACATTGGTTGTCAATAGTAATACCTAGAAATTTTGCCACATCTACACATATACACATAATATCTAATAGCTAATATGCTATCAAGAGAAACAATAACGTTATGACTACAGCGATTGGCACTATACTGCATTATTTTTGTCTTATTAATGTTAAACCTTACATTATTTCTACTCACCCAGTGACCAATGTATAGTAGGGCTTTGTTAATCTCTTATTGTATATCTGTTTTTAAATTTGACTTAATTACCACGGTAACATCATTGGCAAATAGGATACAGTCGTGGGTAGTAGCTTCGAGTAAATCGTTTAAAAAATGTTACAAACAAAATAGGTCCAAATACATTGCAATGAGGGACGCCACAGGCGTTTTGCCGCTGAAATTCTGTCTGTGTCGAAAGTTTTCATGTCCATTCATATATATCAACTCTACACATTGTAGTCTGTCGGTTTAGAAGCTGGTTAACCATTTATGTGGATTCCCTCTGATTCCCAATAGCTCCAGTTTGCTTAGTATCAGACATATATAAATCAAACGCTTTACTCATATCCAAAAAAATGTATGCGACCAATTTATTTGAATTAAGCGATTTGGTAATCAGTGTCATCAAATGAAGGCAAACTAATGAGGTACTGCATTTTTTCCTAAAGCCAATCTGGTTTAGTTAAATTGAACTTCGTCAAATATTTATAAATTTTATCGTACACAATCTTTTCAAAAACCTTAGAGAGAACGGGAACTATAATTGATCTGTAATTTTCACAAAACAACCATCTGTTGCGTATATTCTGTTTGTTGGTTTAGTTCGTATTAATCGTGTAATGTGTTCTCGCCGTGATGACCTACGGGGCCGAAACATTGCCTCTCAATTTAGGACTCCTCCACAAGTTTGTGGTAGCTGAGCGTGCTATTCAACGGCTATGCTGGATGTTTCTTTGTTCGATAGGATTCATAACGAAGTCTTAACGCAGAGAACTGAAGTTTCCGATTAAGCCTTTACTTTATTTTGTTTCATAGAGCACAATAAATTATTATTGGTTCTTTTAAAGAGCTCACTGCGTGTTATCAATGAAATGAAAGTGAATAACGTTTAACCAAAATTTTATTTTCAGATCTGTCAAATCTTTTGTTATATTGCCTTATTAATATTCAAGGAATTAGCAAAGAAAACAGTTGTTATTATAGTTGATGGCGTGTATTGTCACTTCTTGGTGGACTTCAATTATAACTTAAACTCATATTATAACTTAAATAAAAAATGTGCTCTTTAAACTATATCCACAAATTTATTGATTTAAAATACATATATTAATAACGGTACTAATGATGAATTGCTCGAAACCGGTAAATGAAACTCGAAATATGTATTTTAATTTGTGGAAATAGTATAAAGAGTATATTTTTTATTTAAATTATAGTTGTTATTATATTTCTACATTACAAATTTATTTATTTATTACGAGAGAGAAAATTATCTACGTAAATATGACGTACATCTCTTAAACTACTTAGATTTTTTACGGAATCGTTTATACGATTCCGTAAAAATTATTTATAAATATTGAAAAATATGGCCAATTCTTCTCGGCAGGTGGTCGCGAGCCGTTTGGCGATCTTCGGCTCACTAGTTATAAGATGTTGAAATATGGGACATATGCCTTAGCGGTATATTGCTATTTAATACTAACAGGCGTTTTTATAATACCGAGTTGTTTGATGTGGCCCAATGAAAAGGAGGATGAAAGGGGGTCTTCGCATTTGTATAACAATTACGCGTTGGTGTTCATCAAAAGACTGACTGCTCATGGACACCCTAAAATATAAAACATGTGATTACGTCATTGATTTTATAATATTTGTAAATCAATGGTACATCTAAAGCTAAGTGTAAAATGTAATTCTTATAAAGAGGTCCCTCAAACGTCGAAACCTAGAGACAGTAAGAAGATTGCTACCTAAGTCTTACAAATACAGTCCTCAAAGGCCTACACCTGAAGATAGTACAAAGAGTGCTACCTAACTCTTTTTAAAATAGCCCTCCAAGGTCTACACCTAAAGGTAGTAAGAAGAGTGAGACATAAATCTTTCTAGCACAGGCGTCAAAATTCTACACCTAGAGATAGTAAGGAGAGTGCTACCTACTTTTTGAATACAGCCCTCAAAGGCCTACGCTTAGAGATAGTAAAAAGAGTGCAACTGTTAATGCGTTAACTTAAACAAACTCCATGTGTGTTGTATGTCACCGTGTTCTCCCTGGCGCTTAACTGGCCAGTCTTGTGTGAGAAGGAACATCGCTAAGTATCATTGGATTGGAAGAAATGTCACTGTACACCTGAACACCAAATAAACTATCCTCATTCGGTGGGAAAGCTTAAATAAATTTCCCAACGGGAAAAAAGTTGCCATTTATATACTTTTACGGATTTTATCGCAGTTTGTTTAGTTATTTAACAAACCCGAAATGGAATGAAAATTACATAACATAAAATTACTTTTTTGAAATAATGATTTTATGACTGGTCATGATAATGTGCAGCTACAAGTACCTTTTAGGCGTAAATGTACAAACTACTCGCGCGTATATTCTACATAATATTATTTTAAATTAGGCATGGTTTAGTGTCACCATGGTCATCATCATCTGCTGGACGACGTCCACTCCTGGACGCAGGTCTCCCATAGAGTGGCACAGGTCACGGTCACGAGCCACTTGCGTCCAGTGTAGTTTAGTAGTTTAAATCAAAATTTTCGGTTTAGTGTCACAAATAAGTGCCATTTTAAATTATTTGCTGCAATAGGTAAAATATTACAAAATAAAAAAAACATGGTATGATCTGTCTATATACATCTCGTATCCTTATTGTACAACCGGCCGTATAACATTACGGCTAGCCATTTTCTAATTTATTCAAGTTGCATCTTGTATTTGGAAATTGAGTTGAGCATTCGAGACTACTCCCAGGTTCATAAAATCTTTTTTCTTTAATGGTTCAACCGATGAGATAGTGGGTCAAATCACTTTTAAGCTAATGTATAATAAGGTGTAGCCAATACCATTCAACATAACTCAAATGCGTAGCATCAGCAATGGAGGTCCAAATTAATGTTTGTGAAATATAAAATTTAAATATTCAAATATTATTTACAACATTAGAATGTCTGTAATAATGATTGTTATAAATGTATAACATTATTGCTTTTACATGTTTTTGTCAAGGTTCATAATAATTATACTATATATATATATATAATTTGGATCTTACAAACGTACGGACTCTCACATTTAGTATTCTGGTGTAATGAAATAATACAATACATTACACAAGAATTTGAAATATGAAAATTTGATTGTGAGTGCCACGGCATGTTTTCCTATAAGCAATAAATGAAACATTCGGTTTGGCAAATGTTTGGTTGGTCTTGCTATGTTTAAATACTAAAAGTAGTGCATACGCCGGTATGTTACCTTGTTAAGGGCTTAGTTCCGAAATGGGGCTCTTATAATATTCTTCTGTCCACCCATAGGTATGAATTATAGAAGGTTTCATGAACCGCAAAAAATTATAGAGCTTTGTAAAATAAAATTGTAAAACGTATTTTTTTATATAAACTTCAGAGCTTAAACATGATATGTTAGCTCCTTATGAAACGACTCTTCTATCGACTAATCTTGTGCACCTTCCAACCTAATTTATGTTTGCGGTCAACGAAAGTTGTACCCACTTTGTTTATATATAATTATACCTTATTAGTGGCCTTGGTATGTCGTTATTGCTGAACATGATGTTGCCTTGCCTTACTTTCTAGTCATGTTGACATACTGTCATGCATATATTAATTTATTATTATTATCTAGGAATCAGGTACAAATCGTGATCGGAAGAGCATGTGGGTGCAAATCAATGACTTGGATGGAAAGTTTCTTATTATTAGTATGAATAGGTTAAAGATGTGCACAATGTAAATCACTGCGAGTTTTTACAGTGCATCGTAAAATCATGCGCGTGAGGTCGGCTTTGCAAAAGAAATGTTAAAATACACTTCTTTCGAGTAGAATCTACTTTGTAAAAAAAAAACGCAACGCATCAGCATAAGAATTATGAGGATGTTCATGGGCGCCGATAGTCGTAACAACGCTCAGATTTCTCGCTAGAATAGGGGAACGAGAACGACGAGAACGTCATTCTCGTTCCCCTATTCTATAAAAAAAAATTAAAATTATGTGTACAAACTTAATAACTAGACCACAGTTAAAGATCTGTGCTGCCTGATTCGACTCTGTGTGCGAATTAAGTCCATCTTTTCTGTTGCTGTACAAACACAAGAGAGGTACGATGGGATTAACATGTCTGAGCACAGACAAAAATCCCAAATAATTTTGCAGATTAAAAAAATGTATACCATAGTTTATTTATCAGAAAACGCGTTAGAAAACGGGACAGAATTACTATAACATATAAGCTGAATATAACAACTAAGTAATAAACAAACTTTAAACCAAAAAATTGTTGAAATAATTAAAAATCTTATTTATTGATGTCCTAAGTTTACGCCAATGTTTATACACTACAGTAAAAGTACTTCTGCGGATTTTATCGCGGTTAATTTAGTTATTTAACTAGCAAGACGTTTCAGAAGCTTTACAGCAAGCATGGTCACGGCAACAGGAGTTTTATTGTACATCTTACTCATTTATTCAAGCGTTGGCATGAAGTTTCATTAATAAATAACAATTCCATCAACTATACATACAGACTCGTAGTTGTTACACATGTAACAAGCATAAAACGTTGCCTTTTTTTATTTACAATTTTAATATGTTGTAATTAATTCATTTATCTACCGACAGCAACAGAATTTCGTAGCAGGAGTTTTCCTCAAGGTCAAAGTTCATAGTTACGTTTAAGGAGTATTTACAATTCATCATCATCATAAGCCCGACGACGATTACACTTTAAAAAGATACAAAATCAATCAACGAGGATAGTTCGACCACTTTGGGCGTAGCAAATTAAAAATTAATTGATACAATTAAAAAAAAACATACAAATTTCGTGACAGCATCCGATAATAGTACCTAATCATTTATTGTAACAGGTATCGGAGTCGTAAACATATACTATATATATATCGAA
>JAFELO010000706.1:13277-78650 GCA_017140195.1 Eumaeus atala
ACGAGAAATCGGAGCCTTTTACGACTACCGACGCCCATGAACATCCACATAATCACTATGCCGATGCGTTAAAAACTGGCCATCGGCTACTCACAAACCGCACGTAACGCGATATTGAAGATGTCACTTTACGGCGGTATTGTGTTCGCGAGAGGTACCTCCCCGATCGTGCCGGCCCAATTCACTACCACCTCTAATGCAGCATGGCAGTACCTCTTCCCATATTTTCAGAATCTGTTCCCACATACCGCACACAACACGATAGCTGTCGTTACTGCGCGGTCGTGGTGCCACGATTCGTCCGCAATGCAGCATAACATGGCTTTTTTCTTATTCACATTGTTTGAATGCTGTTCCAATTAATAGAGTCTAGTATTGAAGTGCTGTTTACCTATTCAGATAAACGATTTCATACTGAAATGCCATTCTAAAACAGTAACGAAAAAATATATTTTTTGCAAAGGCAACCTTACGCGCATAGTTTTAAGTCGTTTTTACAAAGTAGATTCTACACGAAACGTGTAATCGAAACAAATTTTGCAAAGTCAATCTCACGCGCAAGATTTTACGATGCACTGTAAAAGCTCACAGTGCTTCATATTGTGCACATCTTTAACACGGGCGGTTTTGAGACGCTGACCTGACTAAGGTCATTCATTTCATTCTGATAATCAGAAACATTTCCGCCCAAGTCCTTGATCTTCACCCACATGCTCTTCCTTCACGATTTTTACGAAATTCCTCGATAATAATAATAAATTAACATATGCATGACAGCATGTCAACATGACTAGAAACTAAGGCAAGGCAACATCATGTCCAGCGATAACGACATACCAAGGTCACTCGTTAGGTGCGGTTATATATACAACATGAGTACAACTTTCGTAGACCGCAAACATAAATTAGGTTCGAAGGTGCACAAGATTAGTCGGTAAAAGAGGTCGCTTTATTGGAAGCTGCCACATCATTAAAACCAGTAAGATATAGTGTAATTGCAGCGTTGCTGCCGAATCCTGTCGAGCCAACCGAGGAGGTACCTCTCGCTTACAGGACACCTACCTTGACAGATACATGTTCACATATGAAAACAAATCAGTAGGCCCCGAGTTTTATAACAAAAAAAAATCCTTTTATAATTTTATTTTTCAAAATTTCATAATTCTATCGCGGTTCATAAAACCTTTTACAATTCACACATACGGGTAGACAAATGGATATGACGAAATTATAAGGGTTCCATTACTTGCCATTCGGCTGCTAAACCCTTAAAAAGTAGCGAAATGCACTACTGTTATAATTTAAACGTAGCAGTACCAAATAAACATTTGCCAAACCGAACGTTATTTTTTTTTAATATATGGGGACAAACGAGTAAAACGGTGCCCTTTTACGACTACTGACGCCCTTGAACATCAGAATAATTACTATGACGAACCTCCCCCCAATGGGCCACCACCTATTCACAAACCGCACGATACGCGACACCGTACATGTTACTTTATGTGAGCGAGAGATACCTCCCCGGTCGTGCCGGCCCAATTCCGCTGCATAGGAGGATGTAGTGGCCTGCACTATGCGTGGCACGAGGTAGTGACCTCCTCCTGTGCAGCATGGCACTACCCCTTCCTAAAATATCATAAACGCTTTACTATGTTTTGTTAATAAATTATGCATAAATACACTTTCCGCACATTAACGTTACCGATGACATTCGCTTGGCCATGGATAACAAATCTCTTACTGTTCTTATGCTTCTCGATTTCAGCAACGCTTTTGATTCCATTGACTTTGACATTATAATTGGCATACTAAAATCTTTTAGCATTTCCTTATCTGCTTTATCTGGTTTAATTGTTACCTTCGAGATCGCTCCCAAAGTATACGGGCCAGTATGTCTTACTCAAACTGGAGCAATCTCAGTGCCCAGGTTCCACAAGGTGAAGTACTTCTCCTCTTACCTTTTCAGTGTTTATTAATCCAATCACAAACGTTATTTCGTTTAAATATCATCTTTATGCCGGTGATCTACAAATTTAATTACGGCTAAATTACAAATTTTGACGTAAAGAGACATCTTCAGTGACGCGTTTCGTGCGGTTCGTGAGTAGCCGGTGGCCCATTGAGAAAAGGAAGGCAACGCATCGACATCGTAATTATATGGATGTTCATGGGCACCGGTAGTCGTAGAAATGCTCCGATTGTTTATTTGCCCCCTATTCTATAAAAAAATCCTTATCTAATTATTACATGCGGGTTTTTCTTTTAATATTGTTTTCTTTTCAAAATTGTCTACTTGCTCATGAATGCTTAACCTTTTTTATAATAAATGAAAATAATGCTACCATGATTAGCTATAGGTAATATTTTTGTAGCTAATATTACAGAGATTCCAAAAAGTGTATGTGTTCCATTTTGAGATGTTGCTCAAATATTTTTGTTGGAGCAAGAATTCAATGGTAAAGATCTTGTAGCTTACAGATGTTCTAATATTGGTAGAATTCGCTAGCCGGATCCGTTTTACAAAACTAGTGTACAAATTTTTTGGGCTTTGGTAAGATATAGGACCATGCTGCATTGTAGCAGAATTGAGCCGGCACGACCAGGGAAGTCTAAAGTGAAATCTGCGGTGTCGCATTTCCTGCGGAATGTGAATAGCAGGTGATGGGGAGGAGGAGAGGATGCTCTCCTTTCTTTCTACTTCCGACTTTATTCTGACGCAGCAGCATGGTAATTATGCATGTCTGCAGGAGTCAACTGTCGTAAAAAAGCTTCGATTCTTCGTTTGCCAACCTATACTATAAAAAGACACATTTTCACCTGTAAACATTTTCAGTCCTTAAATTAATAAAAAAAAAATGAGCATACACGCATTAGAAGTTGTTATACTCATAGAAGAGACGCACTGGTCTTTTTCTGGTGGTAAAATCGAAACCACTACTCCTACTACTGGTCATCTTCGCAGATGATTTGCGAGGGCTACGGGCACCGAGGCAAACCTCATAACCCGCGTTGGATCGCAAGGGGACAACTATCCCTTCGGTAGCGGTCCACATTTTACGGGTTTGCCATCGTGGTTTATGAGCTCAGGGGGGAATGTAAGCCTGTTTAGGGCCTGTGTGTTGTGGCTGTTGGTGAGTAGTGATTTGGTTGTGTTATGCATGTGCATGTGTGATCCTCGTCCGGATCACGGGGGGAGAGTTCACGCGGATACGGTCTCCCATCAGGTGGTCGCGCGTACAGCGGGGCCAGGTCGCGTAGATGAGCATGCGCTCCATTGTCTGCCCTATTGAACATAGCGCGGGGGCGGCGTAAGTGAGGCGTGACCGGATATACGTCTTGTAAATCCCCAGTTTTGTCCGTGTAGGAAGTCCGAACGCTAGTACCGGCCACAGCAAACTGCGGCTGCTCTCGCCTGGTTGATCGTTCGGTCCACCTGCAAGCCCATCCACAGCGCGCGGTCGATACTGCATCCGAGATACATGACTGGGGATTCCCAAGACACATCCTGGCCTCTGAACTTTAACCGCCCCGGCGTAGAGCGCCTCTTGCTGACATATAGCGCCGTCGTCCTATCCACATTGTTGAGCACGCGCTCCATGCGCCCAGTTGCGAGCTCCGGCTTTCGGGTCGAGGTGAAATCAGCGCTATCATCGGCGAACAGCGCGAGCATGACATCCGCCTTACCCTCTCCCGAAGGACCATTGAGTGTGGCGATGTCGTTGGTGTAGGCCGCGTACAGGCAAGGGGATAGGCAGTTGCCTATTAGTGTATAGGCAGTTGCCCATCAGGAATGCCACAGGGCAGTTGCCTATTAGTGTATAGACAGTTGCCCATCAGGAGTGCCACAGGGCAGTTGCCTATTAGTGTATAGACAGTTGCCCATCAGGAGTGCCACAGGGCAGTTGCCTATTAGTGTATAGGCAGTTGCCCATCAGGAGTGCCACAGGACAGTTGCCTATTAGTGTATAGACAGTTGCCCATCAGGAGTGCCACAGGGCAGTTGCCTATTAGTGTATAGACAGTTGCCCATCAGGAGTGCCACAGGGCAGTTGCCTATTAGTGTATAGGCAGTTGCCCATCAGGAGTGCCACAGGGCAGTTGCCTATTAGTGTATAGGCAGTTGCCCATCAGGAGTGCCACAGGACAGTTGCCTTGTGGCACTCCTGATGGGCAACTGACCATTAACTATTATACATAACTATTATAAACACATATCGGGATGCACCTCTACAATCTGCGGGAGAGTGGGGACCCTTTTCGAAGAGCACTCACAGCAATCCGATGAAGATGTAATGGAACGCTCTCCGCTTCATCAGCATAAGTTCAGGTCCGAAAAAAACGAAGAGGCAGGGCAGGTGTGTAAGAATCGTGATATGTGGCCCTGTTCTCTTCGGAACTGGCGCGAAGATGTGCCCGTGTTAGACACATACAATATCCAGTACGGCGTCGTAGACCATGATCTGAGTACACCCTGGATGTGTACCTCGGTTATGTGTTATGGCTTGCCACCGTACACGTACTACTCGTCACCTAGAGTCCATCTCTTAGGATGGTCACACAGCCCCTCCATGTGTCGTCCTGACGTAACGCATCCACACATATGTTACAAATGTGTCTCTATGTAATATTTCACTATAATGTGATATGTAATATCGAATTACTAATACAGTAGCAATGGACAACACAGTGGCGAACTATCAAATGTCAGCCTAAATTGCCTATCCACGTCAATACACTTGGGGTGTGGTAATTACAACATGTAATCGTCTGCGCTCAGAGCGCGATCGGCGATACCAATAATATGTTAGAGGTAGTGCCGTGCTGCATTGTAGTGGCTCATATGTCATCGTAAAGTGACAGCTATGATATCGCGTTTCGTGCAGTTTGTGAGCAAGCGATGGCCCATTGGAGGGAAGAGGAATGAAGGGTGACGCATCTGCATGACAATAATACGGATGTCCATGGGCGTCGATAGTCGTCAAAAGCGTCTGATTTCTCTTTTGTCTCCCTATGGTATAAGTACACTATAGAAAAACATAAATAAAAAACAATATGGCAAAATATACATGTTAACGAACGTGGTTCAATTGTTAATTCTTGCTCCAATGACTATGTACAGTGATATTAAGAAGTATGTACAATGATGTTAAAAACCTACTATTTAAAATTATTAAAAAAGTTCTTCTATGAATGTCTTGGTCTAGCCGCAAGTACAGTGAATTGTAGAATTGAAATAAATAAATAAATACTACCTAATTATTAAGTTTTTATTACAATTATCAATTTAAATTCCAAATTCTTAAGGAATTGACTTATAACTGTTAGGGAGACCCGGACGAGACGACCGTACACAGGAGACCCGAACAAAGAAGCGTCACGTGCGGACCAATCCTCATCGCTTCGTAACGATGTCCTGGCGCCTCACGTAGGGTCCGCTCCGAAAAAACCAGTACTAGCCGTTAGGACGGTGAAGGACCAAGGAGTGCATTTTTGTCTGCGCACACACTAGTGTTCTCTAGTGTAATCGAATTTTGGCTGTCCTCCTTCGTCTCCGCTAGATAGTTTAATAGTGTGTGAACAGATTGTAATTAATACAATATTATTATTATTATACACCCTACGCAGTTGGTTAGTCCCTGTAGAAGCGGTCGTAATAAAATACCGTCACTGAGAAGTCCTTCAACATTATCTCGCGCATGTGGTAAAATCACTATTACGAAACACACCTACGATATTGGGTACTCCGTTCTTGGACGCTTGATTTCAAGTAGAATATTTTAAGATACCGTGACCTCAATGGCTAAATATCATCAAAATCATGACGCAGTGTACTGAGAGACATTCGTTATTCATCTGAAAGTAATCAGAACAACATGCTGGCTCATACTGGATTACACTTGCGTATTTGTATTTGTCGTCCTGCAGTGGATTTGGTCTTTGTTACTTTTCAGTATAGGTAATTTTTTTATTTTCCATTGTAATAGGTTTAACAATATCGCTACTAATATGCTTTGAGTGTTGGAGCACGTTCGTACTGTAGTATACACTTTTGTTGTATATTTTACTAGTGTCCTGTTGTAACTTCTGATTAGGTATGTGTGTTTTGTTTACTTTTATGGCGAATATTTTCCTATCTCACCATATTTTATAATAGAGTTCCCACGGTTATTTGTTTCATTGAGATGTGTACCAAGTTTCAAATATAGTTTGCGATATTTGACCTAAATAAGTGCTTAATGTATCGCATGTCCATACGAAATAAAAAATCTGTAATGAACAATCTCATTGATCGTAATTGGACCCTTTCAGATAAAGAATACACTGTATATAATTTATAATGTGTCCCATCATTTATGGTAAGTGCTCGTAATTGCCACGTTGAGTAGGCGGCTTGGCCATCGCAAATTAGGTTTTGGACCGGCCCCACGCTGCCTGTCACCGATCCGATGGATGGTACCGCCATCATTTGGAGCCACCGCTGTCCGGTGCTCCCGGTGCTATGTTGGGTGTTTCTCTGTCCGACAGAATTCGTAACGAAGGCAGAGAACTGGAATATCCACATTCAGAAGAACCGATGGCAGATGGTCCAGTATGGTTCTGGAGTGGAGGCCGCGTCTAGGAAACGAAGTGTTGGTTGACATCAGGTGGGAAGACGATCTTCGTGCAGTAGCCGGTCCGGGATGGATGCGAGTAGCAGGAGATCGGTCGTCTTGGCATTCATTAAAAGAGGCCTGTGTCCAGCAGTGGACAGATAAGGGCTGATAATGATGATGACAATGATGTCCCATCATAGTTATAAATGAAATATAAGTGTTTTAGTAAACTAAGTAACTAAAAAAACATCAAATACTTTCTGGTTACCCCAAAGGTACTCGTAAAAGTGGGATATGGTTGAATTGGGATACCGTTTTTGTGAGTACTGTATGTATTTACCAGAATTAATTTCATGCACCTTGATATATAAAGCCTCGTATACTATGTTTCGTGCTGACTATGGGACAGAATATGTCACGAGCGACAATATGCGATACAAAATTATGTGGATTTTAGATGTCGGTAGGCGCTAGAAGATTAAAAGCTACAGCAGACGGATTGACTAGATACGAACGATGGGCTATGTTCTAGTCTCGCTTACGTAATACTGGCACTAAGTCACAGTTTGCTGTGATAGGTGCACGTTCTCCACTGACATGACCTAGGAAGAAACTACTACGAAGTATTTTACTTGAAAATACATACATTTTCACACTTACAATCCAAGTATCTTCATGGAGACATTCAGACATCACAGAACACAAATGTGTGTCATGGTCGTCCATCATGACACACATTTCACACTTACAGCTCGCTTAATTGTGTTTTTAAGTAGCCTAATCTGTTTTTTAAATGCCAATGAACTTATTAATTTGTAACATTATTTAAAGATTAAAAATGTATTACTTAATTTGAAAAGTGCTTCATCCGATTTAAATAATTTTGTATTACATTGTAATTGTTAATTTGTCTAATGATTTCCTGTATCATGTTCATGTCTTCACTTTTTTATTATTTTAGCAAAGTATTTTGTTAATTATTAATACAATTTGTAAAATAATAATTGTTAATATTTATACTGTGAGTTAAATTATTTGTAATATGCCAACGATGCCTAGGTCATATCAAGGATGGCTAATGTTCTATTTTAAAGAAGTTAACTTTTAATCAACTACTATTACATTCTAATAAAAAGCTAACTAATGTTCTTAAAAGGGCCATTAGCAAAGCAGATAGAGTCTGAACATGAAATAACGTAGGTAAGTATTGTAAGTGTATAAAGAGGAAATAGTGTGGGCAGCACATGCTACGGTATATCGGTACCTTTTTTTTGCTGTCGCAGGGGAAACTCATTTTCTCGCTAGCACCAGCCCTGGTCCAGTGAATTATCGTGCTTATAGTGCCGGAACCCCCCTTAAACCCTCGCATGTGCTACCCGTGCTACAATCGGAGAGGTGCCGCGGTGCACTGCAAATTATCGGCGCACAGTCGATGGCTAATTACACCCCTAAGGGACCGACGTTTCTCCAGAGAGGGGCTGTCTTCCACCACAGTAAAAACCCGTCAACGTTGGGATAGTGCAATGGGATAAGGTTTCCATCTGCGTCCCTTGCCCTGCGTGTCAAAGCGCTCTACTCTTTTCTCCTTTTTAAGAAGGGGGACCCCTTTTTATAAGAGGGGTGCAAAGAGCAGACCCCTCGGTTCGGTCAGCTTCGCCCAAGGTATCTGGCTTCACCCCAGGCTAGCCAGGGTACCCCGCTCCAAAACTACGACATGGCTTGAACCGTGGAGGTATGCGAAGGTAGCATGTGTAAAATTAATAGACCTGCACAGGCTCTGCATGCTGCATGGGCCAGCACGACTGGAGGGCTCACGGCCACGCACGTAGACATGTATAATTTTCATTATTATAAATCAAAAATATATTGCATTTGTAACTGAATTATAAGTTACTGTAACTCTGCCCTAGTAGATAATAATAGTAATATCTGTGGACTTACCCCACCACGTTATTCCGTAAGAACTGTATACTATTACAGGTAGACAACGAAATTATATTTAAGATTTATTTTTATAAACTTAAGAAATGTTATATGTTTTTAATTGTAGGAAGACATATTATACATATATAAAAATCTATTGTTCTTTCATCATTCATCATGAGCGGATTCGAAGCCTCATCCTCGTGTTACGCCATGCGGGTTAACCGTCACGTTACCGACCAACCGGTCGCCAAGGTACAAAATTTGTTTCATTTTCAGTAGGCTCTTGAATGATCTCAAATGCATTTTTATTAGTATTTTAAGGAAAACTTGTGTGGGCGTTGGTTATCATTATAAAGTAGTAGTTAAAATCATCACAGAGACTCCAGTCCGTAAAAAAAATAATGTCATTTTATGACGTTTAATTATTTTATTTAGCGAAATCTTATAAACATACACGCGGTGCTGCGGACCGCTCAGACTGGTGTCTACGGTGCGATTCTTGCGCAGACGCGTTGCACGCAACACGTCTTCACGTAGCTGGCGGATCACAAAGCGCACGACATCTCGCCTCCGCACCAGGCTTTACACACTATCGTCGTCAGCGTCAATCCACACTGACCCGCTCCGCAAGTACGACGTCTCGTTCTGCCAGTGTGACATGATCCCCCCTCTCTCTTCTGACAATTTTCCAATTTCCAGATCCTACAATGTTGCTTCCTGTTCCCAGATATTTAATTCATTAGAAATGAATTAAATATCAGGGAAAATTTAGTTCAATTCAGACTAGCTAATTATGTGCAGTTCGAAACGTGTGCAATAATTAGTTGTGATGTTATAATTTTTTAACAAACCAATCGGACATAGTTTCTGCAAATGGAGAAAATCGAGCAGCGCGCAGCGTGCCGTTATTAAGCCGCGTGCCGTAATTAATTATTATCCTATGGAGGTATCTATAGGAAGGGACCGAACCGAAAGCCATCCATGATGATATATTCAGTACATTAGGAGATTCCGCTCTGTTTTACTCATCCATCAAAAAATGGATAGCAGAGTTCTGCGGTGGGTAAAAGGTAGGAAACCCGTCGGCATAATTATGCTGATGTTCATGGGCGTTAGCAGTCGTTGCAAGTCCGATTTCTCGTTTCACCACTATACTATAAAAATATATATTTGAAGTCGATGCAGGTGATCTTTTAAATTGATTTGTTACAATGGATGAAACATGGGTTCACTACTGTACGCCAGAAACAGAACAAGAATCGAAACAGCGGAGAAGATTGGTTCACCGCCCCAAAAATGATGAGGCGATTTTGTCGGCAAATAAGGAAATGGCTTTAGTATCCTGGGATCCGAAGGGTGTGATTGTGATTAATTATCTTGAAAAGGGTCTGACTATAAATTCCGATTTCTACTGCGTCTTGCTACGACAGGAAATATAAAAAAGTGCCCAGGAATGCTAAGAAGATAAGTCCTATTTCATCAAGATAACCACCGTTTTCACACGTCTGTGCAATCAATGGCTGAAGTCCACATTTGTGGCTATGAACTATTACCGCATTCACTTTATTCACTGATCTGGCACCGTCACAGTTCCTTCGGTTCCTAACCTAAAAAAGCACTTTCGAGGTCAAAGATTTTCAACAAACGACGAGACTTGACTCTAAGGAAGAATCATTTTTTTTAACATTTATGTAGAAAAGTAAAAATATAACTGATTTTGTATGTATTTATTTTCTTGGTTCGACCGAATACTTTTCATTCCACCTAGTATTATATTTACTCTCAACTGTAATTAGCCCTGCTCTAGATTATTGTGTGTGTAGAGTTATGTAAAGCTTCCATGTACTGTACAGCGTGTTCTCATAAATAAAGAGTTATTTTCGTTAAAAGAAATCCCGGCCAGATTGTGGCCTATAAAAAAAAAATGATTCCGTTGGAGTAAATAATACGTAGTAAATAGTAGTAGTAATAGTACCAGGTACCAAAAGTCAACTTGTTTCTAACAAAGTCGATTTAAGCCTTAGGTATATATCATGTCCATACTCACCGCTAGAGTTGAAAGGCGCAGTAGGAGGTGGAAGTTTTAAATAGTTGGGGTAAGTTGGTTTAATTCAGTGTAAATTTTACGTATTATCGACACGCACTTACCAGTGATACAAGTGTACGTTATTTAAATAATACACTTATATTCAGGCCATTTATAATTTAATATTAATACAATAAATGTTAATATGATAAGAGATATAATGATAATTAATAATTTGTTATAATTTTTTAAATGTTAATAGTTAATTTAAGAATGGAATAGATAAATGAATTTTAAGACAACCCTTATTCAAAAGTGGAATTCATAAGTTATTATAATCGTATATAGAAAAATTTTAAATGTGTGAAATATCAACTTGTTGCAGATATTTCACAAAAATGAAAGAACTTCTTGTGCTCTGTAGCCTGATAGCTGTATGCTCAGGTGCTGTAAAACTCACGGAGTATTTCTCCTGGAACATATTGGACTGGGAGTATCCGGACCCTTATATGAAGCAGCAGGCCTACATGACTGGAGATTTAGTCCCCGAAAATGCTTTACCCGTGGGAATAGAACGCTGGAATAACAAACTGTTCGTAAGTGTCCCTAGGTGGCGACCTGGTAAGACTTTTTAATTATTTATTGAATTTATATTAATAGCTACAATTGTACCAATATTTAACTATTGATAGTTTTATCTAACTATAGATAGTATAATTGATAGTATAAATCATGTTGATATTTCACAAATTTATTACTGTAGTTATTTTAAAAAAGGAAATTAGCCTAAACCGAAATTAGAATTATTGTGAATTAAAATTCAATTGTGACTTAATCTTTAATACAGTCAAGGAAAGTACTGCGCAATATTTAAAAATCGAACGCAGTAGTGCAACTAAAAATGAAAATGTTTACTGTAAATATTTATATTTTTTAACGATTATAAAAAATCTATTATCTATAATTTATATAAATGTGTGAACATTGGCGGCTGATATGTTATACGATACTCAATTATAAGTGTGAATTCATTCCCGCGGAAATAAATAAAAACGAAAGATAATAAAATGTGAATTATCGAACAGCAATTTGTAGTGTGACGTACAAATAATGACTATAAAAATGGGAGTATCAATAAATAGTCATTGCTAGTATTAATTGTATGAGAAGTATCATTTCTCCATTTAAAACTACCGTATGCATGTTATCGACGTAAAGCGATAGGATGACTTTAATGCATTTTGAGTGCAACAGGATGACAAAATGACGGGATAGATTAGATAATGTTGGATACACGTATATTCATACCCGCTGGTTGTCTAAGAGCATCGATTTCCATTACTGTGATTTAAACTGTTAGCCTTCAGATATAATAATCGAAATTATACATTTCCTGCTGTTTGTAAACCCGCTCATAACTCCGTTACAATTATAAGTTAAAAGTGTGCACTGAATGATGAAATGCTGGCGGGCATTACTCATAGATTGATTGACAGGACAAACATTTATTTTTAGAGTTACTTATAATTTTGTCTTTTCTTTCGGAAGGACCTGTTACTGTTGGCGACGCTTATGCCCTCGCCCCTGCAGTTCGTCTACTCTATCGAAGACTTGATTGTCTTCTAGTTTTAGGTAGTCGAAACGGGGACAGACCCTCTCTTTTCCCGCAGATGGGAAGAAACGTACCGGAATATTTTGTGGGCGTTACCCTAATTTTGTCATGTTCGTCTGTCCGTTCATATATCACAGACGTTTTTTCCTGATTATGGGTACTCTATGTTTAAAACTTGGTACTATGCTGTATTGCAGTCGAATTGGGCACGCATGTGTGTGACACACACACATTTCGCACATATATGTTACTATATAAATATAGCAAAACTCATTGATTTACAAATATACAAAAGTTATAAATTTTAACTTCGACCTCGTAAACATTACCCGTTACCATGGCAAAAAAAAACTCTAGGTGAATAAAGAAAAGCGAATAAAGAATGAGTACAGATATGTAAGGGACATTGAAGTAAGTACCTAACACCTCTATACATTACACGTAATAGTATATTTTATTTTCCATTTATAATATGAGTACAGATATGTAAGGGACATTGAAATAAGTACCTAACACCTGTATACATTACACGTAATAGTATATTTTATTTTCCATTTATAATATGAGTACAGATATGTAAGGGACATTGAAATAAGTACCTAACGCCTCTATACATTACACGTAATAGTATATTTTATTTTTATATTACAATGCAAATTTACTAAACGTATTTTCATTGCAAGTGTTTCTAACGCTTTTGCATGAGTAAATTTTGCATATATCAAATCGCGCACCTACGTAATCGAGTATTTTTTGTAATATGTACAACAATATTTACAATATAGAAAATAAAACGTCGTGACCGGCATACGGCATACATGTTAATAATTGGAGCAAAATCTTTTCAAACCATTTATAAAAATTGCGCGAGCGGAAGAGTACTTGGTACCCTTAGTTTATGCGTAGGAGAAGCGCAGAACAATAACATTTTTTATATAATATGCGTTAGACTTCATTATTTTAGTTACGTTAACAACACTACGGTATGCACAGTGTTAAAACACCTGTCAAACACAATTTGTAGTAATCTAAAGTATCTCTAAAAAGGTTTTGCGATCTATAATTTTTTATTCAATGTAATTTGTAATTCCGATCTCTGGACGATCAACTAATAAGTTCTAATTTGCGTAGGTCGTCTTGATTTATCTACCGGTGACTGTTTTACAGCATTTTTTTGTTATTCGAGGGAAATGCTATATGATTAGATCTGTAGCTTAAAAGTTAGGAAGAGAGGGAGTCTGGTATACTTTTCACCACCTTAGAAGCAAATATCTCACATAGTAGTGGCATAAACAAAGAAAATGTTATAAACCTCCAAACTATTTGGAAACGCCTTTCCAAAACACCTAACACGGCTATACGCTCTCAATAAAATCATCCCTCAGTTACATGTATGAAGGGGTACCCTTAGTAGGTTTATTTTCCAAGATTATTGAACATTATTTTGTGTCGGTTCAACTACCTTTCACAGACAGGCAGCCGGTTAGACGTATGGGCAAACGGATGTGACTAAACTATAATGGTTCCATTTTTGCCATTTGGCTATGAAACCCCCGAAAAGGAGTAAAACGGCCCTGTAAAAACCAAGTTATGCTGGTGATTGTAGTATAAGAATAACAGTAGTGTTTCATCTTTTAAGGCTATAGTTCCACTTAAAATATTATAAATTGACTGTGGAATTTATTGGACGTAAACTAATATTATTTGGACGTAAATGTGTTAAATTAGTTCGCTTGGTTAGCGACCTGCCGCTAACCAAGCGAACTAATTTAACACATTCATTAGGTACTAAATAAAATAACTGGTTCACGAGTATCGTAAGTTCCACATGTTTACGCAGAGACTAATTACTTGGCCGTTTCTTCAAGTCACCAAAGCGTCGTAACAAACAATTATTTACTTGCAAAGAATATTTTAAAAGAATATTCCTGAGGTATTTAGTGGACGGTATATGTATTCGATTCAGCCGCGAACCCCAACCAGATGGTGGTGCAACTGCATATAGTATTTCCCTCGGGAAACAAAAAAATGCTGTAAAGCTGTCATCGGTAGATAAATCAAGAAGACCTACGCAAATTTGAACTAAAAACTAATTGATCGCCCAGAGATCGGAATTGGAAATTACATTTTTGCCCATACATCTAACCGGCTGTCTGTCTGTGAAAGGTATTTGAAACGACACAAAATAATGTACAATAATGTTGGAAAATAAAACTACTAAGGGTAAACCCCTCAGTTACATGTAACTGAGGGATGATTTTATTGAGAGCGCATAGCCGTGTTAGGTGTTTTGGAAAGGCGTTTCCAAATAGTGAGGAGGTTTATAACATGTTTTTTTGTTCATGCCACTACTTTGAGAAATATTTGCTTCTAAGATGGTGAAAAGTATACCACACTCCCTCTCTTCCTAACTTTTAAGCTGCACCGGGGAAAATGTAAAAAATGGGGTTATAGAATTTAATAAACACTTGCAATAAATTTTTTTAAGCGAAATCAATGTTACAGTAGTTATAAGTTGGTTTATATTAGCTACAGTAGGTTTGATGCTACGGGTGCTTCCTAGGCTCACCTGGGAACCTCACTAGAGAGTCCAGCTCGCTCTTGGCCGGTTTTTTTGTTGGTCACGTTGTTTTCTTCTAATTTCTGGCCTCATATGGTAGATGTTGCTGATACTGTGGCGGCTACGCCCTGTCTACAAAATAAACACAAAACTATTTCGAGTGTCGTACTCGATGATGAACAGATTAAGAAGGTCAACGTATCGGCATAGTCATTATGTGGATGTTCATAGACCTTGGTAGTCGTAAGAAGGCTCCGATTGTTGCTTTGCCCATACTCCATAAAAAAAGATTGTCGGTGTAGGATAGAAATCAAAACTTCATGATAAAATGACTGGGTTCGACATTTTCCCATTCCCTTTCTTCTTCTTCCTAGTCTTATGCCGTTTCTTTATCAAATGATATCGGAACGTTATTTGAAGTAAATAAAAATATTCATAGTTCATTAAAAGAAAAGAAAAAGTCTTCTCCATAACTTACTAGCAACCCACCCCGGCTTTGCACCTGAATAATCTTAACAAATTATATACTAGGACCCTCCTGCGGGAAAAGAAGCGCCCTGTCCATCAGTGAAAACTGTATGACAATCCGTTTAGAATATTTAGGTGAAATCGATTGATTTTTGACATAAGGCAAAGAAGCCTTCAAGACCAGGTCTGCATGTTTTATGCGCATGTGAACTTCAACTTTATCACATGTTATGAAAATTCAGATTGTTTTGGCAAAGGTACACTATTCATAAATATAAGTAATGCAATAATTAATATAGTTCGTGATTGCTAAATATATTCAGGCTGAAGTTTCGTTTGTTTGAGCACACTAATCACAGGAATTATTGGCTATATAAGCCAGAATGGAATCATTATATTTTTATTTTATTGTCCTTGAATGGGATGTTCCAAGGCTAGGATATTTATCGTTAAGATTTCAGGCAAACGTTATGGGTGAAATCGTGGTCCACGAAAAACTAGTCAGCACTTTTAAAAATTTTGATATTGTTATATGGTAACAAAATAGGGAGACGTTATTAAGTCCACAGAAGTAGGTACACTTCCCGTCCATATTACTGGCGTTTTCAAGAGCATAAGGTGGCACTTTCTGTCCTCCGCCCAAGTTTGTACACACCTCTACAGCGCGTCACTGGAGATGGACGTGGTTTGCTCTCCGGCACAGTTCTCCAACGTACAACTTCTTAATTTCCTACAATTTCTTTACGTGAACCATAGGATCGTTGATCTGTCCCTTTTCTGGGGGCCTCAGCTACAGTGGTTGCTGTTGGTGTCGTCAGCTTTATAGTTAATCCATCATCTGTCCTTGTTGTTCAATTGTTCTCCGGTGTGGCCCTATCACGTGAATGGCTTTGTATTTCTGCTGGAATGCGCCGTAGTACTACCTCTTACTAATCTATGATCGTGTGCTCCTCACACGAAGTTTTGGTGCTAATGGCAGTGAAATATCCAAGTCTTAAATTTTTACCATTTTACCTTTCTCTCTGTCTCTATCTCTTTCTATCTCACACACACACACACACACACACACACACACACACAACCACACACACACCTTGTACTACTAATATGGCTACGAAGTTAAAGAAAGAACATATATTAAAAAAAGGAAATTTAGAAGAAACTTAATTAATTCCTGATCAATCCAGATCAATGCAAAAAAGAGTTCAGCGTAGAAATACAAATTAAAGTAAGTATTACATTAAAATTACTTTTACGGATTCTATTGCGCTTTATTTAATTAAGACATTAATATGACGCGGGTAGTTAAAAGTTTTAATTTTCGACCGCTTTAAATAGAAAAAAAAAACAACGTCTTAAGTAATATTAATAGACATTAGGTAATTAATTATAGTGCCGTGTAGATGCGTTTCACGCGCATAATTACATTACTAACGTGTTAATGTATTAAACGGTAGGATATTGTGAAACCGTCGCGGACGACTACACACGTAACTCACGGACCACGCCCGGTGCAGAAATGCAGATCCAGTTAACTTTTTCAACAACAATTAACATAGTTCATTTGAATCACTACAATGAACGACTTACAAACAGAATTTATAACAATAATTTTAATGTCGTCCTGTCCGAATTTCGACTGCAGCGGCCATGTCTGTCGAGAAGGGCCATCTGCGCGGAACACATTATAGTGCGCAAGTGTTTGCGCAGACACAAGTCCACTCCCTATTCCCTCATTCCCCTATACCGATGGGACGGCACGGCCGGAGAGAAATCAGGCGCAGGACCGGCGATTTAACGCGCTCTCCGAGGCGCGGTGGTGTAACACCGCCAACTTCCTAGCTCCGGACAATTATAAAAATATAGAAAAATCCTAATAATAATAGCACCTTTTGTATGGTCTGACCCGGGATTCGAACACTGTGGCTGACGAACGTCTGTGGCTGAACATGCTTACCACTAGACCACGAGGCAGCTTAGACTATACAGTACGAGTTTCATTCATACATTTTTCAAGGTTTATTTCAAGATAATTTTTACCAATTCTTATTATAAATAATGGCTTAACTACTTAATGAGCGAACTTACCCCATGAATGTGGCTATCATACACAAAAATATTTTTATTCAATCCGAATTGTAGTTTTAAAGATTGACGCGTTCAAACGAAACAAACAAAATCATATCAGTATTAATAAATTAATGACTAAGCGACAGAGAAACAAACTACACTTGCATAATGGTTTTTTGTATGGATATTGCTGGTTAATAATGATCAGATTTTTTATATTACTATTCAATTATTTAATTATGTAATTTAATAATAACATTATCCTACAAATTACGTTATCCCGGTGCTCGTTTAACGTTTAAAATACATTTAGTCCTTTAAAAACCAGAACTCGTGAATAGTAACAATATAGGACGTAACAACAGAACGAATCCATTTTGAAAAAACACGGCAAAATGCGAGTCCGGCTGGCACTATATTTGCCACTTTCGGTTCTATTCCTTTACATATAATGCAAGTTCTTACTTCTTGCCATATGTTATGATTCTAGGTCTTGTGTTTTGTGTTTTGAGCAATCCCATAGATATATTTTTGTATAGTGTGGAACCTAAACATTTCAATGAAGCCCATATCCGCATGCTACAAGGCTACATCCTGAACCAAATAATACATAAGTAATGTAGGCGCCATAGCAATTTGCATCATTAGCATTATGATTATTATCAAATGCTACTACGCTACTGCCCGAACCAAATAATACATAAGTAATGTAGGCGAAATAGCAATTTGCAACATCTACGCTACTGCCCGAACCAAATAATACATAAGTAATGTAGGCGCCATAGCAATTTGCATCATTAGCATTATGATTATTATCAAATGATACTACGCTACTTCCCGAACCAAATAATACATAAGTAATGTAGGCGCCATAGCAATTTGCATCATTAGCATTATGATTATTATCAAATGCTACTACGCTACTGCCCGAACCAAATAATACATAAGTAATGTAGGTGCCATAGCAATTTGCATCATTAGCATTAGGATTATTATCAAATGCTACTACGCTACTGCCCGAACCAAATAATACATAAGTAACGTAGGCGCCATAGCAATTTGCATCATTAGCATTATGATTATTATCAAATGCTACTACGCTACTGCCCGAACCAAATAATACATAAGTAATGTAGGCGCCATAGCAATTTGCATCATTAGCATTAGGATTATTATCAAATGCTACTACGCTACTGCCCGAACCAAATAATACATAAGTAATGTAGGCGCCATAGCAATTTGCATCATTAGCATTATGATTATTATGAAATGCTTCTAGTTCATCATTAACATTATGATTATTATCAAATGCTACTAGGCTACATCCAGAACCAAATAATACATGAGTAATGTAGGCGCCATATCAATTTGCATCATTGCATTATGATTATTATCAAACGCTTCTAGTTCTTCTTTAATTTCCAGATTCTTTGCCCGTTCATACTTCTAAACAGTATTTAAAAAATTAAATAACGGTAGATAATAGTTTATTCAAACTAATTATTGGTCAAGCGAGCCAGTTAAGTAATAGAGGCAACGTTATTCATCATCATCATTATCAGTCCTTATCGGTCCACTGCCGGAAATAGGCCTCATAGGATAGGCGTACAAAGAGCGGCCCCTCCTCCTGCTCTTTAGTCCCCTCGTTTTATAAGAGGGGTACAAAGAGCAGGCCCCTCCTTGGTTCAGTTGGCTTCGCCTAAGATGTCCCGATTCACCCCAGGCCCCGCCATGACGACAAGGCTTGACTTGTGCTTGTACCCTTAACATTAACAATGTGGGATTGTGGAACATCATTAGAATGTCATGACTAATAACTGGGTATAAAATGGATTCATTTAATATAATATAACTAACTATTTGTAGGAATTTCAACACCAGACTATTGATAGATTCTCAGCGCGTATGTTATACAACTTTAACCGTGCCGTGTAGAACCTTACTTATATTTACATAAAAACACGAATTCACGTTTGTAATAATAGTACAATGAACACGCGCGCCATATATTTAATTTCATTATGGGCATGTTCACACAATAATGTAAGATATATTTATGTCTTCGTTGTCTTCAAAATCCATAGAACCTATCGAATTGTGTCCATCTTCATTTTATATTTTTCATTGAATTGTATATAAATATACTTAAGATAAAGCAATATTCACACTTTGCCTTAAGACTTCATTGGCAGTCTGAAATTTTAGCTAGGGACAGAGCAAATACCACCAACCATAGTTTAGCTCTCGACTAAGCTTAAGCTATCGTTCGTAAGGAAAAATCACGTAAAACAATTTTTTGGTCTCCGAACTGGCGCTAGTACGCGTTTCGTAATAAGGCGGAAGTATTTTCGGTAGATAAGGACGGCGTGTTTCTGTATGTTAAAACTGTTAGTGAGCCCTGTAATAAGCTGGGGAACCTTCTTTCTGCCTTAGAGATTCTTATGGCAATGCTCGAATAAACTACCACTCATTATTGGACCGTTTTACACGACGTAGTCTCGCGTGGGGTCGAGTTGGAAAGGATGGAGCTCTCAAGCGTTTAGGAAGAGGTTGTGCCATGTTGTGTAGAAGGAGGCAGTACCATAAATAGTGCATGACATTACATCCTCCTATGCAACGTAATTGGCCCGTTTTTCGTGAGGTTTGTGAGTAGCCAGTGGCCCATTGGGGGGTGGGGCTAGGAGGGCAACTCATCGGCATAGTAATTATGTGGATGCTCATGGGCGGCGGTTGCCATTGGCAGGCTCCGATTGCTCGTTTGCCCCCTATTCTATAAAAAAGCGTTATCCACTCGAACTTCGAGACCCAACAATAAAATATCCCTCCCGAGGGAGGCCCCAGAGGCCATAGCCACGGAGGAGCAGACGTCCCGAAAGGAGAAGCGTCCCCCACACATCGTCGTCCACGACAACAATGCGTGGATGAGCATTACCAGAGTAATTGGTGACCTGTGCATCAATTACGTGTCAGCGAGTGCCTGCTGAACGGGCATTCGTATTAACACGGCATCGTCCGGCGAACACCGCCGCTTGACCGCCCTCCTACGCGATAGAAATATCGCGTATCATACGTACGCTCTGGAGGATGAACGCCTCCTACGCTTCGTAGTAAAGGGAATCCCGAAGGAGTTCCCCAAGGAGCGAATATTCGAAGACCTGAGGGACCAGAAGATTCCCGTGCTGGAGGTACATCGGATGTACCGAAACACGAAAAGTGGGGATACCACCACCGCTAATGTGCCATACAACATGGTACTTGTCATACTGCCCCTTGCTCCTGAGGGCAAGGAAATACATAACATAAGGGCGATCTGCGGCCTAACGGGCTTCCGCATTGAGCCGGTAAGCAAGCGGAGGGCACCAGGGCAATGCCACCGCTGCCAGCTATGTGGGCACTCAGCCCGGAATTGCCAAGGGCGCCCGCAAATTTGGCACCATGGCGGAGAAGATCCAAGCAATGGTTGACCATGCAGCGCTGGTCGAGACGATAAAGCGCTTAACAAAATAAAGCATCCCAATGGCTACAACGGGAAAGATGAAACCCAACTCAATAAGACTGGTGTCGTTCAACGCAAACGGCATCAGATCGAACATCCAAGAGTTGCGGGACTTCCTCCCGGAACATAAAGTAGAAATCCTTCTAGTGCAGGAAACGTTCCTTAAAGCTAGAAACTCAAACCCGCGTATATTTACAATTATAATATTGTTCGAAACGACAGGACCCGAACCTGCTTGGGGTGTACAGCCATCCATTATAGTCCCTCCATTGTATCCCACTCGACCCACCCCCTCTAGAAATTCTAGAAGTATCCCTATGTAAGCTATGCATGACGGGCCATCAGCCCATCACCATAGTCTCTGCATACCAGTCAGGTTCAAAGCCGCTTCTAGTTAGCGACCTGGACGCTATTTTTGAAAATTTAAACGACGACCCAATAATCTTAGCTGGGGATCTCAACGCCCACCACGTGACCTGGGGCAATAGATACAACAACAGTCACGGGACTGTCCTCAAGAGATATGTCGATGATCATAACATCATCATCAACGCTCCGTATATCCCAACCCATTATTCCCCGAACAATAATGGGTATATACGTGCACCTAGTATAATCGATATAGCACTGGTTAAAAACGTTTCACTCGTCATAAAGACGGCTGAAACGTTACACGCGCTTGACTCGGACCACAGACCCGTTTTAATAGAAATAGGAGAAAATCGAAATAATAGAAATAGTAAAATTAAGAAAAAGATCATCGACTATAAATTACTAAAAGACAACTTAGATAATGTCAAATCGAGTGAACTGGATAACATCCCAGACAGTATAGACTCTCCCCAAGCCGCTATCGCGGCTTCATCCTCATTAACCGCACTACTGGTTTGAAAAATAGGAGAATCGTCAAGAGAGATCTCCACCGTCCCAGAGGACCGTTTAGCTCTCTCTGACGATGTCAGGGACCTTATCAGTCGAAAAAATGCGGCTAAACGTCTGCACGATCGCTACGGAGGCGAAGTGTGCTGGAAAGCCCTCCGAAAACTCGAAAGAGAAGTAAAAAAGGCTGTACCTAACTTCATTAACAGTTGATGGGATCACTTTGTTAGCAAACAATCCCCGTCGCATACGGCCTACTGGCCTCTCGCCAGAGCTATGAAGTCCGAACCGGTGGAACAAATGCCACCACTAAACCGCGCAAACCGATTACCTGCACTAGAGGATGGCGAAAAGGCGGAGTGCCTGGCCGACACACTAGAGATTCAGTGCACTCCTAGTTCCCTCCCCACAGACCCCTCCCACATAGAAGAGGTACATAACATAGTAACGGCCCGCCTGGCTGTGCCGCCGGACGACGATGATGAGATCATACGTCGAACGGACACAGAAGAAGTGAAGGATCTAATAAAGAACCTTCACTCGAAGAGGGCCCCCGGGCCCGACAAAATAACCAACAAGGCACTGAAACAGTTGCCGCCCGTTATTATAAACCTCTTAGTGTGCATCTTTAACGCCCTTCTGGCGCAATGCACCTTCCCAGACTCATGGAAAGAAGCCATAGTGATTGGCATACACAAACCGGGAAAACCCCGGACGGAGCCCACTAGCTACAGACCCATAAGTCTCATAAGCACGTTAGGAAAAATCTATGAAAGGATAATCCTCGCACGCCTGAAAACCGTGATACGAGAGAAAAATCTCTTCATGGACGAGCAGTTCGCGTTTTGCGACAGCCACAGCTGTCCCCAACAAGTACACCGCCTCACGGAGTACGTACTCTCGGGTCTCAAAAGACAGGGCCGGCCACGCGGCACGGGCGCTGTCTTCTTTGATGTAGCAAAGGCGTTTCACAAGATCTGGCATCAAGGCCTCATCTTCAAACTGTACCAACTAGGATTGTACGACAGGCTGGTGCTGATCGTAAACAGCTACCTAGCGAATAGGCAGTTCCGCTACAGACTGGAGGGCACCCTGTCCTCCCCGCGTCCCCTCAGAGCTGGAGTTCCTCAAGGATCGGTCCTCTCTCCCACCCTCTTCAATCTGTACACAAGTGACATACCGCGACACCCCGGCGTACATCTGGCGATGTTCGCGGATGACACCGCACTGTACACGTGGTACCTCCCCAAATTCGGAGCCAAGCTACTCCAAAAGGCCGTCACGGAACTCGGTGAATGGTTCTTAAAGTGGAGGATAGAGGTAAACGCAGAAAAGAGTAAGTCCATACTCTTCTCCCGTACCCCGCCCTACCACAAACGAGGAAAGAATGCCCGCCATCATGCTCTACGGTAACGTGATACCCAGAGCAGAGACGGTAAAGTACTTAGGCGTCACGCTCGATAGGTCGATGAGCTTTAAGAATCACATTGACAACGTTCTGAAAAAGGCACGGCATGTCCTTTTCAAATATATCCACTCATTAACAAGAAGAGCAAAATGGCTAATAGACATAAGCTCACCTTGTACACTACATGCATACGACCGATCATGTCGTACTGCAGTGCAGCTTTCGCGCACATAGCCCCGACCCAAATAGAACATTTGCAGAAAATGCAGAATAGATTCTTGCGCATGGCCACTGGATGCCCGTGGTACATTCGTAACATCGACCTACATTGCGACTTTCAATTAACATCGATAAAAGGGCACTTCAAAGAGCTGTCTCAAAAGTTCTTTGACCGTGCTCTGAATAACAAAAATAAACGAATTGTTCAAACGTCGGAATACGACCCGACGTTAATAACCGATTCCCGTTACCGTCGGCCGAAGCACGTACTGCACGACGCTGACGACGCGATAGCCATAGCAGTTACTAAGTCCGCCCTTGCACACAAGCAAAAACACACCCAGACACGCATCCGCAGCAAAATGCCAACAGGGCAAACCCACGGATAGCAGGTTTTAGTCGGTAGTAGGTAGTAGTTATAGCTACACGACCTGACCCGACAAACTCTTCAGGCCCCCTTGGGTCGGTTGGACAGTGCATAAATGCATTCTCTTCCTGCTAGACCCAATTCGATATACACCATGCGCGCGCCGTCCCACTAGCGCGGGGAGGGGGACCGCTCCCCCTTTTTGGTCCTAAAAATAACCACGATAGGGTAATGTCCACTAGAATTCCGGTTTGCTTTTTCCCATCTGCGGGAAATGAGGGGGGGGGGTCTGTCCCCCTATCGTCTACCTATAACCAGAAGACAAAAAGTCTTCCGTAATCAGTCGAACTGTTAGAGCTGGACAAGTGCCGCCAATCAGTAGTAGGTCTCTCCGAAAAAAAAAGAAAAAAAAAAAGAACTTCGAGACCAATTCTGAGAGGCAATTATTCCTCTAGAGTCGATTTGGTTACGCACAACGTATAACTGCGTTTAAAAATGCGGTCGAGGTGCTATTAAGAAATAAAGCCGGCTCCTACATCGGAACCGGCCGTGGTGTGAATCCCATACCATTGTACCCTTTTGACGAAATCAACTTCATCGAATTACTGGAAAAAATAGGTCATTAGCGCTACCGACATCTACTATCCCGCACATGGCAGAGAAGCATCCCGACGAATTATAAAATCTAATCTAAATGTTACTATCATGATTTTTGAGTTCATTAATGATAAATCATATCTACTTTATCACTACTATCCATAGTAATGGTACTATATGAGCCATATGAGCTATAAATCCAGTTGATAGATACTCGCCGAAATAGATTGGAGAGCTTAAACATATCTACATCTACTTACACACGTCAAAAAATCACTCAAGGTGAAATATACGTTTAATAATTGTAAGTTAAATGTATGATAAGATGTAAAATCTTTTATACATCTTATCGTATACATAAACATTTTGACCTACTTAATTCAAAATAACACAACTTATTTAAAATACAACGTTTCAGTTTCTGTGATTTGTTTTGATACAAATATTAAATCCTCTTAAGTAAATTATACCTAGAGTGTTCGACGGACATCTATATAGTGAATAGCTAACTGCGCAGGACATATTATAGTGCAGAAGCGCGCAGGCACAAGTGGGTATACTCTCTGTTCCTTTATTCTCCTATTCTAGGCGGCATTCTAATACAACCGGATGAAAATCAGGCGCAGAGCCAATTTTCCACCGCCATCACTTTATATGCCGTCCTAGGTAGCATAGCCCGGATATTGCGCCAGAGGCTGCGTGTTCGAATCTCGTCCAGGTCGTGGATTTTCATCTGTGTAAAAACCAAAATACATTTGTTAAATTTATCAAAAAAAATGTTTCAAGTGTTTAGTATCCGTAACAATAATGCGATAAGTCCACAGATATTATTATTATTTCCTAAAGAGCGTGCGATCGCTACTCGATACTCTTTCTTAACGCTCGCCGTTTTCATGTTAGAAATATTTAAATGCTTCAGATATTTTATGCAAGAGAAGACGATACATTGTAACGGACGCAAGCGTGATCGGTCTAAACCATGCAGACAGGTATGGTTTTTGGCGTAGCTTTTGGGTAAGTGGTCGCAGTCAGCTAGGGTATACCGAGCACTCAGGCACATCACTTAAGAGACGGATCGCTGTGTAGTTTTAGTCGCTACAAGCCCATCTCCGTAATAGGACTGCGGAGATGGTACTGGAGGGAGGTTCCACACGTAAAAACAGGCAGATATTATTTTTCATCGGTGGATATAGAGTTATAGCTTTAACGGAAACTATGAGAATACAGCCTTTTATTACGCCGGTGGGATAGATGCATCCAGAGGGTATTTTAGGAAGCTACAAATAAATTCATATCTTGGTTTATTATGCATACTATATGAATATAGAGATGCAGCTCACTTTACATATGCAGTAAATGATTTTATTTTTGTACTAGCGATACACCCGGCTTGGCCCTCGAATTACAGGTGTAGGATTACTACTTTAACAAATTATACATTAGAACCTTACTAGAGAATCGGTACATTAATAGTGAGAACCGCATAAAAATCCAACATGTAGATTCTGAGAAAATCGGTCACATAGAGACACAGTTTTTATGAGGGCGTGTTTTAGAACATGAGTATGTATAGACTAGTCCGGACTTGGGGTATCTCGCAGACTCATGTCGTTACTGTAATTTTTTATAACTTCGATGATATAAATAATGAACATTGCGTTTTTGTTTCTAGGAAAGTTTTGTAGAAAACAAAAAACTTTCATTCATAATTCTTAGTACCTATAAGCATTAACTAAAAATAATAGGAATGGTCACTTTTTGGTCTTAAGTGACATGAGATAACTTAAATAATTTTTTGACATGGGAGACAAACGAGAAAACGGAGCGATTTGGTTGCTAACAACACTCATTAACATTCGCACATGGCGATACGTTGTCGTTCAACAAATCCCATCAATGAGCCACCGGCTACTCACAAAGCGCATAAAGCGCGATCTTATACGCGATCAGCGAGCTTATACGTCGCGTGAGATCGGATAATTTAGTCCTCTACCTGACTTCGTTACGAATGCTGTTGGACAGAGAAACACCCAAGAACAGTTGGCAAATGGGCCAGTAAGGTGCTGGAGTGAAGGCCACGATAATGAAAACGAAGCATTGGTCGACAATTCACCAGGTGGGAAGACGATCTCCGCGCAGTTGCCGGTCCGGGATAGATGCGAGTAGCAGGAGATCGGTCGTCTTGGCGTTCAATGAAAGGGGCCTATGCCCAGCAGTCGACCGGTAGGGGCTGATAATGATGATGAAGTATTATTCTGGTATGTAAGTTAAAACATTGCCAAGTTTTATGAAGATTCAGTAATTATGCCGTAGTTGAGTAACAAACATCCTTACATATATCCAAACATTTACATTATCAACATTAGTCATTTGGTAAGATAATATAGATACGTGAATTGTGAGAGGTTGTATACTTTTCAGAAGACAATACGTAATGTTCATGTGTGTACGGTGAAACTACATTATAAACTTCATCAAATTAGTTGTTATTTTTTCTAAAAAGTAATGAAAACACCAGAAATACCTCAATGGGCAACGGAAAATTCGACACCATATCTTCCACTTTCCAACGATGTCATGTTAGAGGTTGTGGCCACAAAACATTTTCTCTGTACTATTGTTTTGCCAGCAAAATTCGGCTAACGCTACCTCTAGGTGCATGTGTTACTGTGTCAAATTAAATCGCGTAAGGCATTCCTATTCGACTTTTGTTTTTGATCATTGTATTATTATAATACCATTTTGGCAAAACTGAGCTGGTATTGACATAAAATTGTGCTATTTGTAAGAAAACGATACCTTCGTTGTTGATGTAAACGACAATGTTAAACATAAAGAACGTTATCTGACTCAAGACGTAGGTGTAACGTAATTGATACAAATAATTACTATAGAGACCTACACTTCTTGATACTTGATGATTGATTTACAAAAAGCTTTATTGTAAATCCACAAAGTCGACCTATAATACTTTTAATGTTTAGGCCTAAAGTCTGTAATAAGTACCTGTGATATCGTTTCTGGCGTGACACTTGCTTACTTATTTTCTTTCTTTCTTGTAAACCGATGACGCTACATGCACGAAGTATGACGTCATAGTAACGTTACGAGTCATAGTAATGTTCGGAGCAGACAATGGGCGGAGACTACGAGTGTGAGAGCGTATTCTTTACACCGAATGTAGCGATGCATTCACAGACCAATTAGAGAACGGGTATCACGTAAAATTCATCGTCCGTAAACCGATTTAGAGACAACCAATTTTTAAAGTTCCACTCAACGGAATTAAGATTACTAGATCAAAAATACTGCCACCTACCGGGAAGTAGTTTCGGATTTACGACACATACTAAAATAATTCTTTCAAGCCGTGAAATATGTATACAATAGTAGCAACTTCTGCCGCCCATAGGCAACCAATTTTCAAACTTGGAAGAACTTAAAAAACGTTTGTTACATCAACCGGCAATACTCGTCCCTAATACTTAATCTCGGCAAGTGTAAAAGGCATCCGCGCCGGCATAAACTTAATACCGAGACAACCTCATTAGACTACATTTTACCGATGAGCCGGCTCCACATCGGCAGATGGAATAGTAGACACCGTGAGGCGTTGTGTGAGCGAGCCGGCGGCTTGTAACCACGAATTGTGGCACTCTTTGTGTGTGCCTATGATCAACGTTGGACGCTTCTATTTGTTAACTGCATGGATATAGATGATGTCATCTATCTTTTTTTTTTGTGGACCCTAACACTGTTTGGCGGCGCTTATCAAGCCTCAACAATTTTACTGACTAGCGAAGACTTTTGTGTCTTCAGGTTTAGGGCGACGATAGGGGAACATAACCCCCCTCTTTTCCCGCAGATAGGATAAGATGTACCGGGTTGGTTATGGGCGTACCCTACAGTAACGTTCAATTTTTGGCTTGTCTGAGGAGGCCGGCCTCCTCACCCACCCCCCTCTGACAGGGGGGTTGATTTGCGCTACAAATCAGCAAAAAGCCGTATTCATGATTTATTTATTATTGTTACAGCTCTCTAAAGTCGCGTTATTTTATCTCTATAAATCTAAGCTCTCAACTTACGGATTCGAACCCGGGCTCGTTTCCGTAAGCTTTGTGTGAGTTTGTCATTCTATCAGTCCTATGTGTTATAACTGTGTCACTTATATGTAAGATTTCATCGCTCGACCGGTACGAGCGGTGTACGTGATATTGCTTCTAGCAGGAATAATGCATTTACACGCACCATCCAGCCGACCCAAGGGGGCCTGAAGTGTATGTCGGGCTCAGGTCGTGAAGCGATAGCTACTACCGACTAAAGGCTGCTATCCGTTAGTTGGCCCTATTGGAATTTTACTGCGAGAGCGTGTCTTAGTGTTTCTTTGTTCGTGTTCTTGGACGAACTTAGCTACTATCGCGATCCTGTCGTCGGCGTCGTGCAATACATGCTTCGGCCGACGGTAAAGGGAACTGATGTCATGTCCGAAAATTGTCTTATTTATGTATTTTAAACATTTTTTTCTTTCTTTTCAAGGTATTCCCGGAACGTTAAACTATATTCCCTTGGATGCACCGTACAATCCATCACCGAAATTAATACCATATCCAAGTCTTGGAGGAAATCGTTTAGGTGATTGTGATAACGGTCTTACCACAGTGTATCGTATCAAAGCAGACAAATGTAACCGCCTCTGGGTCTTGGATGTAGGCACTTATGGATATGGTAATTATTATTTTCAATTATTAGTGATGGTTTAAAAATTGAAGCCATAAAGCTGTTTGTTTACCAATTACTAAAATATATTTCTTATATAGCATTGGATGAAAATAGAGCAGTTGGGGCCTATTAGTGACTACCGTGACACCTTTTGACATCCTCATATACCTACAGATGCGTTGCTCTTCTTTACCCCATCACCCCAATGGGCCACCGACTACTCACAAACCACACGAAATGGTATCATGTGAGCGAGAAGTAACTCTTTGGTCCAAATTGGCTACAATGCAGCATGGCAATTTCTCTAACTATGATTGTACACAGGTAATCCTTAATACACAATGGTTTGCGCAAACACATGGGCACCTTAAGATGAGAAATCAGTCTTCTAAGTTCTTACTAAGGCATAACATCTTAGGAACAATAAGGAAAGCCATATTAGGATCTTGTCATAACATTCCTCTCTTACTACGGATTTCTTAATCCAGATCGACCGAAACTAACAGTCTATACATGGGTACTTCACAAAACATACGTATTATATACATAGGAATTGCTTATTGTTTTCCGTTGAAGAGTGGACAAATATACTTTTATGTTTTGTTCGCAGATCCTAATGTAACCAATCTTTGTCCGTATTCATTGAATGTATATGACTTAAATACAGACATAAGACTAAGAAGGTACGTCTTTAGAAACGAGGACATAGTGCCATCCACATTTATTGCCAATATCGCTTTGGACGAGGGGAACACGTGCGAGGATACTTTCGCGTATTTCTCTGATGAACTCGGCTACGGGCTTATAGCATACTCTTGGGCACTTAATAGATCGTGGCGATTCAAACACAGCTATTTCCTGCCCGATCCATTGGTAGGAGACTTCAATATCGCTGGACTTAACTTCCAATGGGACACTGAAGGTATATTTGGTATAACAGCTTCACCTCGAGGCGCTGATGGTTATAGAAATTTATACTTCAGTCCTTTAACGAGCCACACAGAATTTGCTGTGTCAACTCGCGTATTACGCAACGAAACCAAAGTAACGGATTCTTACAAAGATTTCCAGATTGTAGGAGTGCGTGGTCCGAACTCACACACCACATCCAAGGTGATGGACGATAATGGGGTCCAACTTTTTAGTTTGATCGACCAGAATGCAATCGGTTGCTGGAATTCCGCTTTACAGTATAAACCGCAAAATATTGCCGTGGCCGACAAGGATGACGTTGGCCTCATATTTCCTAGTGATGTCAAAATTGATGATTTCAAAAATGTCTGGGTTATGTCGGATCGCATGCCTGTATTTTTGGAATCCGATTTAAACTACAACGATATAAACTTTAGAATATTTGTAGCACCTTTGGATGTTTTGATCCAAGGCACTGTATGCGAAGCAACGGTTCAGTATCCTCTACCACAATTTTATCCCAATAATTTTGCCATCCCCGCTAGTTACATCCCTCGAGACTATCAACAGTATTCATACTCAAACCTTCCAGCGACTAGGTCACAAATAGGACAAAATGTTATATCAGACATTCCAAGTCAACTGTTATTTCCAAAACCCACAAGATTCTCGAACACTCGAAACAGAAATCAGTGGCTGATAAAGCAAAACTTTTTCCAAAAATGATTGATGCCTATTTATATTATTCCTGAGACATATTTATTATTTGCAGTATAAATTAACCTAGTGTTACAACAATATATTTTAGTATATAGGTTGTTCGTTGGATACCAATCCGGATTGTGATAGAATAATTGTTTATTCTGAATGTAGGTGTGCCGTAGTAATGAGACTTGATTGTTTGTAATATAATGATTCTTATAATAAAATAAAAGTGCTCTACTCTTTGTTTTATTTTAATGATGTATGTTACAATACCCATATATATTTATCTTATATAAAAAACATATATACAGTCCTGACAAGGTCTACAAAAGCTGTCTGCCTGTATGTAATCTAAAAATTAAATTTTAAAAATCTTACAGCTCTCACCCATGGATAATATATAACATAAATTAGCCCTCGTTTGTTCACGGGCGAAGCCGGGGCGGATCGCTAGTATAACATAAAATTTTGCCAAGGTTTCGCCACTACTAGTTATATTTTCCTTGAAAACATACTATGGACCGTAGTCGATTGGAAATAGAATCATTTTTCTAAACCATAGATGATAGTAATGTTTTAAAAAAATATAATTTTATGGAGCAAACCTGTTGGGCTTATTTACATTCACATGTCAGCCTCCAATTTACAAACACTAATCTCGTGTGGATAACAGACGTTCGCTACAAGTCGGAGTGTGCTGTTGCTTCTCATTGAAAAGCAAAGTCCTAAGAGGAAATACTCTATTAGTGTTATCAAGAAAAACATATGCTATTAACAGATTGAAGAGACTATTAAATTGAGCTAGGTGCTCCGTTTGTTGGACTGCGGTAGAGTGTTTTTCAGTTGGACTGGCAATAATAATCTACGAACTCTAGTGCATCAATATTTATTTGAAAGTCTGTTTTTAGTGATATTTTTTATATAAAATGAGTGTTATAGATAAAGGGCGTGATAAAGAATATGAGCCATATGATCATAGAGAAGTGGAAAAACCCAGCTCGTAAGTTTTATTTTCGCTAAGAATACGTACATAAAAACCTTAACTTATTTTGTAATATTAGAAATATTACACGACGTTTATTTTGTTTAATTTTATACTTCGATTATTATTTTTAATTGTTTATTTATATTTTACATTTCAGCAACGTAAGAGCTACGGCAAATTTAATAAAAGCGTCGCTAGGATCCGGACTCTTGGCTGGACCTCTCGCATTCTCTAATTCAGGATGGGGTGTAGGATTGCTTGGAACCTTATTTGTGGGATTTATTTGTGGACACTGCATCCATATATTAGTAAGTGTTACTTTATAACTTATAGCTACAAAAGGGAGTATGACCTTGCATGCTTCTCAAAATTGTAAATAAACAATTATAAGCAGGACAGAGAAGGACTTATCTGGCATTAAAGCAGAGATTGCTATTAATAGTTTCGTCGTTCGTCCTGAAACCAAGCTGTAATTCCTTAAAAAGGGAAATTAGTAAATGTCACAACGTAACTAGTGTGTTACTTTATACATTTTTGATCCTTGAAAACAATTTGTGGTTTTCTAGGAAATTTGTTGTGTCTTCGGAAAAGAGTATTGATTTATTCGTCTATAATTCCATAGACATATGCGTCCTACAAATAAAATTTGTGATCTGTGGACCAAGTTAGCATAGCATTGTGTGCTAAGTACCGTATGGACTTGTGTCATAGGAGAATGATTTTTCAAAGATTTTTTATAAATTTATAAAGCTTAAATAATAATACTTCGCAGGTAATCTGTCAGAATATTCATATAATGTTTATGCATTATTGTATTACTCGTAGTTACCTACAAAACAATTTTTTGCATTAACGTTTAATTTTAATATCATTACTAAATTATTAAGATGTTTTGATTGTTAAGAATTTAAATTTCTTCAATATATACCTGATTATTTCTAGGGGTCATTGTGAATACAATCATAGATTTAGTCAGATCAGCCAATCGTCTAAATTTTGCATCACAGTGAGGTTAATAGTATAACAGTATACATAATAGTGTAACCAAATATACAATAGTTTAACATTATATGGAAACTCGTTTTTTTTTTTTTATCAAAAGAACAAGTCTGAAGATAACAATAACCTGTTTACTATGCTTTTATTATATTTACAGCATTCAGTCCCTTTAAACAATTAAAATTATCATTACGAGTTTTCATGGAGTTGGCCTTGCTATTTCAATTATGTTGTTTTCTCTAAATGTTTTATTTTTGTAGTTATCTCAAAGAGCCTGATTTTAATTTGTTATTTAAGTTGTATCCAATGCATTTAAACAATAAAAGATATCGTTACGAGGTATCCTCGAGTTAACCTTACAGTTTTAAATGCCTTTGTACCTAGTCTAATATGTATCTAGCGGTATATTCCATATTTTATACCTCCCGACTATTACATACACAAAGATGAAGTATATACGCTGTCCTGTTTTCGGCCTCCCCTCAAATAGGCCACCGTCTACTAACAAGCCGCATAAACGTGACAGTTAAGCTGACGCTTTATACAGGTATCGTGTGAGCGAGAGATACCTGCCCTTGCATTTAGGCCCACTTTTGCTAGAATACAGCATGGCACTACCTATTGCTACATATTTTATAATCCCTTAAATGTAAGTGAAATATCCCATGCTCTATATATTTTGTATTTCAGGTGAAAACGTCGTATAGCTGTTGTAAGATTGAGAGGAAGCCGCAGCTTGGGTATGCGGAGACTTGCAAAACGGTGTTTCAAAACGGACCTAAGTGTCTGCGACCGTTCGCCAATGCAGCGAGGTATAATATTACACATTCTTGCTATATACAGCTGTTACACGCGTCTTCGTCCGCGTGGGCTACAGACAAAACCACGTGCAAAAGTTATTATTTCTGTAGCCTATTTGTTATTTTGATGTACAAGCAATATAATTGTAAGCTTCCATTAAAATTCAGATTTAGATTTTATGTGAGAGATTAACAAACATCTATCGCGTTTATAGCATTAGTAGTATCCGTGCCGCGCGGTTTCAGCCGCGAAAAACGTGCAGTTTTTCTCTTCATCAAAAGCACTACCTTGCAAAGTTGTGAATTACATCGTAACCCTTTCACTAGTTTTTTCACTAAAGATTAACAAATGCACACACTTTCACACTTATATTATTGGAAGTAGAATATCTGGAACTATCATTTTACAAAATATTATATAGTTAAACTAATAGACTCATTATATTAAGTTGTGCATGATGAAAGTGTAATTACAATTACGCCAACAAGAGTATCATGTCACACTAATAGTTATTCATTAGTAATACGCGAGAATGATTACCTCCTTTCAGTATTCTAGCGTTAAAAAGACGAGACCTAAATGTGTTAAGTGTGGAGTAAGTATGATGATATCATAATCTGAGGCTCTCTGAATATCCTAAGATTTAACACACACCGAAACAAATATGTTTCACCAACATGAATTCTACATATAAATATTTTTATAGTATAGAGAAATCGAGAAATCGAAGCGTTTTTTACGACTACCTTTACCTACTTACTACCTTTATAAACGTCCGCACAATTATTAATTATTATGCCGATGACATATCGACAAATCCGTCGTCACGATATCCGTCCAATGCGATTGTAAAATATGAAAGGAGATATCAGATGGAATTAACATGGTAAGGAATATAGTTATGGTATGATCTGAGGGTGAGCTCACACGAGAGTAATAATCATTGGTCGGCAATTGATCACCAGTAGGTGATTAGTTGACAGATGTGCAATATTGCGTCGTATGCAATATATCCCGTGTTCTATACATTTTTACGCAAAGATCATCGTTACGCTTTACCATAAATTGCTTGATATTCACGTGAGCTGTAGTATTGCTGATTAATTGATACTCTTGATTACCCGTTTATGCGCCACAACCTGGCACAAAAATGGCAACTTTAATGGCCATGTCTTCATGGGATATATGCAGCGGCATTGTTTATCATTGTTGTTATATAACAATTGTTATTGCATAGTCTGTCTAAAGATGACAGCTTTGGCCCGTGTTAGTTGTATAATATGATCAGTTAGAGCTTATCAGTCATGAGAAGAAGCCAGCAAAAAACAGCGGCCATGAGATGACAGATCTACAAGACTATACCAAGAGTTCGTGAACTAGGGTGGTCATCTAGCACTCTCTATGTCATCCTGATGGTTACATCATCATCATCATTATCAGCCTCTATCGGTCCACTGCTGTACCCAGGCCTCTCTCAATGAACTCCAAGACGACCGAACTCCTGCTACTCGCATCCATCCCGAACCGGCTACTGCATGGAGATCGTCATCCCACCTGGTGAATGGTCGACCAACATCGTTTTCCTAAACGCGGCCTCCATTCCCGTACCTTACTGGCCCGTTTGCCATCTATCCTTCTGAGTGTGTGACCAGCCCATTGCCAATTCAGTGAGCTTATGCGTCGCGTGATATCGGATACTTTAGTTCTCTACATTATGACTTTGTTACGAATTCTGACGGACAGAGAAACACCCAACATAGCACGTCCAATGGCACGTTGAGCTACCGCAAACTTGCGGACCATCACGGGGGGAACGCATTGGATGAAGAATTTCGTAGGACATTATCAAAATATATAGATATACGACCAAATAATGTCGTGTTGCCCTTTGCAGACATAAACCTTCCCAACTTCTAAAATAAACATTTTGTTTCAGTATATTTGCCGAATTTGCATTAATCGCTACTTATGTAGGTGTATGCTGCATTTACACCGTTCTCATATCAGATTCTATTAAGCAGGTATGTAAATGGACTTTATTAATATGGAATGTTGATAGATTGATCTGAGGATTGAGGTCATTGCCATATTACACTGGTACAGCATGGCGAATTGTTAAAACGACATTTTTACATAATGTTAGTTTAGTTTAGCAGCTAGTACGTTTCTGCTAGTGATTGACCTATTAGCTAATGTATAAAACCATACACTTGCACAACGTAAGCCTAAATGTTACAAGCGCTCCGCCCGGCTCTGCCCATGTTACCTTAATAAAATGTACTGTCCTCGACACGCTCTAGGCATCCATGAAAACCGCAAAATGCCCGATCTGTATATTCTGAGAAATTAAACCATTTACATACAGACAGCTACGGAGGACAATGTTTTATATAAACAGCAGTATTGTCACCTCAAAGCCACGCTTCTTGCTTCAGTGATAATTGTCAATTAAATTAATGGCAAATAATAGAAGTATATCGAGTTAGAATTCTCAGTGATCTAAAATACGATATTCATATAAAATAAAACACTATTACTAATAATAATAATGTTATTACTAATAATAATAATGTTATTACTACTAATAATAATGTAATTACTAATACACACTGAGTCGTTTCAGTAGTGAATACAACAAGTAAATATAATTATTGATGTCTTAAGTTTACACGAATGTTAGTCAGTCTTTTACGGATTTTTTCGCGGTTTATTTAATTATTTATGTAGTCGGACGTTTCAGTTTTATAGCAACCATGGTCGCGGGTGGACCGAGATGACAGATGTCCTGATGTACCAAATGTTTAAAAGTACCCGAAGAATTATCATTTTAGTTGTTCCTACTAACGCAAATAGTACTCATTATATCTTACTGTCTTGAGGTGTTATGTTTACTTCTTTGATTTGATTATGGTTACCATTGGGTCCCAAGCAGAGGTAAGAATCCAGCCATCTCCTCTATTGAAATATGGATGCTTTTTAATTTCAATAGCCTCCCGGATCACCCTTGGAAGGAATCGGTGTTCCCTAGTGAGGATTTGCGCATCGTCAAATCTTATGTGATGGCTGGGGCCAATTTCAGCATTGTTGCTGTCAAGCTTCTAAAACGTCAGGCTACATAAATAATTATATAAACCGCGATAAAATCCGTAAAAGTAGTTTTATTGTAATCAACATCTCCACTTCACATCAGTCCTCTAATAAATAATAATTAGTAATAATATCATGTAACAGAGTAGGTTAATGAATGTGTAATGCCAGCTAACTCCGCAAGATTTGTTTTGCCGGCTTGGGTAGATAACCCTTATCATGCAATATACATAAGTAAAGTGTGGGGTATGGAAAACTAATAGTAGCCAATTCTCGACCCACTGAATGTGTATATAAAATTTGACAAAAATCTGTAATCCGTTTCGGAGGAGTAATATAATAATAATAATAATAATAATAATGTCGTCCTAGCCGAATTTCAGTCTCAACAGCTATTCTATAGAAACTAGACAACTGCGCAGGACATATTAAGATGCACAAGTATGTGCGCAGGCGCAAGTGCACTCCCTATTCGCTCATTCTCCTGTTCCGATGGGTCGGCAATCCGACACGACTGGAGACAAATCAGGTGCAGGCCCGATGGCTTAATGCGCCATGTGCTCCCCTGACTTCGGACTGTTATTAGAAATTAAAATCTCAAAAACCACTTTGGTCCGGTCCGGGACCCGAACCTAGTACCTCACGATTGTGATTGAACATGTAGGCCACTAGACCACGAGGCAGACGATAGTGAGGTGACTAACATTGTGACACGAGTATTTTATATACAAGATCATCACACTAAAATTTCTGCGGGATTCGTTAATATATTCACCAATTTTTTCCACTCGTCATATTTATAACAAGGCATAACTAATCAAGGTATATTTCGCAATGCCTTCTTTAAATATACCGTATTATAAATTCCCAACGTTGCCGATAATTTTAATTATGAATATATTATTGACAAACAAGAATATACCAGAACATTGTATAAAATTAGTGTATAAATCTAGGTTATCTTGCAGAATACATTTATAAACCAGTTACTCGAAATAAAATAATGAGATGGGAGAAGCAACAGCGAGTCGAACAACGTATAGTTTCTATTTTAGAAGACGATTTATAATATTATTTTACAATATCACCCCTTTTCCAACCATTTGTATTTTCTTTTTATATTGTTTAAATTTTGACTTATAGCTCAGAATTTTTAGTACATTTTACACAGGACGTAAATTAATTTCAAATATATTTATAAAAACGAGATTTGCCCACCATTTGATCCCAACCCTGCTACATCTATGTCACCGGGATTGACAATGGCAACCATCTTAATCTCTTAAATCAACAGGGAGGGAAAATCTAATACTGTCTTGAAACCCACAACGAATTTAATCAGAAGAAAAAAGGAGGAGTAGGAAGTGATTCTAATTGTCCCTATCCAATCATTCCAATGACTTACATACAAAAATCTAAATAATAAAGTCTAATGTATATATTAATATTATTTACTAGCATAACCCCGACGTTTCACCCTCGAAGTCCGGTCGAAGCGTCATGGTATATCCCATAGCCTTCCACGATAAATGGACTATTCAACACAAAATCATTTTTTCAATTCTGGCCAGTACTTCCTGAGCCTTGAGCGTTCAAACAGGCAAACAAACTCTTATGATATAAAACGAAATTTGTAACCTGTATTGCATTTATTTTTTCTTTATCTGTTATAAAGTAATTTGAAATTGTTACAGCTGATGGACACATATGTGCCAAGCGTGAACCTGACCGTGGAGTACTACTGTCTCATCATCCTGATACCTCTCTGTCTGATGTGTCAGATCAAATATTTGAAGTGGCTGGCGCTTTTCTCACTCCTCGCAAACGTATTTCTCATGCTTACATACCTTATATGTCTGTACTACGCATTTGACGGGGATATCACGCTGGCGGACAAAAAAATAATTGGCAACCCTGCCAGATTTCCGGCGTTTATATCGTGAGTAATTATTTAGATTTATTTCCCAACTGTCATAGCAATTTGACGTCATATTACTCGTAGGATTAAAGTGATTTTCTAAATTAATTCAAATTTCAATGACATCGCTTTCGTATTACAAAATAGACCCGTAAAAACTTAAGTGTGTTCAGATCTACTTGATATACATTTTTTTTTTCAATATTCGAATGTGTGGTTTATATCATCATCATCAGCCGGAAGATGTCCACTGCTGAAAAAATGTAAAAATCGTACGCATTATATATATAGAGAGAGGGAGAGGTAGACTCTGTAAAAATATGTTTCAATTATGCACTTCTTTGAAACAGATGAACTTTATAAATAAGACCTAAAATTATGCACGTAAGGTTGATTCTTTAAAATGACAGTTCAATATGAAATAGTGTATCTTGTACTTTTGTAAATCAATTTAAGTGGCAAAATAGTTTTCCGAACAAGGAAAGATATTCCTCTGTAGAGTTTGATGATTTTGTTGATTTTGTAGAGCGTAAAATTAACGTGGTACATTCAATTGGATATTACAATATAAGAAAAACAAAATTGTGCACAGTCAGTGCACAGTTTATTTTCCTTTCATCCACAACATTGCAACGTATATTTTTATATCTAATAGCAACCTACAGTATACACACAACCTAATATTGAATATATTTAAGAATTGATTCTGTCCCGGAAAGTGTCTTTTAGATCTTTGCATCTGTGGGAATATCTATTAAATGAATGTGAAATTATTTACTTTCATAATTTACTTGCAAATCTTTGGCCATTCATTAAAAATGCTTATATTTAATAGTAGCCAATAAAGATTATCTGATATTACTGATTATCGTCGGAACCATCGAAATAATGGAAATACAGAAACCACCAACTTTTTGTTTTCTCATCGACTGCGTTTTGTTTAAAAAATGAACACTAAGATAGGCATCTGTAATACTGTTGTCATGCAGATGCGCTGCTCTCCTCCTCCTCCAATGTGGCACCGGCTACTCACAAATCACACGAAACGCTGTGATAAATAGCTGTGACTTTACGACGGTGTGGTGTGAGTGCGAGGTACCTCTCCGAACGTGCCGGCCCAAATCAGCCGCAATGCGGCATGGCATCATCTATTTTAAAAAATTGATTACTAATAATATAAATAAGAATTTGCTTTAATTATAACGCGTCTCATTAACAAGCATTACCATTTAACAGGACAGTAATATTTGCGATGGAAGGTATCGGAGTTGTAATGCCAGTAGAGAACGCAATGAAGACACCCAAGAACTTCCTCGGCTGCCCGAGCGTGCTTGTGGTGGCAATGTCCGTCATCGTGTTTTCCTACAGCACACTGGGCCTGTTCGGATACCTGAGATACGGCGATGTGCTGCGGGGCTCTATCACTCTTAACCTGCCTATGGATGAATGGTGAGAGATTAATAGTACATACTATTTTTATCATTACTACTCTCACTGGTGTATCCCACTGCTGCTGTTTAGAGCTCGATAGAGCCAATTCTTCCGGAAAGAGTCCTGCGAGCTGTAACGCGAGCACGTCGCGTAGTTATGCTTCTTCTGGCGGGTTAGGGAAAAATGATGAAAGTAAATTTTGCGGGTCACGAGAAATCGACCCTGAAGCTTACTGTATAGTAGCCAATATTTTAGTAAAAAATAAAGATATTTAATACATTGAAAGTTTATAGGACAAATAAATAAACTCACAAATATATTTTTTAATACAAATCTAATTGGTTCATAATATCATCTAATAATAAAAAGTGTTTGTTAATAAAGTAAATAAATTTAACAAAAGTGAATAGGCAAGCTTTAGTGTTGAAATGCTTTCTCAAATTTAAAATATAACCCAATCTGTTTCGCTGGCTCATTAGATATCTAGCTTTCTTTTTTTATATAATAACAGGGGAAAAAAGCTATCACGGTGTACTAATGCACATTGGTATCCCAATAGTGTTATACAGGCGTATTGCCTCTCCTCCGTCTTCCATTCTGATGCCACGGGAAACTCACAAACTGCATGAAATATATGTGCGAGAGGTACCTCCCTAGTCGTGCCAGCCCAAGTGCCTCTCCCACCCCAACTTTGACCGATTGCTAAAACTATTTAAGATACTTGTCATATAATCTAGAGTATAAACTCAATTGATAACAATCAGTCAGAAAGCATTAACTCGCAGTTACTGATATTATTCGTAATCAATAACTTCTAAGTTCCTTCCGAAGCACTGAAGTTGTTAGATATAAATTATTCCAGAAATGTGCACATTTTTTATGACGCGGATATTTACAAGCTATCACCGAGTCACCGGTTCGTGAGTAGCCGGTGGCCCATTGGTGGGGCAGATGAAAAGGAGGGCAACGCATTGGCATAATAGTTGTAGCATTAGTAGTGCTGACGTTCATGCGTCGGTAGTCGTATAAAGGCTCGCATTTCTCGTTTGTCCCCCTATACTATAAACAAAAGATATCCGAGTTCACACCAGGCTACTGAGACCCAACACTACGACAAGTTTTGAACCATCGTAGGGAAAAATAAGCACGTCTATCAATATGTTGCAAACCCTAAAAGTTGCTTCACTTAGTTTATCGGTTATGAACTATTAGTCAGGTTTCAAAATTTAACCTAACCTAACCATGGTGCATGGTTCAAGCCTTGTCGTGGCGGTGGGGCTTAGTAGCCTGGGGTGAACCCAGGCGAAGCCGATTGAACCGAGTGGGATCTTTGCACCCCTCTTATGAGAAGAGGGGGCTTAAAGATCAGGAGGAATCACACTCGGTACCCCTCTTATAAGTAAGAGGGGACCTAAGAGCAACAGGAGGTGGCGCTTTGTGCACGGGGCAAGGGGCGAGGATGGGAACCTCACCCCATTGCACTGTCCTAAAGTGGGGTTGTCCTCTAGTGCTAGGCAACCCCATCAGTGGAGGTGGAGCTAGTCCCTTAGGGGGCTGACTAGCCGTCGAGGTGCCCTGATGATTGTTCTTCCGGGACACCTCACCAAGGGCGGCACTGATGGCTCTCGCGGTTGTTTTTGTGGGTTTTCGGCACTATAATGTGCCCAGGGCCGGTGAAGGCGCGTAAATGCGTTTACCCGCGTCAACAAAAAAAAGTTACAAAATATAATATAATGACCGATTTAGATCATTCAACATCAGACGTACAAAAAGTAGACAAGGGCCATAAAAAGTGACGATACATTCAAGTGTAATGAATTTGATTTAGTATCTAATTCTTTACACTCACGCAACCTTTTTACTAACACACGGAAACATTATTACATGAGCTCGCTCACTAGAATAATACCATTTATCATTATTTATACATTTCACTACAGTTTACAAAGTGACAGTAAATTCGGTTTAAATAGTAAATAAAACCGTACAAACACATGGAAGATACCACATTATCTAATTCGACCGTGATATAAGTACCTAAGATGTCATCACGTGTGTATGCACAAACGTCACGCAGCAAAAATCTTGCGTCATCAACGAGATGTGAATGAAAGCGGGCTAGGAACATATGGGGTTTGTCTTTTTGTTTCTGGTAACATTTTATAATATAATTCCAACTGCTTAGTATTTGGACTTACATACTGCCCCGCTAAGCGCATAAGAGGTATCTTAGTGAAAGAGAGTTTCGAGATAATTTAGGTTCTGTAATGTTTTTTTGTTACTATAAAGATAGATATTTTTTCGTTAATAAATAGAATTAATATATAACATTAGGCTTAGCTTTATTCGCAATACTTCAAATATGAAAAATTTGTGTGGACTTACCTTAACCGTTAGATACTGCTACACCGCTAATTATAATTAAAAGTATTTATAAGTTTGTGATTTCAGTTACCACCTTTCGCTAACTTCTTCTCTGATATATTAGTATGAAAAAATAAAGATTCTCTTTAATAAAATATATATACATGCGAAGAAAACAATTATTTATAAGTTCATTTTATTATTCAAACTTATAATAACATAAAACATATAAAAAATAACGTATTCTAAGAAATAGTGCTGAAGCTCAAAAGTGGCGAGTTCGCTCAAAAGTTTCAATCTACTTTGAGGAATATATTGTCAAAAGACTTTAAAATCATTTCTTTTTTTATCTTGGCAATGCCATCTGGTATATTTTTCTTTTTATATCATATCAAAAAGATAAGACAAAAAGTTTAAAATTAAGCTACCTAATCATGAAATGAAGAATAATACAAAGACTCCAAAATTTAGTTATATGTGGTGAAGCTTACCTGGGAACAATCGTAATTCACACTTAGATAGAAAATAATAAACCGAGTAGGATATAACATGATTAACTAATATATTTTTAAGTATTTCTACCTTATATCAGGTAGATAGGTACTGAAAATAAGTATTTTAAATTACATTAAATATTATTAGTTTCGATTACTTATAATCAGGTACCGAAATCGCTCGTATTTAGTGTAGGTAATTTGTGTTGCTAAATAGTAAGTAGAAATAGTATAATAAGGACATTATTTAATCACGTTAAAACATAAATTTTCATCAAGAAGCGATAATAATAATAATATAATAATAAAAATATATTCCATCTACTATACATAAAAGGTTTAGTTTACTTTCAACATAATGTTAGGACAAAATAATAATTAATAAAAAACAAAATAATTAAACTTAACAATCACAAAACGCTTTGCCGCTGGAACCGTATTGCAGAAAGGCTTGTACGCGCCATAACATTTGCCGCTTTATAGGCTTAGAAAAGCAAAATTCACTAATAACTGTGTTTCGTAAGAGAATTGGCGGTACTCGAATATATGGCTACTTGGCCACTTTATGTTGATATACCTCTAATAAGTTAAGTAATTTAGGATAAAACTGAGATAGGAATAACTTTCTTAAGGGTTTTTTGCCAAAAAGTACAAATTTCCTATGCTTCTAAAAGTAGCATTTATCAAAAGTCAATTAAGCTTCAAAAGCTCGTAGTAGGTAATGGAATTTTACAACATATTCATGACTACGGTATTAAGTATTCAACATTTACTTTAGTGACCTTGTCAAATATAATATAACGCTTAAAGGTTTTTTTTTTCATTACATGCGTATTTTTCCAACTCTATCCGTTGCCATAAAAATCGATTTTACGATTTTTTTAGATACCGCTTCTGCGCTTAGTAAAATATGTGTAGGACTAATAAGAGGTTTCATAGTTATTTATAGTGCCGTGCTGCATTGCACCCGAATTGTACAACGCAACCGGCGAGGTGCCTCTCTCTCACACGATACTGCCGTAAAGTGACAGCTATGCTGTCGCGATTCTTACTGTTTGTGAGTAGACGAAGACCCATTGGAGGTGAGCAGAATGAAATGAAAAACGCGGATGTTAATGGGCTTTGGTATTTGCCAAAGAGCTGCGATTTCCTATGCTAAAAAATAGCATTTTCAATGTCAACATTATCAGCCCTTATCGGTCCACTGCTGGACATAGGCCCCTTTCAATAAACGTCAAGACGACCGATCTCCTGCTACTCACATCCATCCCGGACCGGCTACTGCATGGAAATCGTCTTTCTACCTGTCCTGTCTACGGTCGAAAAACAGGATTTACCAAAAATTTTGAAGCTTGATTGAAGATTCCAAAGCTCGTAATACGTAATGGAATTTTACAACATATTCATGACAAGGCCATTAAGTATTCAACATTTTTTTACCGACCTTGCCAAATAAAAGCCTTGGGACAACTTTATGTATACTACAGCAGTCCACGAAATATGGCAAAAAATATATTATATTATTGCCGAAGTTACAATTTATAATTTTTATATTAAAAGTATAAAAATAATAAATTGTAACTTCGGCTTAAATTGTAAATTGTAAGTTAAATTTACGACAGAACAACGTCTGTCACGGTAGCCGGTTGTCATTAATTCCCGCAGTTATATAAGCATTTACTTGGATATTCTTTCACAAGTTTAGGAAGGAAAGTATAGGATTCTAATGGTAAAACAATTTTCAAACCGGTCCAGTAATGCAAACAAACAAACAATCAGAAGTTCCTTATTTATAATATTAGCATAGAATCCGTCCGTGTGAACTACAAAATTAAAAGTATTTCTGTAAATATTGACATAGTTTTGTAACAAACATTCATAAATCCAACATCCAAGCTTTCGCATTTATAATGTTAGCTGCACCCAGCGGCTTCTCTCACGTTCAGACAAATTGTAATCTAGGGATTGAATTACGTGAGAGAATTTTACCCTCATTGGAACCAAACTTTCAAAAATCTTTTCCTCGGGAACATCCACTTCATAAAGCCTACCTGTATTCGACTGTTCAAACTGTCTGTACGTGATCGATTCTTTTAAAGTTTACTGAACGGATATTCATGCGGTTTTCATCAATGGATAGACCGTTTCACTAAGAAGGTTTTGGTGTATAATTTATTTAGATCGGTACCTTATTAGCAACGGGCGAAGCCGGGGCGGATCGCTAGTGGTTTATAAGGAAGCAATGTAATCCATGTTAAGTGTATCACTTTACACTCATTACGTGCAATAAAATTGCCACTCCGAGCTCTTGTAAACTTAATGAGCGCTTTGAGATATCGCAGTCGGCTAATAACAGTATTTCCACCACCTATGATAAATAAATGTCCACGTGAGATTTTCCTTTAAAATTAATACCCTGTAATAATATTTCACTTCTAATGTTAATCATCGTCAAAATACGTGTTAGTTACACAACTTAACGAATGGTTTTAAATAAAATAATTAAAGAATATAGACTTTGTTGTTTTTACTACATCTTATTTTTTTTTGTCGAGAAAATGAGAAAAAGGATAAATATATTTATGTGAATAAGAAATAATAATCTTATTGTCTTTAAAAAATTTCAGACATTAAACTAAAATGATAAAATGTTATACGAGAAAAAAGTTTATATTTTTTTTCTATTTGCTATTTTATTTTATGTTTGGTTCATCTTATTGAAATATTTTTACTGTTAGAATTAGAATATAACTTTTATTACTTTTAAAACATTAAGATAAATGTTCCGTGTTATAAAATAAAGTCCCTAAAACCAGTCTGTCTGATATTATAAACGGATTTGGATGCGGATTTCACCCATGGATAAACCGATTCCCGAGGAAGTCTTCAATGGATAATTTGTTAATAAAACAATCCGGTCCCCGCTATTAACGGGCAAAGCCGGGGTGGATCCGCTAGTAATAATATAAAATAAATTAATAGACTACACAACGAATTTAAACTTCACTAAAATATCATGTTCTGACGCCCAGATATAGGCAGACCGATCAATGTTTCGACCGACAGATCAATGATTCAACCGATCGATTAATTTAGTACCATACTGCATTGCAACCGAATTGAGCCGGCACGACCGGGGCGTTACCTCTCGCTCACATGACACCGAGGCATAGTGACAGTTAAGCTATCGTGTTTCGTGCGGTATATGAGTTTGTGATGGCCCATTGGAGGGGAGGAATAAAGGAGGAGAATACGTCTGCATGACAATAATGTGGATGTCAATGGACGTCGGTAGTCGCCAAAAACCTCCGATTTCCGTTGCCCCGCTATAATACAAAAAAAATATAATACAAAAAAATATATACCCACAACACAAAATGAAATATTTTAATAATATTTTAGTGTAAAAATAAATTATAAATGTATTTATTTTAGAATATTCAATATAGGTGCATACCGATTTTTTTGCAAACCTTGGCTGTGGTATCGTTGTCTGCCGGAATGACAATAATTAATATGATAAAAAAAAATATAATTATAATAACCTGTTTTCAACATATGTTTATATTAAGATATTCTTATTTCAGGGGCGTGTATACAAAATACACAACAGTGTGTATTGACGTGTGTTGTGACATGTATTTAACAAATATAGAAGACAAATATTTTCGTCATCATCATCATCAGCTCCTATCGGCCCACTGTTGGACATAGGCCTCTTTCAATGAAAGCCGAGACGACCGGTCTCCTGCTACTCACAAACATCCCGGACTAACTACTGCGGGGATATCGTCTTCCCGCCTAGTCAACGGTCGACCAACACTTTATTTAATTATTTATTTAATCAAGGCACACCAACAGCACACACCTTTCACATTTAATAATGAAGTTATTGTCGAGCTCTAATGCATGTGCCAATAACTGGCGTACACATCAGTTACAATTTTAAGCAAGGTACATCTGTGCAAATTTAAATCTAGACTTAAAACCGCGTTTAATAAAACACTTCGTTTTCCTGCGCAGTCTCCAGAACATTACTAGCCTACCTGCCATCTGCTCTTCTGAGTGTGTGACTAGCCCATTGTCACTTCAACGAGCTTATTCGTCTCGTGATATCGGATACCTTAGTTCTCTGTCTTATGACTTCGTTACGAATTCTGCCGGATAGAGAAACACCCAACATAGCACGTTCAATAGCCCGCTGTGCTGCCGCTCGTGGCTTCATCTCAAACTTACGCACCAGTCTTAAGTTAAGAGGCCATGATTCGGCCCCGCAGTTCATCACGGGGAGAACGCATTGGTTGAAGTCTTTTGTCTTCAATGTGACGAGAATGTGACTAATTTTATCACTTTAAATATTTTTCCAGGCCCGCTATAGCCGCCAAGGTGTTCATTGCGCTGTCAATCTTTTTCACGTACCCGCTACAGTTCTACGTGGTGTTCGACACTTTCCAAAGATATTCCGACACACATGGTAAAGAGAAGTATCGTCACCTGATCCAAATTGGTGCTCGAGTGTTGGGCGTTTGCTTTTGTGGTAAGTAATTTTTTTTGTCGGTGGTAGTACAATGCTGCACAGCAGGACTACATCTTCATATGCGACGGAATTGGGTCAGCTCGACGGGGATGTACTTCTCGCTCTCTTGGTACCGCCGCCGCTTGGTATGCGCGTCAAAGTGACACCTACGGTGTCGCTTTTCGTGCGGTTTGTGAGTAGCCCAATGTGGGGGAGGTGAAAAGGCAGGCAACGCATTGGCATAATTATGCTGATGTACATGGGCTTCGGTATTCGTTGAAAGGCTTCGAGTGCATGTTTGTCCCCATATACTATCAAAAAAAGTTTAAAAGTAATAACAATATTTGTGGACTTATCACACAATGTTAGCCTAGCCCTGTGCTAAGTACCTTGAGGACAGGACTGTGACAACCCCCACCATGGTTGAAGCTTTGTCGTGGCTCAGTAGCCTGCGGTGAACCGAGACACCTTGGGTCAAAAAAAAAAGCCAATTGAACCCATGAGGAAGCGGCTCCTAGTACCCCTCCTATAAGAAGAGAGGACTAAAGAGCAGGAGGAGGTGCCACTCTTTGTACCCCTCTTTTAAGAAGAGGGGACAAAAGAGCAAAAAGTGGCGGCGCTTTAGCGCACGGGGCAAGGGGCGAGGATGGGAACGTTACCACTTTCCCAAAGTTGGTAAGGTTGCCATGTAGTGCGGGACAACTCCATCTGTGGTGGTGACGTCGGTCCTTTCGGGGGCTGACTTGCCGTCGATGTGCCCTGATAATTTGCTGTTCCGGGGCATCTCACCAAAGGAGGCACTGGTGGCACTCGCGATGGTTTCTATGCCGCGAGCCTCACACCGGACCCCACCCAGGGCCAGTGAAGGCGCGTAAGTGTGTTTCGCCGCGTCAACAAAAAAAAGGGCTGTGACAATCGATACAGGTACTAGACATCCGGTATGTATTTAATACGTTTTTATAAATACACGAAATGTTATACATTTCAGACTTTTCTTATAGACATACATCGATAAACATCTATGAACTAGGCAGGATTCGTTGCCTGTGGCGTCATGCGCTCGACATGCACGCTTACGCTTACCACAGTGCCAATCATAAAATTTTCTATACTATCGCAAATTGAGTAAGAATTTAAAAAAACATGGGAGAATCTACGACGAGAAAACAAAATCTTATTCAGATATCCATACTAATATAATAAAGTGCTTTATTTGTTTGAACGCCATAAACTCTAGCACTACATATCAGATTTGAAAAAATCCTTTTTGTGTATACGATATGTATGTTGTGTACAGTCAGTAGGAAAATATCATATTATTAGGTATAGGCTATAATTATAATGCTACAGACAAAAGAATTGGAGTTACGCGTGTGTAACCACGGGAGGTTGCTAATAGATTATTGTATAATATTTAATAATTATATTAATACACACAGTCCGTGTTAAATGGTGTTTTGTGTATGTTTTCTTTTCGCATGGAAATGCATATACGCACTGCCACTTGACCTTGGTGGGATCCGTAGGGTGTGCGGGACTCACGGTTTCACCGAATACCCAATAAAACTTACTACCTACCACTATTTACTAATAAAATTTAGTGTTAAAACTCACAACTTACTGACTAAATTTAGCTTTATTATTTTCACATAGCAGACAGAGCCGGGGTACCTCAGTATAGTTGCCATATATACTGAGGTACCCCGGCTCTGTCCGCTATGGGGCACATGGTGTATCTATGGGCACGGAAGTCCTCCGGTTATTCGTTCATTACGTTCATTAGCAGAACATAAATTTCAATATTATTTTTTACAGTATAGGAGGACAAACGAAGCATCGAAGCCTTTCAATTTTGGTCCTTCAAAAGTAATAATTAAAAATATTGTACCTTTTTTTAGTTGCGATTGGTATGGCGTTACCGTTACTGGAGCAAATCATCAACATAGTTGGAGCCTGCTTCTATTCGATACTCGGATTGATCATTCCAAGTGTGGTCGAAACTGTTTTCCGATGGGAAAGTCTTGGAAAATTGAAGTGGATCCTCTGGAAAAACCTATTCATAATGCTATTCGGTGTCTTCAGTGTAGTTTCAGGTTGTACGGTAACTGTTATGGACATTATAGCAATATTAAATAAAAACCATGCCTAGAATAAATAATAATAAGACTGTAATAATAATAGTAATAATAAGAGCTATGTGTAAATTTTTATGAATAATATTACATAAGTTAAATAGTTCTGTCTGTGCTTTATATAATCCTATGCCGTACAATTATAGTATGAGCCAGTGCAATGCTACATTTCAGTCAAATTGGTCATGGGTGACTGAGTTCGCATAAATTGATGGTTATTATGCTGTCACGTTTCGTTCGATTTGTAAGTGCCGGTGGCTCACTGGAGTATTCGGTGGAGGAGTGCAACGCATTTGTATACCGATGTCCATAAACATTCGCTGCTAATGGGCATCGGTGGTTAACAAATGGCTCCGATGGCTCGTTTGTTCCCCTGTTCCTATTGCGGTCTAAACGCCTCTTTTTACGGCGTACAACTGTACTGTAGGACCAGCTGCCTCCCTCGGTATTTGCGGTCCGATTCGACTTAGAAACCTTCAAGAAAAGAGCACACCTATTCCTTAAAGGCCAACAACGCGTCTGCACTACGCCTAGTCATGCAAATGTATATGGGCGGTAGTAGTAATTATCCACCTGCTCGTATGCCCCTCTCATAAAAAAATGTATAGAAAAATTAAAAAATTATCACTACCGTCATACTTTCACAATTCATATTAAAATAAACATCACAATTTTACTCGTCATTAGATTCCGCTATATTTATTATTACTGTTTATTTTCACATATTGTATCTGTATAATGATCACTTATGCTTGTCTTAGCGGTTAAGTTTAAATTGAGGGTTCGCAACGAGCCCATGTCAGAGAAGATACCCACAATATACTCTTCTGGGAAACTGCCATTCTTTTGGTTGTGATCATTAATTACTTCACAAAGGTACTTAAATTTAGAGTACATCATTCCATTATATTTTTGTTATTTATAAAATCCTTACATTATAACAGGATTTCGCTACGCGTTTCTCTTTAACGATAGCTTTAAATTTATTCATCGACAAATATTACTGGTTATATTACTACAAATTTTATTATGAAAACGTATACAATTACCCATAAATTAATTATCATTTTTCCTATATTTTATGGACATACATAAGATTTTATATGTATAAAATATGACATGCAATGTCATAATTTTTGCAGTTTTAAATTTATCCTGAAGTGACTTCATTGGACTCATATTAAATCGATATCATCAGCACTACCCCATAATAGAATTCCATACGGCATCATGCTGCGAAAGTAACTGGAACAAACTAATCTAGCCGTTTCTATATCTGTTATCTGTTGAATTTTTGTAACTGTGAATGTTGGAGATGAGAGTCTGTTCAATAAACTACTATTTGGGGGCCACATAGTAATTTATATTATCTAAAGTTATTCCTAGAAATATCGTTGTATTTTCTAGCTCTATTTCTTCACTATTACGACGTACAGTAGTATTGTTAGATTTAACATTTGGCAAAGTAAATTAAAACATTTCGTCTTCGATTCATTTAATAATAAATTATTGGCATTAAACCATTCTACTATTCTAGAGAGCATTGTTTACATAATTAATGTGTCATCTGCAAACAATACTATACGAAGGTAAGTCAGTCATATGGATAAGGTAAGTCATTTATATGTACACATATATATATATATATATATATATATATATATATATATATATATGTATATATACAGCGAATACGAATGGTTCTAAAGCTGAACCTTGTGGGACCCCTATTTTCAGAAATAATTCCGGAGATCGATTTTCATTCATATCTACCCTTTGAATTCTACTACTTCAATATGAATTAATTAAATACAGCGCAATACCTTCAATTCCGTAGTGATGTAGCTTCCCGACCAATGTTTCTTGCTGCACACCGTCAAACGCTTTAGATAAGTCCAAGAAAACGCCTATGGCATCACGTGGCTCTTAGCAGACCTCAAAAATATTTCGTATTATTTCCACACCCGCATCAGTTGTAGAAGGACCGCGTGTGAATCCAAACTCTTTGTTATGTAATAATTTATTGCTGTAAAAGTGATTCTTTAGTTGGTTTAAAATATTTTTTGCAAAAAGTGGGTAAAACAGAAATTGATCTAAAGTTTGTGGGCTCCAAATTGTTACCTGATTTGAACAATGGAATTTTCTTGCTCTGTTTCATTAGGTCAGGAAACACACCACTATCTATACAATTATTAAGTATCAATGCTAAGTCTGTTGCCACTAAATCTATTAATGATTTAACAACTGACATAGAAATGCCTCACAGGTCATTTGTTTTTTTTTTTTTTTTTTATTAATAGATATAAAGGTTTTTATAACGTCAGATACATTAACAAGATTTAACTTAAAGGTCATCACACATTCAGATACATCGAGCCTAAGGAGAGAAATCGAGGCCGCAGTTGAGGAGTACAAAAATTTTGTAGTAAAATTAGGAATGTCAGAGAAAAAATGTACAAGAGAAGTATCTAAGTCTAATGTGATTGTTATGTCACCCATGTAATTTGAGATCTTTGTTCTGTTGTTCGACTATACCTATTTTCTCTTTTATAATTTTAATAATTTGTTGTACCCTTGTAGGTACAGTAGACACATCGGCCATTCGTTGTAACAGGCCGATGTTTTGATTTGACGTGATAATGATGATGTTGAAAATACTTATTGTACATTTTGACAATAAAGGTTAATAGGTTGGTCTAATTTTCTACCTTAAAAATGTGCTTGTTATTTTTAAAAGCATAAAAATATCTACACACTACACATACATATAGACTTGCAGGATTTGAATATCTCAAATCGACCACTTGAGGCGGATTCCGTTACAACACTATTTTGTAAAAGTCACGTTACTTTTTGTAACAAAATTAGGCCGGCAGGACCGTGGTGTTAATCCTTCGCGTCACAATCCTCTCCCGTCATGATCCACTCCATGAGCCAAACGTTCACGTCAGCGCTGAGGCTATTTTTATTTTGGCTACCGCACACATGTATCTGATGATGTTTCCGACGTCGGTTACCATCGCGCCCATCTGCGGGAGAGGGGGGGTGGAGTCGAACGCAACCCCACTCGTCACCCGACAAGTACTTACAGCAATTCTGTGTATTTCTATAGGGCCTCTCCTCGCTTCGACAGTATAAATTCAAATCCGAAAAAAAGTTAAGTGTGCGAAGGACTCACACTTTCCGTGTCCCCGAGTAATGTAAATTATACTTTCTTTTCGTCACTGACACGTTCGATTGGGGTTCATTTGTAGTTTTTTATTATCATCATACGGAAAAGAACTTTCAAAGGGGATGTTAGTGCATTAGGTTAGATAACAAATAAACGATGTTTAGAACAACAAAACATGGAGGTTTTGAGGTCCTAGGAATCAACTCCGACTATTTTACTAGTGACTTTATTTTATTTGTTGTAGTACTGGCAACGATTTTTTTATTATTATGTAGTGAAGCGAATTAGTTGCCGATCTTTTTTAGGACTACGGTGGCATCCAGCCCTGCAAAACTTGGCCAGAATTCTATATCATCGCGAACTAACTTCACAAAACTTAACAACAGACGGTTTAGTATGTGCGAAAATTTTGTGGCTTATGCCTAACATTCAGAAGCAATGCACCTCTTATTGATTTGTCTTTAAATAAATGCCATATAGATAGTGGAGGCATGATTCAGTTCTGGCCCACTTTGAGCACGGAAACCTTATCACATATATAGCTGATGGATTCAAAACGCGAGCTACAAATCCGTTTTGGAAAATTATTTTAAAGCTTTGCAAATCATTTCTGCAAAACATTAAATTCTCAAGACAATCTTTCAAGAATTGTTCCATTTACTTTATATGACGATTGTACAAATTATCTGTTCGTTATCTAAAGTTTAATCATTGTGATTACGATCATAAAACGTACACACTCAAACACAAGTTTATCACAAGAGATGTGTTTACTTACTCCAGCAAGTGAAAATAAAACGATCAAGTCTTCATTTATGTTATACGTAAAACTCGCGTCAATATGTGCGAAATAGAAAAAAAAATAGAAGTGGAAAGTAAGAAAGATGTATTCACGCAAGATTACAATCCATTCGATCATAGAGAAGTGAAGAAACCCAATTCGTAAGTGTACTTTAAATTAAGTAAGGAAAATATTTTTTTATGAACTATTCCTTCGATGTCACAAAAACCTTGTCTCGTCCCTTCGTAGTAGCAATCTCTAAGTTTCTAACAGTAGGTTCACTACAAGTGAAGATCTAAACGATCCTTCGCGACGCGGGCCATTTATTCTAGTACCACGTTATTCGATACTTTCAGGACATCTCTATCTATTCAGGGACTAATGAATGTTCATCGAGGTATTTTCCCATTTTTTATTATTAAATGATTCCACTCTAAGAATGGGTGACCCAAAGTCACCATTTTATGTTATTTTATAGTCTATAGGCTTCCATCTACAGTGTTGTTGGCCTTATGGACGTAGGTTCGTTGGCATATATTATGACAAGCCCAGTATATCACCTAAGTCGGTCTTATTGTCGTTTTATTACTATCAAAACCTGCACACCTCATTCATCATCATCATCAACAACAACATCAGTCGGATGACGTCCACTGCTGGACATAGCCCCCCCCCCCATAGAGTGCCATATGTCACGATCATGAGTCACTTGCATCCAGCGGCCCCCCGCCACCTTAACCAAGTCATCAGTCCACCAAGTAATAGGCCGCACAGTATTTCGGCTTCCAGTGCGGGGCCGCCACTCGAGAACCTCTCTTCCCCAACGGTTATCGTGACACGTTAACATTAACTTGACATCTATACGCCGAATCCAACTCGGATGGGCCACCTTCGGGAAGATTATGAAGTTATTTTCGTCCAAAATGACGCAGCATGAAACTGTCCGATCAGTGTGTGTTACCAGTGATGACACATGGAACCGAGACATGGACATCGCTAAATGTGGGCCCAATAAACAAGCTCAGAGTCACTCAGCGTGCTATGGAAAGTGCTATGCTTAGTATTTCTCTGCGAGATATGGTCCATAATTCGGAAATCCGCAAGAGAAATATGATAACCGACATAGCTCAGAGTATCAGCAAGCTGAAGTGACAATGGGCAAGCCATATTACTCACATTTTAGTACACCGTCGATATATTGATATTTATCACAAATTTAACGATAACAGCAATATAACGACCATAGTATTATAGAAAATATCAACTTTGAAATAGGTGTCCATTTGCTGTCTCAATACTGATATACTGAGAACGAAGCACCAGCTACACAACGAAAACATACCTTATATATCGGCAACGCAAATGCGTGCTCGCTTATGGGAGCAAGACCTCTAGTGTTGCGGATGTCTCTGGGCGTTAGTGATCAAGTATTATCACGTGATACGACTCCTCGTTTGCTCCTTATGCAACAAAAATACTCGAATACAACAACGCCCTCGGCGCAATCTGGTAAAAAGTTAAAGCAATGTTTTCTAAACACTTTGTAAATGTGAATTCGTATTTAAAATAAATTAAACCGTATTTATGTCGCAGTCGGATTGTCTAAATCGCCGTATTTCATTACGGCTTGCCACTTTCAAACAGGGCCGTTTTAATTTGTGGCGTGTCAATGATAGGAAATTGCGCTAGTCAATAAAGCTAGCGTTATTGAAATAAAGTGAAACATTATCTGCCTTTTTGACATGTTTTAGTTCCTAATTTTAACATTCGCGGCGTTGCTTGACATGACAACAACAATGGCGTCGATTGTACAATATAGAGAATTAAAAAACTATACTAACTCCTTACTAAAAATTTGTGGTTAGGTTATTTTTTTATTTTCACTCAAAACACTTAGCCACTATCACTTCTTAAAATCAAGAGATTCAATGAGGATAAACGTCAGCCGCCATATTGAAGAACGTCTCGCAAAGATAATCCGGCTAATCGTTAGCTCGCCACAAGACAAAACGGCCCTGTTTTTGAAAATGGCTAGCCGTAATGTTATACTGCGATTTGTACAATATGACTTCAACATCTTTAACATAACGCGTAAAGCCGTAAGTATTACAATGTTTTTCACATCATGCGCATACTTGAAACAAGATACAGTAAGTAATTAATCCGCTGCAGTGTAACACGTTTGTGCAACAAACAGCATGCGATGATATTGCAACGAGAATGACTGCATATTGTTCAATACATGATAACATAACATACGCCCTTTAAGGGAAAGGTGTCGTCCTTGACAAATAGTCAATGGCGAAAACCATAGCGAAGGGATTCCATATGCAAGAGCATGATTCTTATGATATAAGAATACCACAGCGAATGGCTAACTTGGTTAAAAGAGAAGAAAAATGAGAATTTATGATTACCTTTGTCCATCTAATCTCGCATGCGCATCACGCGTTGAGAAATTAATGAAAAAAAGAGACTGAGAGTGAACTACATTTGCTATATCCTTCGACTTAGATTGCCGCGTTTTAGTCTCGCTTATTATATTATCTCTATGGCCAAAAAACCATAGCACAGCTGTGACTTTGAGGCAGCATGTAAATAAAGACATCTTACAACACTGATAAAATTTCCAAAATATAGGAAGGACAGATCCGTCTGTGGTTGCTCGATCCAATAGTGTGACAGGAGACGTGACGCTATAAATAATCATAAGAATGATGCTAATTATATGAAAGAACTAACAAAGGCAGGATGCATTTACTAACTATTTAAATGTATTGTATAAACGTCTTTTAATTCTAAAGTGAAAACATTGTGGTTCCGTTTAATTCTAAATATGAAGAGGCGCTTTCCTTATTTGTAAATATAAAAAATATTGTAGTATTTGGTCGTTTAACTTAGTTGATATGATTGAATATGATTACTGTTCAGGACAAGCCATTTTGTATGTAGATTTAAATTCATAATGGCGATTATAACTGTTAATTTAATTAATATTCTGGACAGGAGGACGTGTATTAGAATAGGAGTTCGATGTAATATAGTCATATTGAAATTTATCGGAAGACTAAATAAATAAGGGCATACGATGATGATAAAAATAATAATCTACAAAAGTACAACACGACTTATGCGCTTATATAAATTTTGATTAAAGATTCGCACAGTGCAGTGTAATATGCGAGCACTTGAATAAATAATTAAACTTTATATACTTTCTCCACAAATAATTTACACTTACGACCCGTTTCTACTTTTTATCATTAGGTAAACACGCTAGGTGTTACGCCAGAGATCGAGCTCGAAGCCCGCCTAGGTCATTATATATATTATATTATACATTTATATAGTAGAAATCTCAAATATATTAAAGTTGTAAAATTTATAAAAAATATTAAATATATTTCCGTTGTCTAGTACTTTGTAACATATGCCCTTAAAGTAATTAGCATAGGACTAGTGTAACCTGGTGTAGTAGTTCACAGATTCTTATTATATTATTTTAATGATTACTAGCCTACGCGGTTCGCGACCTGCGTAAGAGATTTCTTTAGATTTAGCCTCGTTGTGAAGATTGTAAACTAAAAGCAATCCGCTCTGGCTTCGCTCGTGAATAACAGATGCAGGATTGTTACCTTAATCAATTATATCTAAAACCCTCAGGAATCGTTCTAACCATTGGTGAAAACTACATGAAAATACTTATCGTAGATAATCATAAATTCAACCACGACTTATGGGAAGTATAGATGTTTACGTTGAACTAAAGTTTCCGATATCACGCAAAGAACAAGCCCGATGAAGTGGCAATGGGCTGGTCACACACTCAGAAGATCAGATGGCACATGGGCCACTAAGTTTCTGGAGTGGAGGTCGTGTTTAGGAATACGAAGTCTTGGTCGACCGTCGACCAGGTGGGAAGATAACCTCCGTGCAGTAGCCGGTCCGGAATCGATCCGAGTAGCAGGACATCGGCCGTCTTGGCAGTGTACCGATAAGGGCTGATAATGACGATGATGTTAGATGTTATATTTAACTCATGCAATTTTTGTTTTTTAACACAAACATTCTATTTCTTTTTTCATCTTAGCCTTATCCCTTTTCTATATCAGGTGATATCGGGGTCAGCTACCTAATAAAGGGGGGATTTGACGAAGGCGCCGGTTTCTTACACGAAGCTACTACCGCCTGTTCCCTGTAACCCTGAAGGGAAACCAGGCCCAGTCCTATATTAGCTCGGATTCGAATTAACACACCGTATCCGGGTTTCCACAAGATGTTTTTCCTGTAAGGGGCAGTATAAAATGTTATAAAACGTAAGGGCAGTTATAAAATGTACTTAAGTTGGAAACAGCCATTGATACATTGCAAGGTTCGAACCTGGAACACCCCAGTGGAAGTCTGAACCGCTAACCGCAGGGCCGCTGAGCCTTTAAGTATATTATTATATTTCTTTTTTATATTCTAGAGACATACGCTCCTTAGCAAACTTGTTGAAGGCCTCGCTGGGCTCGGGCATACTGGCAATTCCACTGGCCTTCGCCAACGCAGGATGGGGCGTGGGCATAGTTGCAACGATCATAATAGCCATTATATGTGCTCACTGCGTCGATATATTCGTAAGTATTTACTATTTATTAATTGGTCTTTTTTTATATTATAGGTGGATAAATGGGCATTCAAGAGTGTTCTGATGGCTACCATCCGCAGAACATCCGCAGAATTGCTATACATATGTGCTGTTCTTCATTCTCAGCATTATAGACTATTTGTTAGTTGTAGTGTAGTAGGTCATTGTAGAGTCATAGTTGTTTCATTTTATAGACTATTTGTTAGTTGTAGTGTAGTAGGTCATTGTAGAGTCATAGTCGTTTCATTTTATTTTTTTTATAAATAAGCCATATGATGACTACCACCAGCCATAAACACTCAAATGTTATGAGGATGAGTTTAACTCCTTTCCTCTTTTCCTCTAATGGGTCACCAGCCGGAGACTGGGCCACTCAATAACCGCACGGTACCAGACAGCGAAGCTGTCACTTTACTGCGGCATCATAACGCGAGAGGTTTCTCCCAGACCGTACCGGCCCAATTCGAATACAATGCAGCATGGTCTACCACAGCATGTACATGGCACTACCCTTTACTTGGTGATCTGTCTAATAGATATACCATAGATAACCAAAACTAACATAACCCTACTATTTTTTCTCGTAAGAATATTGATAATCTTTTATACCAAAAATTCCAAATGAACAAAAGCAATTTGATCATACAAATTTTTGTAATAACAAGTTTTATAACATGTTATAAGTAAAATGTTATGACAATTACAAAAAGAAATACTAATATAACATGAAAAAAACAAATTGCATAAAGCGAAATGAGCTTCATTACGACCAGTGATCCATAGACACCTGTTGCTGTTTTTACTTTGTATGTAGGAGTGTGTGGGTGATATAAGACATTAATCTAACATCGGCTCTTCCTGATTATGTTTGCGCAAATAGATGCGGTGATTACTCAACACGATAGCAAACTAACTTTGATATAGAGAAATGGTCTTATGTACATGCTGTGCGGTCATCAAGATCTTTGACGCTATCCTCTGTAATGGGATACGGTGGCTTCTTTCTGTGAGATTGCTATATCTCAAAAGAACTCAATCAACATGGGAACCTGCTACCATTGCACGGTCTTGACGTCGGCGAGGTCTAGGTTTATGGTTGTCTAAACCGCACCTAAGGAGAAGTTCGGTCTCAGAAGGGACTGGCCAGTCCCTGGCGTACCCTGTTGCTGAAAGATCAGGGGCTTCTCAACAAAGGCGACTGTTCGCCTGGGAAGTGTAAATCACCAGTCAGCACTTAACAAGTTCGTAATTTGGCACAACCCACCGGAACCCATCCAGTTGATAGCTCTTAAAAGGGCAGACCTGTGTAAACAGAAAAAAGACAATATCCACTGTTATTAAAAATAGTGTCCGAATACCAATTATTCCGACCCGGGACTAGAACCTGGGACTTCAAAATCATAGCATAAATATCCGCATAATCTCTTTTTTTATGAGATAGGGGTAAATGAGCAGTTAGTGACTTTTGCCGCCCATTGATGTAAGACTAAGGCGTCTTACAGACGCGTTACCAGCCTTTAAGGGTATGCTCTTTCCCCGAAGACCTCTAAAACGTATTGGATCGGAAATACCGAGGGAGGTAGCTGGTTCCACAGTACAATTATGCGCGGTAAGAAGTGTCGTTTAACCACACTGTTGTGGATTTACGGACATCAAGGTGATGGGCGTGGAACTTAGAGTTCTGTCGCGATGACCTAAGATGGAATCTTGCTGCTGGTATTAAGCCGAACAATTCCTCGGAATATTCCTCATGAAAAATACGATAAAAGACGCAATGCGAACCGATATCTCTCCGTAGGACCCAAGAGTCGAGTTGTCCGGAAATAACTTGGTCGTCAACGATTCGAGTCGTACTACGTCGTATGCGGTCAAATATAACGAGCTGATATTTTGGAGCCCCTATCCAAAGGTGGGAGCTTTATTCTATATGCGGTCGGAGCTGCGTCATTGATATGCAGAAAAAACAGCGTAGGAGACAGAACGCAGCCTTGAGGAACACCAGCGGTGGAAACCGTACTAGCAGTCAGTAATTATTTGATGTACTTTTAAGTATTGCAAGAGTTGGCAGTTAATAATAGATTCCATAATTTTGGAAAACAAAGGGGTTATCGCAATAGGTCGGTAGTTGGACGAGTCGGAACGGTCACCTTTTTTAGTGATCGGGTGTACTAAAGCTATCTTCTAAAAGCTAGGGACTATGCCAACAGAGTAGGAGAATCGGAAAAGGCGCGTCAATATCGTAATCGATATGCGGACGTGTTGCTCTCTTTTTCTCCCTTTTTTTCATCAATTTGTAATCAAACGCCTGAAGACAAAGTTTCATGCTTCTGAGTTCAAAAATGAGGGCTTTCCATACTAACCTCTACACGAAATTTCTAACCTTTATTTCAACCTTTAAGGTTATAATAGAAGGATATAAGTACGTATATACTCATTTTTAAATAGTCGCTCAAAAATAAAGTTTCCTATTTCTTACATAAAAGAGACTTCTATATAGACTTTCAACCTCTATTTGCCCCCTTCCTTAGTAAGGGTCTACTCAATAAAACAACCCTGCTCACCAAATTTCATGGCCGTTACTTCAATAATATTCAGTCACTACATGTTAATTTATACATACATATATATACAGCTCAGAATAGAAGATGCGCTTTGCCAGTCTCTCCTACCCCATTCGTGAAATATGACTGCACCACCGAATTTGGTGGCGCATTAAATAAGCCTCAATGCCACCGACATTGGCCCGTCTCAAAGCTTTGGTATTGCGCATTCTGTCGGACCATCTAATTTCCATGATTGAACCAAGGCACCTTAGATGAAATCTATCCAGAGTACGTATATGGTGACGATACACATACCAGGTCTCAGAGGAATAGGGAAGGCACGGCAGTGCAATCACCATGTACACCGAAACCTTAGTAGTTAGCTTAGTGCGAGCAGAAGCCCCTACACAGCTTCTCGAATGATGCAGCTGTAACACAGATCCTATTGTTGATCTCAGCGTCAAGGTCACACTTAGATGTTATAGTGTTTGCCAAGTAACGAAACCTATCGATCTGCCTCAGCACTTCCTCATCAAATTTTATTATTTTATTGTTAGTGTCTCAACACCATGTGTGTCTACAGACATCACTTCTTTCTTTTTGGTATTGATTCAGGCCTAACTTGCAGCATGTTTAATGTAAGACAGACATCAGCTGTTGCAGGCCACCCGGGGATTCTGCCAAAAAGCACAGGTCGTCAGCATACATGATCTCTGTGATCAGTGCATATGAGACCTTAGTGCATTTATATATATATATATATATATATATATATATAACATAGATGTAAAATGTATGTTGATTTCCACGCATTCATGGGCAAAATTATATCGACACAATGTACATACGGTCGAAAACATTACCAGGCGGATTCCAATGTACCTCCAGTATTATGTAGTTATATCTCCATTTGATTTCATCGGAATGTCTTTTTACTAGAACATTCCGTTGAAAAATAAACAACTGTTGAAACTTCTACAGGTAGAAGGAACAAAAACACAAAACGTCGAACAAACCGGTTTTATTTAGGTACACTAGCGCTTAACGGGGCAACGAATGTGAGTTTAAGTATTTATTAATGTCTTTATAGATTTGTGATACTTATATTTTGCTGATAAACACGATTACATACTATGAAGGTCACATGATACCTCGTGTGTTTCGTGTAGTCATGCTGTTTAAGAGTTTCCAGTGCCCCTTTTAAGAGAAAGTGATGAAGGAGGGCAGGGCTCTAACTACTTTGCCCGCATTAACTAGCCTTGTAACATTAAAAAAAGTCGTCTGTATTGCGCAATGTACTTGAAGTACATCGTTGTTAGTAATTATTACTTAATTTTTTTAGTAAGCGAAGACCCAAGACAGAGTTGCTTGGTACTTCAAATTGTTGTTAGTAATTATTACTTAATTTTTTTTAGTAAGCGAAGACCCAAGACAGAGTTGCTTGGTGCTTGATCGTATTTAGTTGTAAGCAAAGAGTAAAAGTAAGATGAGTGTCGGCTTTGACAATCTACTGAAGTTTACTGGCATGAACATGATTCTGTAGTGAAATGTGCGCTATAGACACGGTAAGGTGTTAAATCGACGTTCGTTCAGTAAAACAGTAACAAGTCTAGCGTCTTATTTATTCCTAAATTTTTTTTCATACCGCGTATCTCAAATCATCTTATTGAGTAAACTTCAATAAAAATGTTTTAACCCACTTTTAATAAATATTTATTCAATAAGTGCCTTAAAATGTCTACCAGCTCGCGTGCCTCACTAAACAGAAGGCAAAAATTATTCGCCAGTCCGCTGAATTGTTCTTGCAGTTGTAATAGCAACGCCGTTAATATCAGGGCTCCACGAAAAGATAACCTAACAACCAAAGAATTCAGTGACAACAACACATCTTCGCGCCAACTCCCCAATGGAGTAGGCAGAGCAATTCAATGAAAAAAATACCACACACCCGAGGATTGGGCACAAATATTTGATCATAGTTTTATGATACTAAATTTCCATTTGATCGTGTTCTATGTGGGCAAAATCTCTCAGTTAAAATAAAGATTTCCACATTTAGAATGTGTATGTCGTAATGTTGTTGACCTTGTTTCTAGAAGAATTTTAGAAAGACAAAGCCTATTTTTATTGTTCAGTCCCTCTAGAAGAAGAGACGGAACCCTTATAGGATCACTTTGTTATCCGCCTGCATCCGTCTGACAGCAGTTTCAACGTCAGACATAGGTTTGTAAGTAATTTCGTATAAAGAGAGGTACTTCTTAAAAGTAATTCCTATACTGTCACGTTTATTAAAAGTAAATAAAATAAGATTTATTTTCCAAATAATCATATACAGTTACCCATCACAACTTGCCAGTCAAAGAACGTCATAATATCAAATAGAACGCTTTTAAATTATTTGCGATACAGTGAGTGTCTGTGTCTGCGCTAGTATCAACAGTTTTATAGAACCAGGACCCTTGCTTTTCAATTTATTAAGATTCTTTTTGGTTCTGTATTCATTTTTTAAGTACACTTGATAAATTTACGAACTTACTGAGTAAGCGCGTGCGTCCAATCCATTACTATGCCCAAGAGCTTTTTCAGCAGCTTGATGCGCTGAGTGCCATGTTTCTCCACTTATTTTAAGCGCAGTAACATTTACATATAATATACCTTGCAGTGTGGGATCGACAGCTGAAACAATCTGCTTACAAATACCAGAAAAAGGGTGGGTCCTAGCACACTACTCTGTGATACTTCAATTGTTAATTTCTCGTCGTCATTGATATAGTTATCTATCTTAACTAGATAATTGAAGTTTGAATGATAGTCTTAAGATGCTTACAGCAATATATTTTATTTCCACGCTTCCAAAACTACGTAGGAGAACGGGAGTGGAGACCGTTTCGAATGCTTTAGCTAAATTTAAGAACATAACCTAGATTTTTGAATTGTCAGATCAAGAACAGCTTCCTCAGCTGATAGATACACCTTTCCACAAACCGTCTTGGTTTGGTGCAGTTATGTTGTGAGCGCGGATAACTTGTAACCGGTGACTGTGGGGGCCCAACAACACGTAGGCTGAATTTTAACATTAAGGTTAATTTTGTTAATCACAATTTTGTGTTGATCTAACCTATCTGATAGATGTTAATCGTTTGTAGGTAAGTGTATCTAGAGGATGTTGTATAGCGCTCAAGAAACCGGTACTCAATTATGCAGAAACGTGCGAGGCTGCTTTTTCTATTGGACCAAAGAAACTGCGACCGCTGTCAAAAGCCGCCAAGTAAGATCTATGATCATTTTATTACAAGGTGCGTTAGTAAACGAAATCATGGAATATTTAGAAAATGTGTCACCGGCAGCAAGTGAAATGAACAGCTGCCTACGGCACGTGCGAAGCATAGAGTCATGCCTATAAAAAGTCAGTATCGACGCATCGCCACAATTTTTATATTCACCATAGGGAGACAAACAAGAAATCGGAAAGGCTGCCGACGCTCATTAACACCCTGATGTGTTTTGCGATCCAATTCACCCAATGGGCCAAATAATACGCACATATCGCACGAAACACGATAGCATAGCTATCACTCTGTGGCGAGATATGTGAGTGACAGGTCTCTCTGGTCGTGCTGGCTCAATTTGGGTGCGATTGACCAGGCCACTTCCTTTAATACCTCTGTAGTCAGTTGCTGCAAATATACCGTTAGTTTATGATAGCTTTGATATTTATGTCTTCTAATAACTATATAAATATATAAGATCGGCGGCTCTATTCGGAGGTTATGAAGCAATGTCACGATCTCTAGAACAAATTGACTTAAACGAACCAAAGCCTACACGACTAAGCTTTCCGACCTTTTTTTGTTGTTGACGCGGGGAAACGCATTTACGCGCCTTCACCGGCCCTGGGTGGGGTCCAGTGGTGTGTGGTACAAAAACCACCGCGAGTGCCATCAGTGCCGTACTTGGTGAGGTGACCCGGAATAACAATCATCAGGGCACCTTGACGGCTAGTCAGCCCCTTAAGGGACAAATCCACCTCCACAGATGGGGATACTCAGCACTACAGGACAACCCCACCGACTTTGGGACAGTGCAATGGGGTAAGGTTCCCATCCTCGCCCCTTGTCCCGTGCGCAACAGCGCCATCTCCTCCAAGCTTTCCGACCTACGCAATTCATTTTAAGGACACAAGTAAATTTGTATAACATTTTATGTTTCATAAATTTGTAACCTCTCTTGAGGTCAAAGTTTGCATGACAGGGTTTTGAGATTATACTTAATTATCCTGCATCTCCTAATATCTTTTTTTTTTGTTGACGCGGAGAAACGCATTTAGGCACCTTCACCGGCTCTGAATGGATCCAGCGGGTTGTATAGGGCTCACGACACATTTTGATGCCGAATATCCACAATATCTGCGAGTGCCACCAGTTGCGCCATTGGTGAAATGCCCCGTTACAACAAATCATCAGGGTGCCTCGCTAAATAATCAGACCCCTAAAGGATCGACGCCCTCCACATTTGTTCCACTCTACACGACAGCCTAGTCAACTTTGTCAACAACAGAACAAACAGTGCGATGGGGAGCTGCCCATCCTTGCTTTTTGCCCTGTGCGCAAAAACCCCTCCTGCTCCTGCTGCTCTTTACTCCCCTCTCCTTATAAAAGGGCTACCAAACCTCTCCTCTTATAAGAGGGTTACCCTCAGTTCAATTAACTTCGCCCAAAACGGCTGTCTGGGTTCTAAGGTGAACCTTAGGCTGCTGAGCCCCACAGCCGGAACGAGGCTTCTGCATGGTGGGGCCTCGTAATAATTTAGTATTTGTTTAGCGCACAATGAGTATTTTTTATTATACTATTTGGTCATTGTTTTTATTTTAAATCCAATAAATAGAACAAACTCAATAGGGTTTACGAATAGCTATTGGAAAGTATTAATTAACTAAGTCTATCTTGATGTTATTTTAATG
>JAFELO010000706.1:78739-94864 GCA_017140195.1 Eumaeus atala
TCAACTTTGGAAAAGTGTGAAACAATAAAAAAGGGAGTTATCTTCAATGCGCCACCGTTAACCCATAAACATCACTAAACGCGACAGACTTGCTGTCACTTTACGGCGGTGTCACCTGAGCGCGAGGTACCTCCCTGGTCGTGCCAAATCTATAAGGCTGCAATGCAGCACGGCATTACCTCTTAATTAAACATAAATATGCTACCAACATAAACACGGAAATCAATAACTAAGTAAGCTTTGGGACATTCTGAAGCAAAAGGCTGCTTCTCTCAAGATAATCTTCCTTAAGAACACGACAGTGACCTTTACCACGTGTTATCTATAGATTGTGTCTCTGTTTGTATTATTGCAGGATATTCGCGGAATTCTCATTACTATTTACATATCTCGGGGTTTGCTGTATATTCACCGTGCTGATATCCGACTCGGTGAAACAGGTTTGTATATGCCTTTCAATATTACGGACACGATAAATTTATATACATATCCATTTTATTTGCGTAATTATGTTCCGTAATGATATGCTATTAATTTATATGGGCTGACGCCGAACAGCACACGCGGTGGAATTCCATTTCGTTCATAATTGCACTAGACGCCCGTGGAATTTTAATAAGAGATAAATGAAAAATGGTGTTCCTTTATTGGCAGAGTATTCCCCGTTTCGGCGTTCATTGATAGAGGCTCGGGTAAAAGGGAAGACGAGCCATCAGAACCTTTTCATGGTCACCAAAGTACGTAGATATTCGTGTAGAGGTTATGCAGACGCGGTCAACAGACAGACAAACCACAAGTGCTCTCAGTTTTAGCAAAGTCGTATGAGCGTGAGGTACCTCAGCGGTCCGCGGTCGTGGCAACCCCATTCGGCTGCAGTGCAATAGCGTTACCTGTTGCCGTTGTTTTGTCTATTACTGATATTTGGAAGGACCGATGGAGATGATAGTTTTATATCGATTTTGTACAATACTAGCTATATATGTACTGTACTAGAATGTTGTAAAATTTAATGTGTTTAACTTAAAATATGAGGCCCTTCACACAAAGTTTCAACCCCTATTTAACTACCATAGGGAGACAAATTCCTTTCTTAGTGGATGTCTACTAAATAAAACAACCCTTCTCACCAAGTGTCATCGATCTAACTTCAATAATTTACGCTCGGCGAGATAATGTATGATAATTAATGTATTTATACATTTCCGATGTTGAAAGAAGAGTGTGTGCAGGCATCAGAGTGAACGGAGCGTTAGGGAAATGTTATGTACTTATAAGTGTTGGTGCGTTACGTCAGGATAACATGTGGAGGGCTGTGTGACCACTCTAAGAGATCGTCTCTAGGCTACGTGTACGATGGCAAGCTATAACACATGACTGAGGTACACACCCAAGTGTCCTCATCTCATGGCCTTCGGGGCCGTACTTTATATTCTATGTGTCTAACACGGGCATCAGCTGTCATAGATGGCATCACAATACAGACTACGTAAATATCTTGACAGGTATTCAACAGGAAATGGCTCAAAACCACAGTTTTGAGCCAGGGTGCCCCCGTCTCTGGAGGTGTATGGTCTTACCCTGCATAACTATGTGTCCCAACGTTATTGTATGGAAATGAGAGTTAGGTATGTCAGAAAGTTCATGAAAGTAGAATAAACGCGGTCGAGATGAGGTGGTAGCGAAAAATATTTCACGTGGCCTTGTGACCGTGTTCGCAATAATGCAGTGTGACAGACCTAAGGTATGTATGTGTAAAAATGAGTATGCTCCCGTGGTTCGGGCATGTACAAAGATTGGCAGGTAAAAGGTTAACAAAGTAGATATACAATGCGAATGTAGAAGGTTATAGGTACCGATGAAGACTAAGACTGACATACCATGTAAATATTGATCAAGCACTGTCCGAAGGTGGTGTCAAGAGTCTTCGCAACCGGCGTGTCTGCGAGAAGAGAGTAATGGATGTGGAGGTGGCCAAGCAGGTTTGTAAGGATCGTGATGTTTGGCATTTCGTTACCTCTGTCTACCTATTGGGGAGCTGGCGTATTCACATTCGTGTTATTGTTGCTGTTATTATTACCCAAGCCAGGGAATTAACTCATTTCGAGGACCGGGGCTTTTTGATTATTTACTTCTTACTAAACAAAAATATAATTGGTAAACAGATATTATTTACTTAACGCAGATGTCTTTACTGGAGCACTTAAAATGGATAACTTGTGCAATAGCTTGTTATATCAATGCAATTTGACCAAAAACTTGCTGAAATTTATGTTACACGAACAAGACCTTATATGCTGTGTTAGTGTTTATGCCTCAGGCTATCAGACTTTGAAATTTCAAACAACAAAAACAAACTTAAGAAATCAAAATAATTGGTTTCTTAAGTTGTTTTTATTGCTCAATCTATATATCATGTACATACGTGACGACGTATATACGTGAAGTAAAAAAATTCCGTCCCTTTTTTAAAAATTGCTCGAATGGAATTTGAAATTTGGTACAGTGTAAGATTGTAAAGAAATGTGCAAAAAGCTAACATTTTGACATAATACGCATTAGATTTATTATTTTACACACACTTTTAAACATTTGTGCAAGTCACGTTTAATAATGAAATTGTCAACTGCCAACCACAGTAATTTCTATTTGATTGTGATAAAAAAAATCGGATGCTGGTAAGCAGTATTGTTCATAAGCTCATACCAAAATGTCTTAAGTTCGTGGTACAAATATCTTTAAGGGCATGCATCTTAAAATCAATAAGTATAAGGTACGTACATATGAAACATCTTAGGGGAGGAAAAGATATCATCTTTATAGTAATAAAGGCAAACATGTAATAGGGAATTTTCAATTACAGTCGCGAGGACCTGGGTTCGAGGACCAGGTCGGGCTAAAGTGTTATTGCGATTTATTAATTTTTAATAAGTGTCCAAAGTATGAAAGTTGCACCCCCGTGCCTCGGAGAGCACGTTATACCGTCGGTCCTACGCCTGATTTCAGGTCGTGTGGGAACAGGAGAATGAGGAAACTGGGAGTGTACTTGTGCCTGTGCACACACTTGTGCACTGTAACAGTTGGCTAGTCTATGGAGAGATGTCCACTGTGGACGAGATTCGACAAGGACATTGTATTATAACGGCAAACGTATAATCGGATCACCTGAGAAACCATCCGATAGCTAACCATCTAATGTTATAGACATACGCATAATTGTTATGCAGATGTACCTTCACCTTGATGTACTTTAACCTGCTTACATTCTTTATTTAACTTCTTCACTACAAGCTACTGTCAGATTTATTTCAAAGTCTACGCTGGAGAAATCAATATAAAAAGAGTTCAAAATATAGCTATAACCTGAAGTGTTATTTAAAGCTATTATTGATAAAGGTCGCCAGCTATCTATTATCAATTATTTATTTAAAAATCAAGCAATAAAAGGACTGGATTGAATATTAGCCAATGTTGGTCCTTAACTAAGTTACGTAAAGGACGCGGAGACGGAATGCACTAATTTACTTCCATGACAGCTATTGATCAATATTCGCTTTAAGTCAGGTTATAATATTTACATTTCCCTACTAAGCTTATATAAGTTTATGCCATTGCTGCATTGCATCCAAATTGGGCTGGTACGACTGGAGAGTTACCTCAAGCAGGCAAAAACAAAGGAGCGAATTTTGCATGTATTTCCATAAACTTTGGTGGCCAGGATTTTTGTACAAATTTATATAGTTTAGCGAGACAAATTTGGTGAAAAAGATTCTCCAACTGTTATCTTAGCGAATTCCAAAAACATCCACACCACCATAGACTATGAATATGCGACGCCCTAAACCATTTTTTTTCGGACCTGTATTCATGCTATAATTATATATTATGATATTGATGATTGTGTTCTTACCTTTTCAGCTTTTAGATCAGTATGTGCAGACCTTTATATTGCCCGTTCAATACTATTGCCTCATACTCTTAGTGCCACTATGCATACTGTGCCAGATACGGTACCTGAAGTGGTTGGCACCCTTTTCACTCATGGCTAATCTGTTGCTGGTGGCTGTTTTTTGCATATGTTTGTATTATATATTTAGAGAAGAAATTGTTATAAGTGACAAAAGGATCTCAGGAGATATCGCAAGATTCCCAGCTTTCTTGTCGTAAGTATATGAGAATAATATTACATTTATTTCACTACACATAAAGCTTTTATTTGATCTAACATAGGTTTCTTCTATTTCCTCTCATATGCCAGTAAAAAATTATCTGCTGGCACGGCCGTACGCCAAGACGTGCATAAAGGCGGCACGGCCGCCTCTTTTATGCTCGATTTGGCATTACTCTCAAGTATTCTCTTACAAGTCCGTATTCACAAACAACACTGTGATTTTTCACAATAGGTATGCGTCGACGCACAGATCCCCGTAAACCTATTCAGATTGAATACTTAAGAAGAAGTTTTTTTTTAAATTGAATTCGTTCATTCAGTATTTAACAAAACTTAATCAAATACTCAGTCTCACAAAACTGCTTACGCAGTTTGACTGTGAGATCTTCAGTCTCAAGTTATACAATATTACATCTATGTAGTATGCAAATATATTAACATAAACTATTTAATCGATATTTTTTTAAGTTCACGTGTAAACTTAACTTTATTGCCCTGTGTACTTATGTCAGCAGGCAAAGTATTAAATGAATGCGCTTTTTCAACATTCTGTCACCATATTAATTACTCTATGTTGGCGCTATGCGTCCCTTAAGGTGAACGGATTAATAGGAACGCATTGAGAAATGTCTTACTTTGCATAGAGTTTTCTTACACAAGTATCGTTTGTGAATACGGGTGTTATTGTAGTTCTCGAAAAAAGCCATGAGCTCAGAATATTGAAGTTTTTTTTAAATCTTCAAATTTAAAAAGTATTCACACATTTTAATCACATATTATTTATCTCGACAATGGACCAACGATTTATTCAGCACGGTAATATTTTATTCAGCACGGTAATATTTTATTCAGCACGGTAATATTTTATTCAGCACGGTAATATTTTATTCAGCACGGTAATATTTTATTCAGCACGGTAATATTTGCGATGGAAGGTATAGGAGTGGTGATGCCAGTTGAGAACAATATGAAGAAGCCGGAGCATTTCCTCGGCTGTCCTGGAGTTATGGCCATAGCTATGGGATTTATCACAGTGTTATACGCCACGTTGGGAGTGTTTGGTTACTTCAGATATGGTGAAGCTCTGAGAGGAACAATAACTCTTAATTTGCCTTTAGATGAATGGTGAGTAAACAAAAGTTACTTTAGTGAAACCAACCGTTTGTTCCTTTGATGAGTTGGTCTAGACCAACCAGGAAGTGATTCTTACCGTGTGATATTTTTATAAAGTTCAAGGGAGCGAACGAGCATTCAGAGTACTGTAATGGCTACTGACGATCATAGGCATCCGCATAGTTATGCAGATGTGCTGCCCTCGTTTCCTCGCGACTCCAATTAAAAAACTGCACGAAACGTGACAGAAAGCCATCATTGTCATGTGAGTACATAATCATATATATATATATATCCTTATATATATATCCTTACTATAATGAACTCATACCTGACCTTCAACACTTGTATGACCAACAGACCCATGATAATATCCAAGCTCTTCGTAAGTAATCGTTTTCGCTTACCATTCATCTGAAACGATTGATCGTTTTTCTTTTTTTACATTATTTATTACACGTATATAATATTATAATCATAATTCTGTAATAGATAATATCATACATCTTAAACATTGTTGTCGCCAAGAAGTTGTGAATACTCACATGAGAGTAGGAAACATTGCTTATGTGTTTAAAAAAATGTATAACATAACACATGTAAAGGCATATTTTATTTATACAGCATATATATATGTGTGTGTGTGTGTGTGTGTGTGTGTGTGTGTCCAACCATACCCATATAGGATTTAATTTATTTTTTACGTACACAGTTATGCTATTAAAAAATTCGCGTGTTTCGCTTTCGCCCCCACAGGCCAGCCATATGTGGGAAGATATTCATCGCTGTGTCGATATTCTTCACGTACCCGTTACACTTCTACGTTGTGGTGGACGTCCTGACGAGATACTCGGAGCCCTATATCAAAGAGTCCTACAGGAGTCTGACGCAAACCTTCACAAGAATAGTAGTCGTTTCTTTTTGTGGTAAATATATTTTCATTTCATTGTCTACTAACATTATCATAGTCATATCAGTAAATATATAAGAGGTATCCCTTAATCCAACTCGGTGCAGCGGAATTAGGCCGGCACGCCCGGGGAGGTATCTCGCTCTTATAGTGCCTTAAAAGTGATAGCGTTGCTGTCGCATTTTGCGCATTTTGTGGGTAGATGGTGGTGGATGGAGGGACTGTTAGGCTCGACTGTACAAGGCTGTGTCGTCTGCGTACATCACCATTTCTCCTCCGGGACGACGCCGCATATTATTTTTATATCAAAAAGGGGCAACAAATGAGCAATCGGAGCCTTTTTATGACTACCGACGCCCATGGACATTCGCATGATTGTTACATAGATGCGTTCCCCACCACCACCGCCCCCCTCCCACTGGGTCACCAGCTACTCACAAAACGCACGAATCGCAACAGCCACACTGTCAGGTTACGGCGGTATCAAGCGAGCGAGAGATAATTCACCGGTCGTGCCGGCCCAATTCCGTTGTATAGGGGATGTAGCGCCATGTACCAACAGAACGGTATGGACGAGGACAACGCATCTGCACATGCGAATGTTAATGGCCATCGGGACTCGACAAGCGGCTGCGATTCCTTGTTTGTTCTCCTATGCTATAGGAACTGCGCAGGTCATAATCACTGACGTTCACAGATGTATGCGCAAATACAAATGCACACATAATAACTGATTCTCCTATTCCAATGGAACGATAGAGCAACACTATCGGATAGACATATCAGGTGCAGTACCGACGCCTTGACGTACAATACGAGGCAGTATGTAGCACCAAACACTTCCTGATTTCGGACTCTTATTATTAGAAATCGAAAACAAATTAACGACATTATTTGGTAAAATCTTGGACTCCCCCCGGTCGGTACTTACAAAATGACTCCGGCTGATGATTTGTCCCCCTATACTATAAAAATGCCTAATTTATGATTTCAGGTGGTGTAGGAATAGCACTGCCGATGTTGGAACAGATAATAAACATCGTGGGTGCGTTGTTCTACTCCATTTTAGGTCTCATCATCCCAGGGGTCATCGAGACCATTTTTAAATGGGAGAATCTCGGCAAATACAATTGGATACTGTGGAAAAATATTTTCATCATCCTGTTTGGATGTTTGAGCCTAGTTTCTGGCTGTGCGGTCACTATAATGGATATCATTGAAAATATTAAGAACGGTGTTTGACAATTACTGAGATGTTACCTACTAGATTAATTAATAAAACATAATTAAGACAAAATACAATTTATCATTTAACTATTTTCAATGTTTGGGTATTTCTTGGTTATTCATTATTTTTTTTGTTGACGCGGGGAAACGCATTTACGGGCCTTCACCGCCCCCTTGGGTTGAGTCCAGTGGTGTATGGGACTCGCGGCACATGACAGTGCCGAATACTCATAAAAACCACCGAGAGCGCTTCCTCCTCGTGATCTTTAAGCCCTCTCTTCTTATAAGAGGGGTGGAAAGATCCCCCTCGTTCAATTGGCTTCACCTGGGTTTACCCCGGGCTACTAAGTCCCACCACCACGACAAGGCTTGAACCATAGTGGGGTTGGTTATTCAACCTAACTAATTTTGTGTGTAGAATGTATGTGTATGCTGATTTGAGAAATACCACTAAAGTGATATTTTTTATATTACAAGGGGACAAACGAGTAATCGGAGCCTTTTGATGACTACCGGCGCCCATGGACATTCGCGTGACTGTAACGCAGTGACTGTGCGTTGCTCTCCTACTATCCCCCATCCCAATGGGTCACCGGCTACTCACAAACCGCACGAACCGTGACAGCGACACTATCACTATACGCCGGTATCAAGTGAGCGAGAGGTACCGGCCAAATTCCGTTGCATAGGAAGATGTAGTGTAATGCAGCATGCATGGCACTACCTTGTCCTATATTGCATGGCACTACTTCTTTCTCAAGGCACTATCACTTCCTAAAGTTGTGTAGTTTGTAAGAGGTACATTGGAACCGAACTGAGCCGATACGACAAGGAGTTGTATTGTGTGTGCTCACATGGCACTCAAGACAACCGCACACTCAGCAGGACTGGTCATCAATCCGTCACTATTGTTTCTGCCTTCCAACCGCTAATAAATCTCGATAGCACCATTCTCAGTGCCAGAGGCTTAAACAGACGCCACACCGACTGGGATGGTTTCCAACACATGCGAACGACAACACCCTTGCTTGGTTCCACGATGCATGCTCCACGATGCTTGGCTCTTATCTCACCTCACCAAGGCGACCGTAATGCAAGTACCGAACACTTCACACACTGGGCCCGTTCAACGCCCTATTTTTCTAGATCTATCAATATAGCCTCACAAATTAGTTAGGGCAGATCTTTGAGAGAATTTTTCTCGGGCGCATAAAGGATGACGTGAGGGGTAAAAATCTCTTTATGAATGAGCAAATCGCTTTCATAGAAAAACACATTAGTTCCACGACAAGTACACCTCCTCACGAAATTTGTACACAGCGGTATAAACTGTAAACGCACCATCCCGACATGCGCCGGCTCTTTCGACGCAACAAAAGCATTGAACAGAGTATTCCATCAAAACCTAATGTGTAAAAAGTTTCCGTCTAGGTCTGCCAGACAGGTTATTCCTAATCATCATGACCTGTCTGACTAGCAAACAGTTTCGATTAGGTACGTGGACTACCAGCCGCCAGCTGGGAGCTACAGTGTCGGGCTCCGTCCTCTCACCAACCCTATACAACTCCTACACGAAGGATATGCCGCGTCATCCCAGAGAAGAACTAGTGATGTTCGCAGACGACACAGTGTCGTATAGTCGAGCCCTGACAGTCCCTCTCGCGAACATACACAAGGAGCAGTCACCTCTTTAGGTTGGTGGTTGGCACTATGGAGAATCGAGGTTAATTCAGAAAAGAGTGAATCTATATTTTTTAGAGTTACACATCCCAGTATCGAGCTAAAATGCAGCAAAATAATGTTACCCGTATGCCTTTATGATGACGTCATCTATAGAGTACGTACAGCCCGCCTTAAAACCACACATCATGCTCGTAGGAAAGAAAGCTCTATACTTTATGCACAAGCTTAGTTTGGATCTATCCCGTATTCCCTATTTCTCCGATCACCATCCCATATCTCTCCGATCGCCATTATTTTTTGGAATAATAGCATTCCGATTACCCTACCAAACCATAGGACCTGGATGCGTGATTATACTCCTTTTTTAATGAGCTGGTTTTCTCATCCTGGAACGCTATCGCGAAAGCCCAGGACCGGTGGCACTCGGCGTAGCGCCAGTCTGCAGGAGCGATTGAACCACGGCTGTGATTTACCAGGAATGGGTACCGATGAGTGTGGAATGAAGAGCTCCATTCTTTGCTGTACCACATCAGCAATAGCGTTGGGATCATCCAGCGAGAAGCAAATTCGTCCCCATGGGTAGGATATAAAGAAGAGACGCATCCCATCGCAATCTGCTGAACTATAGTGCCAGACACGCCGGCAGCCAAGGAAACGTGGCCGCGATCTGCGTTATTTTGGCACCGAACTGCGGATAAGACAGTGGTCTGACGAACACAGTGAAGCATCGACAGAAACCTGGTAGCTTTCCGGTTTAGAGGTCAGCAGGAAGTCCAACAGGGAAGGTGTATGGTCTTCCACATCCGAGATTCACATGGGCGATGATACCAGTTGTGTTAAACCATATGCTAAGGCAAAGTCGTGAACAGATCCATCCGCATAATCGGTAATGCATGAGTTTAGCCATTCAGCATGATGGGCGTTGAAATCGTCAAGAACCACGATCTCTGCGGTTGGGATCTGTTTAAGTAGAGAATCCGTAGCCTCTTCGTTGTGCTCGAGTAGTCGGTCAGTTTTGGCATTACCACTGTAGGGTCTCTAGGAAGGCAAGCATAGACGTGAGGGTGGTCCTCGCAATCTACGCGTAGCCATATGATGAAGAGATCACTCTCTTCAAGATTGCAGAGGTGAGGAAAGCAGATATCCTCCCCGATATATGCACACACTCCAGCATGCGGCGTAATTATTTACGCTCCGTAAAGCCATATTCTCAGTCTCTAGGTGGTGGCGGACGGCATTTAAGTTGGAATGCAACCCCCATATGTTACAGAAATTCACAACAAGAGCAGCAGGGAGAGCCTTCGGCTTGGTCTTGCGTTTGCCCGTGCAATATCGTTACTTACCACAAGTTCTATTTACTTTATATTACGATTCCTGGAATTATCTATACGTTATCTAAAATTTAACCGTCATTATGATCATAAAACGTATATGTTCAAACACAAGGTTACTACAAGATATACTACTCCCCTACTTTAACATGAAAAAAAAGATTAATTCTTATCTTGAGAATTTAGTCTTATCCTATGAAAGTAATGAATCATAATGGAACGTGACTAGGGTGTCATGGCCTCGATGTCCGCTACTCTTTGAAATGTACTATCAGGCATTATTTCATCATAAATAGCCTTTATCAGCCAAAGGGAATTAGTTGTGTATCAGTCGATTTACGGACTTTGATAACGGTCCCTTATTGATATGTGAAGGGTAAACGTATCGTGATTGAAAGAAACGACTCGTTAAACTCTCTCGCTCGCAGGCTCCGCCCATTCGGAACGTAATGTCTTACTTTTTGGCACACGCAGTTTGCAACTGTTTATTTACCATACGTAGTGCACACGTGTGTGCGCAGGGACAAGTACATTCCCTGTTTCCTCACTCTCATATTCTGATGGGACGGCCATCTGATACGACCAAAGAGAGATCAGGCGCAGGACCGACGGTCAGCATGCTCTCCAAGGCATGGGGGTGTAATACCGCCAACTTCCTGACTTCGCGCTGTTATTAGAAATTAAAAAGTCATAATAACATTTTATTCTGACCCGGGACGCGAACTCACGACTGTGGTTGAACATGCTTGCCACTGGACCATGACGCAGACAACTTTTTACACTTATCACTAAGCCAAATCTACAGCAAACTATTTAGATAGCTTTGTAATGATTGTATGCTATCTACCACAATGCACTCATCATCGGCGTAGAGCATATTTAGTGCACAGAGATATTTTACGCTATCACGTGTCCCACACACCACTGGACTCCACCCAAGTCTGGTGAAGGCGCCAACAAAAAAAAAACTTTTCTTTGACTTCGCAATTTTGATACTGATATAACCTATCCGATAGATGTAAACCGTTTCTAGGTAAACATATCTAGAGGATGTTGTATAGCGCTCAAGAGACCGGTACTCACTTATGCAGGAACGTGCGAGGCTGTTTTATCTATTGGACCCAAAAAAACTGCGGCCGATGTCAAGAGCCGCCGAGTAAGATCTTTGATTATTTTAATACAAGGTGTGTTGGTAAACAAAATCATGGAATATTTACAAAGTGTAGCAGCAAGTGAAATAAACACCCTCAACGATAAGTGCGAAGCACGAAGGCGGGCGACAAAATTCTGTAGCGCCACGTATCGTTGCATAACAAACGAGCCATCGGAGTGATTACCGGCGCCCTTTAACACCCACATACATGGATGTCTTCCAATATCCCCAATGGGCCACTGGCTACTTACAGACCTCACGAAACACGACAGCATAGCTGCCACTGTACGGCGATATCATGTGAGCGAAAAGTGCCTCTCTGGCTGTGCTGGCTCAAGTGGGCTATAATACAGCATGGCACTAACTACCTATAATACCTCCGTAACTGGTTTCCGTAAATTAACCATTAGCTTGTATTATAGAATCGTAACTGTTTGCTGTCTGTACATAGAAATGAAAGTTAAAGGCGTAAAATAATGTTGGAGGGACTTAATTTAGAGAATAAAAAACAATGATTTAAATCCTTTTTATCTGATTGTGCGTGAGTTTGTTCGCGTTAATCTTAGAAATGGCTTATCTAAATTATGATTTCTTTAATGTAATTACTTAAGCCCTATTTAACAATGAGTGTTTGTTTTATTCAGACCGAATGATGGCGTCATATATTCTTTGAGTTAAGACAAAATCTGAAAAACTACAATGCCGACTATTTTTTAAATTGCTATTTGGATAACTTTTGAATATGCTAAGGTTGAGTTTTATGACATGCATAACCGTAGGGTTGAGCACGCCGTCTTGTGTTTTGTGACCTTTAACACGTGTCATCCATATAGATTGTGTCTATATTTGTATTATTGCAGGACATTCGCGAAATTCTCATTACTATTTACATATCTCAGGGTTTTCTGTATTTCGTGCTGACGTTGGTGGGTGAGTCGCTGAAACAGGTTTGTATATGCCTTTTAATGTTAAGGACACGATAAATTAATATCCACATATACATTTTATTTGTGTAATTATATTCCGTATTGATATGCTGTTAATTTTATGTGAATGCCGAACAGCACGCGCGGCGGAATTCCGTTTCGTTCATAATTCCACGAGACACCGAAGAAGAGAGACGAGTTACGGCTGATGCTCTGTCGATAAAGGAATACTAGTCATTCCTTTATTAACAGGGCATCAACCGTTATAACGTTCATTGATGCATACTCATGTTCTTTTACTATAAAAAGGCAAACGAGCGATTAGAGCTTTTGAATGACTAAAAATGTCCGCAATCATCCACGATGATGCAGACACCTTTCGCGGCCAACGGAAACTCACAAACATGAAACACCACAGCATAGCAATCAGTTAATACGGTGTCGTATGAGCGAGAGGTACCTCCGCTGTCGTGGCGGCTCCATTTGACAGTCGTGCAATAGCGGTACCTGTTGCCGTTGTTTTGCCCATTACTAATGTTTGGACACTTTCGGATAAAGACAAATGGAGATGATACTTTTTAGAAATATAATACTAGCGATTCGCCACGGGTCTGTCTGTGAATATATTATAAATAATGTATGTATTTATTTGATCGATTTTCCCAAAAAATACTGAACGAATTTTCACGCGGTGATCACCCATGGTTCGGTGGATTCCCGAGAAAAGTTTTAGTGTATAATTATATAATTATATAGTGTATAATTAATTTATTCGCGGGCGAAGCCGAGGTATATTATTATAATAATGGTATATTATAGTAATTGGTATTTCCAATCCGATAATACTGACTAAGATCATGCAAAAGCAACGGAACTAATTTTGTTGAAATTTAGCTTTATGTATTTGCATAAATTTTGGTGGCCATGGAATTTTTATTGCATGGCAAGGTGAAGTGGCAGTTGAAGACATTTGGTTACCGACTTCCGGGGACATCCTCATAACCAGAGCCTATGCAGATGCGCCGCGCTATATTACTTTTTTCTTTTTCGGACCTAAACTTATGCTGTGGAAGCATTTATTATTGATAACTTTCTTTTTTTTTAGCTTCTAGATCAGACTGTCCAGGCTTTTATATTGACAGTTCAATATTATTGCACTTAGTGCCACTATGCATACTGTGCCAGATACGATACTTAAAGTGGCTGACACCCTTTTCATATATGGCTAATCGATTGCTGGTGGCCGTTTTTTTGCGTGTGCTCGTGTTTTATATTTAGAAATGAAATTCCTTGAAGTGACCAAAGATTTACAGGGGATATCGCGAGATCGCCTGCTTTCTTATAGTAAGTATAGAAATATAATTTTTAATTATTTTAGTACACAAAATTTTCAGTGGCTCTGGAGAAAGATTTTTTTCAGTTTCCCTCAAGCCCCGTAAGCCTATTCAGAGTAAATACTTAAGAAGTAATCAGCGCTATGAGTCCCTCAAAATTAACGGTCTGTTAAGAACGCATTGGAAAATGTCTTACTTCGATCCACTTGAGCATCGTTTGTGGATATGGTAGTTAGTTCTTCAAGAAATCCCATGAGTGATGAATGTATGAAAAGCGCCTGATGAAATATATTTGGAATATACGCGACAAAAGTGTTGCTATAACAAATGATTATAGATGCGATACTATTTTTTCATCAAATTTATATTCACGCATTTTAAGCACATATTATTTATCTCGACAATAAATCAACGATTTATTTAACACGGTAATATTTGCGATGGAAGGTATAGGAGTGGTGATGACAGCTGAGAAAAACATGAAGAAACCGGAGCACTTTCTCGACTATCCTGGAGTTATGGCAATTGCTATGGGGTCTATCACAGTGTTATACGCCACGTTGGGAGTGTTTGGATACTTCAGATATGGTGAAGCTCTGAGAGGAACAATAACTCTTAATTTGCCTTTAGATGAATGGTGAGTAAACAAAAGTTACTTTAGTGAAACCAACAGTTTGTTCCTTTGATGAGTTGGTCTAGACCAACCAGGAAGAGATTCTTACCGTGTGATATTTTTATAAAGTTCAAGGGAGCAAACGAGCATTCAGAGTACTGTAATGGCTACTGACGATCATAGACATCCGCATAGTGTTATACGCCACGTTGGGTGTGTTTGGATACTTCACGTGTGATAATTTTTTTTTTCAAATCTATAGTATTCACTCTACCAAGCAACTATTCTTAGATTGTGTATTTATAACACAACAATCAAGAGAAATATAGAAGTTTCCTGTTTAAGTCAAAATTATCTCACAAGCCAAAAAAAAAACTACGAACGAGAAATAGCAGTCTCGTGCGATTTGGAGTCGCGGAGAGGATGGTCAAGGGATATCATGCGACGTACACCTCTTTCACGCGTATCTTTTAGTTGAAATTCATTTACATACTCTGTCTCATACCCATGTGAAATTTCGAATTCATATTATGTGTACAGGTCAACAGGCAGCAGAGCAACAAGCGTTCAGGCAGCGACAAATATCAAACTTATAAGTAAATGCAACCAAATGATTGCTTTGGTGGATTATATATGATTAGTGCTCAGATGATCAAATTTGGTGGCTCTGCAGTCTGGGGGCGCTTTCTGAGTACCGTTAGAGTGTCCGAGGGCGGACGACGTGCGGTCATCGTGCCCTTGTATGAAGGCAGATGGTCACGTATGGACTGCAGTAGCTATAGGGCCATCAGCTTGCTCAGTTCAGTTTCGAAAATGTATGGCAAAATAATTGAAAGAAGATTGCAAGGGATGTCCAAAGGATTGTTGTGGCATTTACAAGGTGGTTTAAGTCAGGAAGAGAATATACGGATCAGGCTTCCTCACTTCGCAACATTGTAGGGAGCATCCGGTTGCAGTCCAGAAAGGTTTTCTGGGGTTTTGTTGATTTAGAATAAGCATTTGATAGAGTTGTGTGAAAGAAACTTTGGGTCACATTACCCAGCTATGGGATAGAAGGATGTCTGCTGCTTGCTTTGCAATCTATATATTTGGATTACAAAGCATGTGTGCGGCGGCAACATATCACCCTGGTTTAATGTCAACATTGACATCAGACAGAGTTGTGTGGTGTCAGCTCGCCTATTGATTCTATATCTATCACAAAAAACACTAACCCATTACTAAATTTACTGTGAAAATACATTAATGTACTAACATTGATAATCCTGTTTGTCAATGTCCTGACATAGAAAAAGTAAAGAAAACAAAATATTTTGGTGTCGTTCTTGACCAGAAGCTCAATTGGCGTGATCATATACAACTTGCGTGTGAAATAATTCGAAAGCTTATTTGGATTTTTTTATTTATTAGACATACAACTTCTGAAAGTCTCCGTAAAATTATATATACAGCTCTAGTACAATCTAAAGCTCTAGTACAAAGTTAAATGTTGTTGCATCTCAATTTGGGGTGGCGCCTCCAAAACTAAATTTATAGAACTAGAGAGTGTTACTGAAGACCATGTATTTTATGCCTTTTCGTTCTCCAACCCTTGAACTGTATAAAGCTTATAATTTACTAACTGTCCGAAAGCCATTTATTTTAAACACTACGGCAAAGTACAATAT
>JAFELO010000706.1:94980-110587 GCA_017140195.1 Eumaeus atala
CCTCTAGGGAGCCAACGCACAGTGTTTCGACTGTTTTTACCAAGTCATGTGACCCGCGCGGCCCTGTAGTACAATAAGGCTGCTTGGCACACAAAATAAACGTTCAATTGACAATAATTTTAATAATTAGACATTATTTTTTGTTTAAATTAAGGAACTGTAAAGTCGTTTGTAAAAACTGTAGAATTATAAACACTTTCAGTCAAGTACGTCTGAAATAAATAGGTAATGGGTTCAGTAGGTTATTTACGTAAGAAGCTAGCGTTACACACAAAAATTAAAGGTTTACCTTCTGGTTTTGCTAACATATCCAATACAAATAAATATAAAACTCTACATATTTATTTATTTTGAATACCTAACACATACGTATCTAGAAAAATTTAAGAAATTAATAAAAGTCACAATGTTTTGCCATTATAATATTTATTATAGAAAGAGATCAATCTTATACTCATAATTTTAATACAAAATAGGTAATTAGCGCATATGATAAAAATAATATTGAATTTTAAAGCTAAGTGAACAGGTATTGGCTATTCATTGGTGCCATGATCAAACCAGATATCCAAACAAAAAATTAAAGAGATTAAAAAAATTTCTTGCCCTCTCTAGTTTAATAAGTCAGTGATGAAGAAAGAGAAGAATCACTAAAAATATTAAAAAGCAATTAAAAAAGCAGTTATGGCACAATACAGGTTTTCCAGTGCAAATGCTACACAGTGTGTTAACTTTTTTGGTCTTGTTGCGTGCTTGTAGGTGACCCATGTTTCTGACACTTGTAGCATTCCCCACAATTCGTCTAGTTTTTCCGGACGGACCAACGAATTTCTCCGAAACATGTTTCTTCCTTTTCGGTCTTGCTAGCACTGGTTCTTCAACTTGTTGATCAGCACAGAAGGATTTAAAAATGGCAATCCTAAGATCAGTAATTTTAATTTTTCGTTTGTTTATAGACTGGTATAAAACATGAGCATTAATCAGAGCTATATCCAAAAGCATTTCAAATGCATTTTTTATACGAACGTATTGATTTACGCAATGAGGTTGAATAAGAAGCCATCTGGTCTGCTATGTCCACACCTCCTTTAGCTTTGTTGTAGTGAAAGAGAATTTTCGGCTTCCTCACAAGTCTTCCGCGTTTTGTGATTTCGACAAGGAGTATGGAGTGTTTTGTGGACAACACAAGAGCGTCACGCTTGTCTTTCCATTTTAACACTGTTGTAGCAACACGACTTTCTTGAGCATAATAATGGCTCCTTTTAAGTTTGGTGCCAATGACATTTTCAGGAAGCCTTCGCCCGTTTTTCCTGACCGTCCCGACAAGGTGGGTTTGTTTGTCTAAAAGTCTTCTTGTCAAATCTATACTAGTATACCAGTTGTCAGTATGCAACGTATGTCCCCTGTCAACATACTCTCCACACAAATCCACGACAACATTTGTGGGTGTTGTGTTTGTACTATCGTTTTTCCTGCGTAGACATATATTTTGTATGTAAATCCAGGAATAGAGCACAATTTAAATACTTTGTCACTATACTAATGGCGCTTATTTTTGTTATATTGCCTGAATATTATTCTACCACGAAATGGCACCATACTCTCGTCGATACAAATATCTTCATTCGCAGTAAAATGTTGCAGAAAAGACACATTTAAATCGTTCATCAGCTTCCTTATACTATGAAGACGGTCGTACTAGTTTTCGCCATCATCTTCAGAAAAGTGCAACATGCAAAGTAAAACCTCGAAACAGTTTCGTGACATAACAGTTCTAGGAAAAGGATGCTCTATTATTTCGTCCTTCGACTAATAGTCTTAACCACACCCATGAAGAGAAGCAAGCCAAACAATTTTTATCTCTGTAAGATACGTTAGAACCCACTGGTTGACTCGTGCACCAGCGGAGGCATTCGGTTTCTAGGTTATTAAATCAATAGCGTATTTGTTAGTAGCAGAAACTATAAAATTCAAAATGTCATCATAGATATAAAGCGAGTAGAAATCAGCTGGAGCCTTATTTACCATTGCGGAACGAACAGCATGCCACGACCCCGGAATGTCAGAAAATGTAATCCAACGAAGTCGTTTACCTTTTGGCGGTCCCTATCCACCGCCATCACTTCTGGAGTGTGTTCTGGCAAATCAGGTGCAGTATATTCTGAACCACTGGTCTCGTTTCTTGAGTAGATGGTACGGCGACGATTACGTTTATTCGGTTGCGAAATCTGGTTTTCGTCTTCAGAAGACACGTTAAAACTTGAATTCAACAAGTTTATTTCAATATTCTGAATTTGTCCTAAATCTTCTTGAGTCACTTCAAAATTATCAAATCCTTCCATGGGAGCTATGAGTTGCACGGAGTGTGCACGAAACCCTATTTTCTATAAAATATAACACGTTATTCCCCTGCGCGAGCGCAAAGGCAAATGAAAGAGTGAAGCGTCTCGATGTAGGTCGGGGTGCGGGCAGTGTAGCGTGGGGGGAGCCGACAGCGTGACCCGCGCTGCGCCTGCGCTAGAAAAGACGGTTGGACGTTCTCGCAGGCCGCGACGGAAACTGGTGTCAGCCACTCGAGTCCTGGAAAATAGTGGGTAAATCGCTGTTTCCGTAAGTCTACGGAAGACAATATTTGCAAAAAAGCACCTTAGTGTTTTTTTGACGATTTTCGATTTAATGGTGGCCAGAAGACAGTATGCTGTCGGTCACAGGATGTCCGCCGTGACGTTTAACGTGTTAAGAAAGAGCGCGGTCTCCTGTCACAAGTGTGTCCTTACTTAAAAGGAAAATCCAATATTTTTAAGATTTTATTGGAATCCGTGGTACTGAATAAACTTTTTATTTATTATTAATCTGGAGAAGTGTATGTGTGAGTATGACTGTGACTGCAGGGATGGAGATCTTCAAGTGTGGGAATGCGCACGGGTGGAGCGGTGGTGAGCTGCCGCTTTCTGCAGACGATGCAACTCTTTTAGGCGCCACTCCATCTGAAATACAAACACTAATCACAATCATGAAAGGTAATCGTGAGAATATGAGCCTACAAATGAATGTGAAGAAAACTAAAATTTTAATATTTGAAAGAGAAATAACCAGAATGGACGTAAGAGTCGTAGTTTTGGCACAAGTGAATTAATTTGTAGATTTTGGTTGTGCTTTTCTCAGGGATGGAAGTTATACTGCAGATGTCGAAAGAAGATTATAGTGCAGGGAACAAAGTGAATGGAGTGTTAGGGAAACTGGTTAAACGCACAGTTTTGTGCCAGTTGGGCGCCCGTCTTGCCCTACATAATTATATGCTAATCCCCTTATACATATTTGGAACTTTTTTATTTCATAGGCTAACGAAACGCGACAATGAAGTTGTTACCTTATGCGAGCGGTATAATGCGAGCGAGACGTACTTCTTCGATCGTGCTGGTGCTATTCTGCGGCAATGCAGCATGGCACCCTCTTTTGAGTGCTGGATCCACGCTTGATCATGCATTAATTTGCCATTGCATGGAAGGCCTGAAATTTACATTTAAAGCTAGCAAGTATCCAAACCGTCCATTTGTTAAAGAAATCGGATAATTTTATTTTCAAAGTTGTTCTTTTCTTGCCGGGTCTTTGATGGGATAGTTAGAGGTAATTGCGAAAAATAGGACTCATTATTTTCATTTCATGAAAAATCCATCGATGGTTTTTTTATAGTAATTATAGAGGGGCAAGCGAGAAATCGGAGCTTTTCGACAAGTACCATACTTGTCGAAAAGCTCCGATTTCTCGCTCATAAAAATATTTCATGGACTAGCGCATAAGCAATATTAAAGAATCTAAAACGAAAATCCAAAACTTCTGGATTAAATATCGCAACGACGGATCTTAGAATCTGACACACAAGAAAAAAAAATATCAAAAAATTATGAGAGGTGTTAAGGAACTCCCGGAAGGAATGAAGTTCCATTCGATTAATTATTGAAGGAATTGCATTTTTAATAACTGTACAAAAAAATGTATGAAGAGAGCAAAACAAAAGTAATCGTCGCGACACTACACTATTCACAGGTTTCTATGAGAGAGAGAGAGAGAAAGACAGAGAGACACACAGACAGACAGTTAGACAGAGAATCATGCGCAGGCCGCGTGGCTTACTACACTATAGCAAAAAATGTCGTCACAACTTTTCGTCTGTTTTTTTCTAGCCGCCTTCGCAGCGCGCGATGAGGATCTTCGTTCCAAAAACATTTTAATCAGACTGGAAAAGGACCCTGGACAACACAGTCTGAGACCAGCAACTGTACTATCACGACAGAGTGTATTACATAAGTGCCGGTACTGCGCACTTGGCTCAATCAATCTAATTGATATTATATCAATGGTGAATGGATCTTCCCGTATATATTGGCGACATTCAAAATTACGCACAGACAACTTGTAACGTCTACTTATCATGCCAATGCTAATAGTAGCAATTATACTCTTTAGTATACCTCAGGTGAAATGTCCATTCGGAGTTCCATACATATGTACACCTAGAGGTTTATATATATATATATATATGTGGGGCGGGAGCACGTAGCTCGGTGGGGTGACAACTTAAGAAAGGTGGCGGGTGGATGAGGGCTGGGGAATAGGAAACCTGCATAGGAGGAGGTAGTGCCATGCATGGTGCATTACTAGACTACATCCTAACATGCAACGGAATTTGGCCGGCACGACCGGGGAAGTACTTCTCGCTCACTTCATACCGGCATAAAATGACAGTGTCGCTGTTGCGTTTCGTGCGGCTTGTGAGTAGCCGGTGGCCCATTGGGGGAGGATGATCGGAGGGCAACACATCTGCGTAACAATCATGCGAATGTCCATGGGCGTCGGTAGTCATCAAAAGGCTCCGATTTCTCGTTTGCCCCCCTTATGCTATAAAAAAATCCAACCGCCCACCAATGGGCGGCCGGTTCCTCACAAACGACGCGAAACGTAACATGACTATCACTTAACGGCGGTGCGTGTGAGCGACAGGTACCACCCCGGTCACCCCACTAACTCTTACTAACGCGACCACACATTTTACAATCAACGACCACTTGTTTTATATAGACAATATGTGAGTGGTGTCATCTATTGTCAACAAAGAATATAACGTGTCACATATGTTACAAAATATGTGAGTGGTGTCATCTATTGTCAACAAAGAATATAACCTGTCACATATGTTACAAAATATGTGAGTGGTGCCATCTATTGTCAACAAAGAATATAACCTGTCACATATGTTACAAAATATGTGAGTGGTGTCATCTATTGTCAACAAAGAATATAACCTGTCACATATGTTACAAAATCACTGACGACTGAATAATGTTTTCACTTAACATTAATATGCACCAACAGGCGTCATATGTTTCTCACTACCTTGTACTCCACGTCAGTATGGGACGCGGCCATTGACATGAATCTAATGGACTGCTGATCTCAAGATCATTCCATTAGATTCTTCTCAATGCAAACATGGAATCAGGTACCATCTGATTCTGTTCCATTTGGACATATATATTATACGTGATACACCGACGTCGTTATTTTCAAACAAACTAAAATATCGCCTAATGCGCATGACCGCTAAAACTGTGATAGTTCATAGCTCGCTAATATATCAATGCTCTAAACTTTGAGGAATACGCGAGAGCGTTTAGTTCTTCGGGAATATGAATAGGCAGATGATGGTGATGATGTCTTCAAATCTCACCCTATATTTTTGGTTATTTTCCGTAAGTATCAGCCATCCATATAAGTAGTATAATACACGAAATGCGACACCGTAGGTGTCACTTTACGGTGGTATCTAGTGAGCGAGTAACTCCCCGTTCGTGGCGGCCCAGTTCCGTTGCATAGGAGGATATACTGACATGCACCATGTGTGCCACCTCCTGCTATGCAGTAAGGCACTACCTCTTACAATTAAATACTATTACAAACACTCTCATATCCGGATGCATCTCGCTCATCTGCGAGAGTGAGGGGGTCCCACTTTCGTCCTAAATGTCGTCGCCAAACGACCACTCATAACAATCCGATGAAGCTGTTTTGGGCTTTTCTTCGCTTCCACAACATGATTTCAGGTCCAAAAAAATGGTCTCAGAGGAGGAGGCAATAGAAATACATTTCTTGAGAAAATGTCAACTCTTTAGCTATCACATCACATGAGATACAAGCTGGACAGCGGATTTTTGGTACTAGATTCCATACAGTTTAACCTTTTGGTTCCAGAACCTTCAAAGGAAATTCCCGCAAAAATGAAATAATGTTATTTTTCTCGTGTATTATGGACGGTATATAAATGAATCACTGCTGTGCGATGTGCGCTGGCGCAGCAATAAATCGTGTACTTGTGTTATAATGTATTTAAATTATTGATTGGTGTTGAAATTTAGACTGTAGCCACCAATATAGTTTGTATGCTCCAATGTATTATTATTAATATTAATAACCACAATGAGTAAGTTATGTTAACATTATTAAGGAACTATAAAATTATTATCATAACAATAATATTTATTTTAAGTATAGGACTGTAGTTTATTATATTAAAGATTTGTTAGAGCGCTTTCACGTATCATATATATTTGTTGTCTTTTTGTGTATTATCATCTCTTTTTGATGTCGCAGGTAAAAACATTTACGCGCCATAACTGGCCCTGAGTGGGGTCCATTGGTGTGTGGTGGGGCTCGCGGCACATCATAGTGACGAATACCCACAAAAACCACCACGAGTGCCAACAGTGCCGCCTTTGGTGAGATTGCTAGTCAGCTCCCTAAGGGACCGACGCCACTTCCACAAATGGGGTTGTTCCACAACACAGGACAACCCCACCAACTTTGTGACAGTGCAATGGGATGAGGTTTCCATCCTCGGCCCCTTGCCCCGAGCGCAAAAGCGTAGCCTCCTTTTGCACTTATGCCCCCTCTTCTTATAAGAGGTGTACAAAGAGCGTCTCCCACTCCTGCTATTTAGTCCCCAATCTTATAAGAGGAGTACAAATAGCTCCCGCCTCCCCGGTTCATTCGGTTTCGCCCAAGGTGTCTGGGTTCACCCCAGGCTACTGAGCCCCACCGCCACGACAAGGCTTGAACCACGTCTGAAGCAATACATGATACCAACTTTATTTAATATCGGTTACGAGAGGGAGAAAGGAAGGAAACGTGTGCCCGCGCCTCTCACTTTTGCCCCTCTTTTTCTACTTATCATTAATCTGTACCTTATATCACTTTCAATTATCACACAAAATCAGCCAATGCGGACATTCCGAAGGTGTTATTACTTGTTAACTCTATTACCTTAAACCTTGACGGAAGACTGTCCCGAACTGTCTGGTAATTGTATACATTGTACTACTGTGTGTCTAGGAATTAGCCCACGGATTACTTTGCATTCAACTTGATTTGAACCGATAAAAATGGATGATGATGGTGATTGACTTTGACATTGAAATGCCGTATTTTCTAAAGCCGGGTATACATTAAGGCAACATTTGTTTAGAAACTGTTTATCACGTTACTATAAAGCAGTTCACCGTAAACACTGTTTCTGAAACTTGACCTTCCAAACGTCTCTGTATGTTGGTAGAATTGTCGTAATATTTCTTATATTACATACATATATAAAATTTTACACAACACACGACATGCTTGTTGACTTTAATTAACATACCCGGTTATAGTATAGTAGCCTTTGATATAAAATGAACGTCTCGGCTTGCTCTCCACTCCAAGTGGCGAGCGCAGCCACTTGTTAAATAATCAATTTTTCATCATTTTTATTTATTAAGTACTAGCGATTCGTCCTGGCTTAAAATATACAATAGTACCTTCCTAGGGAAAGACTCTACCCGTGAGTGGAAATCGCATGTGAATACATTAACTAGATATTGTGAAAATCGATCACATGCAGAGGACAGGTCTTATAGATTTTGCTTTATAATAAACTGACAGAAGTTATAGAACATATTGAAACGCTACCTATAAACAATGTTTATTACAAAAATATTGCATAATGAATACGCGGCTTAGTAAATACATTGTTTATTATATCTATTTTAAACCAAACACACGCTTGTCTTTAAATAATAGCAATTAACGTGCTTCGTCGCCCTTGGGATACAATGTTAAAAGACGAAAATGTTCGACACAATCACGAGGTGGAGTATTTTTGGAACGGGACTTTATCAGTCTAGCCGTTTGTCCAGTCGATGCGGGAAATATCAACATAACGTACAGTTTTCTTATGCAGTCGGTTCATTACAATGTATGAGTATAGGCGTGAATCTAATAGATAACAACTAAACTAACATTTTCTGTTCAACACAGCTTTTACCTGTGGACTCGTGTTATGTAAGTAAATTTAATATTTGTCGCCAATAATTTGTCAGTAGTAAGTCATACATGTAGAATAAAGACCCCAAAAGCTGTCTGTGCGTATTCTTTCGTCGTCTTTTGTCGTCATAACGTCGATCCACTGCTGTATTAGAAACTTTCAATTAATTTTAATGCGGCCGCAACTCTATAATCTAATCTGGACCGTATTCTCCCACCAGTGAGTTCAGAATCTTCGAGGTTCGAGGTAGGCAGTCCACCCAGGGTATGTCGATGCGTTGTTTTCCTCACGTTAAAAAAAAGTAAAACCTGAATCGAACACTGCACTACAATTGTCTGGTCATTGCGTGCATCGTCTGTTCCATGCGACATCTACTAACACTGTTTTATGATATTGTATGATAACATAATTCCATGAGTGAAAGAAAATATCATGTCAGAGAAAAAATATACATTTTATTTAGTAACAGGTAGTGGTATTTTTCGGAAGAGGTAGTGTCATGCATAGGACGAGTTAGTGCCTTGCATAATGCATGACACGACATCTTCCTATGCAAAGGAAAACGACCGGGGAGGTAACCCGCTCACATCGCCGTAAAGTGACATCTTCAGCGTCGTGTTTCGTGCTTTTTGTAAGTAGCCCATTGGGAAGGGGGAAGAAGGGCAACGCATCGTCGTAATAATTGTGGATGTTCACGGGCGTCGGTAGTCGTAAAAAGGCTCCGATTTCTCCTTTGCCCTCATATTCTATAAAAAAATATTGTCTTGCAGTGGAACTGGGCTGGCACGACCGGGGAGGTACCTCACGCTCTCATGATACCGGCGTAAACTGACCTAAATGAGGACAACGCATTTCTACAACTATTATGCGGATGTTTACGGGCGTTGGTTATTTTCAAAAGGCTCCGAATGTTCGGTTGTCGCCCCGTGATATAAAAAGAAGATGGCATACGCGATATCGGGGTTATTCAGATTATTTATATCTGTAGCGACGAGCGGGTTGCTGCTGACATTAATATTGCTACTGAAATAAAATTAATCTGGCGGTAATGGGAAAGGGAGGTCACGTGGTCGCATAGAAACTTTATAAAACCTACGTAATATTTTATAGCATTGTTTTGTTTTGCATTAGATTTTATTATTTTGTAAAACAAAATGATACATATGTCGCAGTCGGAAGTTTTTCATTTAGTGTCAACTTTCAAACATTAATTTGACATCTAATTATTTTACTACACCTCCTACTTCCTTCTGATTACATTCGTTGCAGGTTCCAAGACTGTTTTAGCTATTCCCTCGGGCTCCCTGTGATCATGTCAAAGGTTCATCAGTGGTCGGCGCTGTCGATCCTGGCGATACAGGAGTTGCAGCGGGGGGAAAGAGTGGAGGGCCAAGCGCGATTTAAAACCAATTCAATTATTTTATTACAAAAAAAGGTTTCACTTCCCTATTTTGTTATTATTAAATTACTTTGCTATGTCGTCAGCACGTCGAATGTGAAATCTAGGTAGCAATTAAAAATCTGTGGTGGCACCTGAAAAAGTTAATATAAGCTTTTATTTTTTTACTAATCAGCTAGCAGTCCCATAGATATTCCACAAAATATTCTTCGATTTACAGAAATACATATATCACAAGCTTAAACTTCGGCCTCGTAAACGTTACACGTTACTACAACAGTATTCTTCTAAATATATGAATATGACGAATAATTTTAATTTCCGACAAAGATATGACAGGCCGCCTCACACATCCTGAAATGCCCCGGATCAGTCTGCAAAAGGGCAAAATTGTAAATGTTCAACCAATGAAACTTTGAGACAGAACTATTTAACTCGTCACAATCAGCCTGTCGTCGCTTATGCTTAGAATAGGAGACGCTTGATAAACAAATTTAAAAAATAACTTCAGTGTCGCGTGTCGTGTGGTTTGTGAGTAGCCGGTGGCCCATTGCGGGGGGGGATGAATTTTTATATATATCGTTATATTTAAATTTTCATGGGCGTCACTAGTCGTAAAAGGGTTACGATTACTTGTTTGCTCCCTAATGTATATAAAAAATGGCACTACCTCCTGATTAATTATCTTTAATTAGATATGGCAACTGGCAAGTCATTGATATTTATATCAATCCATAGGAAAATAAATGAGCCTGCTCATAATGACATTGGTGTAGTTAAAAAAATCATTAGCTTATTAATTGTTAAAAAATAATTTCGTGGCTCAAATCGTTTTTCAAAAATTGACAATGCTAGCTTTATATAAAGATAGCGTGAAAATAATGACATCCAAATTTTAACGCATACCGTAAACTATTTGCCATTGTGTTAACTTTTTTGTTAACGAGTCGGCATCTACGCGCCATCACCAGTTTTGGGTGAAGCCCTATGGTGTGTGGGACTCGCAGTACATTAAAGTGCCGATGACCCACTAAAACCACAGTGAATGCCATCAGTGCCCTTGTTGTTGATGGCTAGTCAGTGTCTTAAGGGTACGACGCCTCCATAGGAGGGGTCCACACCGTGATCATCCACGATATTGAAATAGCTCGAAGCTCTTCCTGCAGCTCTTATGATCATGGGACTGTGAGAATGTAACTTGTACAAAAACGAGCGCAATATCATGTTGGACGGCATGCAACGGACGACAGTGGGCGTAGTATATCACCAGGATTTGGTCGTAACGGAACAGAGTTTTTGGCAATTGAGGACATTTGCGCATACATGGCACGCTAAGAGGAAGGATAGGTAACGACGTAGCTGCATCGAGATGTTCAGGACTGACGAGGTCGACGACAACTTCTGTCTTTGTGATGTCAGGCCCAAGAAAGGGGAGAGTGAAATAACGATAGGGCACTTTGTAGAACAGAGCAGGTGGGCAAACCCGCGTGCATCTCCCATGAGAGGTGGAGCATGGGTGGGGGTGGGTAAGCCCTTATAATCACTGGGAACTTCGGTGATTTGTTATTTATTTACATAAAACCAACGTTCGCTTGTTAATTTGCCCGACAGTGCATGCAACAACCAGCATGTAGTGAATAAAAAATTTTCTCATCACTTTGTTCTCGTAATAATAGAAAGTACAAACGGCAGGAAAAGCACGTTTATAATATGGAAATTAATTATTTAAGTGGGGACCTCCTTTAAAATAATTAATTTCCTCTATATTCAGCATCTTTGTCATAGTGGCAACGGAAATACATCATCTGTGTAAATTTCTAGTGTCCGTGACAGTCCTATCACGGACCATGAGATACTGCCTGGTGACAAACACCCTTTGTGTACGGAACCCATGAAACTGGTTTAAATCTTAGTAATAGATATTACCATGCTGCATGCAGCGAAATTGACCGGCACGGCTAGGTCGCTCACATAGTACCACCGTAAAGTGACATCTTGGGTGTCGCGTTTCGTGTGGTTTCGAAGTATCCGGTGGCGCATTGCATTGCAGCCGATTGGGCCGACATGACTGAGGAGGTACAATCGCTCACATTTGAGATTCCTTAATAAGAAAGTTGAGCCAATTATGTCAGACCTCAACTATAGTGTCGCGTGTGGTCCATTGGAAGGGAGGAGGCAAACAACGCACCGGCATAGTGATCATGGGCGTCATTAGCTCCGATTTCTCGTTTGTTCCCATATACTATAAAAAAAATATTATAAGTTACCTCTCAATAAAATGCCCTTTGATAATATTGAAAAAAAAAATTTGTTGTCTACTGCATACGTACAAACAGAGTGTAACGAAGAAATGCCAGCAGCGATCTAAGATTGACACAACTTTAGCGTCTTGTGCCAAATCTGTAACGCCTCATATTCGTGCCGTCGCAAACTGGTTTGGATTGCGTTAAACGCTCCGCGGCAAGCCAACTATCATGTAGTGTCTTAGATAATGTAAACGTAAATAAACAAACATTATTTCAAACTGTGCACTCGGATACTGAATTAATATGACGAACAGTTACAACATGAAGGAGTTTAGCTCTACGTAAGTGTTGCAAGCTATATAACTTTATAATAAAACTATTATCATAAAAAAACTTTGAACCATAATATCACTTAAGTCAGAGCACTAAATATGCAGTATTCATTTCAAAAGAAAACGAAGGATTAAATTATTTATAAATATATAAATATATTTTTTAACATTAATATTTTAAAAATTATATTAACTACAATGAATCAAATATTATTTATTATTATTGGTAAGTGGTAACATTTCAAAACGAATTTTCTCTAAAGTAGCTGCAAATTTTAATTAAATATTAAAAGAATAGAAATAACATTCATACCATGAAATTAGCACATTTTACTAATTAAAATTTTCTTGTAACTGTTGTCAACTCCAAGGTGCTGTATGTAAAATTATAAATAGTTACAACATTACTTTGTTTATTAACAATAGTAATAAATATTAAATAAAGTTTTAACTGCCGGACAGTCGAGTAACAAAGTGTATTCGAATATTTTGTTTGATATTTACATTCCGAATTCAAAAATTCAAAAATGTTGGCATACACATACGTCCTAAGTATAAAGCAAATTGAATCTCGTCTCTTCCCTGTTTACTTTCCCTATGAACAGTTTTGCCAGTATCGGGTCACGCAGAAGTGTGAACTATTTACAGATATCGTAGGTGTATTTGTGCGTTTGGTACATTCGCAATACCACCGTGATCTTGGGCCAAATTCCTTTCGACTGGGTATGTCGTTTAAAATGATGTATTTGGCGCCAATGTACCTAATTATAACATTAGGTCGCCTATTGACAACAGACAATTGTGTTGACGCAATTATAACTAGTAACATCATCATCATGGTAACCATCAGCATCACCATCACCATCACCATCACCATCACCATCACCATCATCATCAACAACATCATAATTAAACACAACAACAACTTTGTCACCATCAACAACATCAACATCATTGTTATCGTCTTCTACAACAATAAAAACACATTTTGACCAACATAGTTTTTGTGGCCAAAGTAACGGTGAGCGTCACCAACCAGGTGCTTCGCAAAACAATTGATGTTGTTTTTGCTTTACAACTGGTCGTCAGCATTATCGTGTTGTCCAGTAAAGAGGTTCGATACCGAAATCTAAAAGAGTACCTACACAAATGTGTAAATTGAAAAATCAAAGGCTTTATGCCTTTGATTTTTCAAATTTTTGGGGTACCTGCAAGACCCTTTTCTGGTGGACCTGCAAGAAGAATAAGAGCTTTTAAGGCATCTAGGAATCGGGTCCATAATCTCACAGTTTGTTCACAAGTCTTGAGTACCGACAAGCGAGTGCGATCATAATCCAGACAGGAAACAACTAGGTGTGCACGAGAGTTTCGATGTTTGGATGTTTTCCACTTAAACGCGAAAACGGATTTTGATGAACCGAAATGTAATACTAACCTTTGCTTTATCATTATTTATTATTTTATTGTCTACAAGGAAAAACTGAATTTGAATGCGAAGACTCAAGACATTACGGACTGATATTCTTATATATATATAAAATTCCCGATTCACACGATGTCAGTTACCTTACTCCACCGAATTGGCTTTACCAAATTTTTTATATGCACATTCAGTAGATCTGATAATCGGCTACTATATATTTTTCATACCCCCAAGTGGTAAGGGTTGTTCACCTATCCCGGCAAAACAGCGTTTGCGGGGTCAACTAGTAGCTTATAATATGTGCTTACATGACACATCATCTTAATATATAAAATAATCGTGTCATGAAATTTTCAGTGCAGTTGTGTCGGACATTTGCTTCTATCCAAGCAAATCTCCGACACAACTGGACTGAATGTAATTTAATGCAAAATTCATTAAAAGTTTGATGATATTATGTTACTTTGTCATATTTAAAATATTGGGTATATTATTATTGCCACGGCAAAGCGTGGCCCAGTCTGCTTGTAATGTCTATATATTGAAATCAATATTTCTATTCTTATTTTCGATTTCATTCGAATTTTTTGGCCAGATTGTAATGATACTTGCTGTTGAGGACGCCTCTAAGTATTCCTAGTCAAAGAAGGTGTTATATTTCAATAATATTTAAGTACGATGTATTTTAAAATTATTTAGTGTATTTAAGTATTATTCTTTAAAATTTCTTCGCAACACTAAAGTATTTGTGATGTGTAGTCTGGGCACAGCTCGTGTAACATAAAAATACAATAGCTTAGAATAATCGCTTTGTTCAGTGTCAAAAGAATATTAGATATATACTCTGTAGAAGTAATTGGCCATTCAATCCGACGACGCTGTAGCGGGCTTCTCTTCGCTTCTAAACCATGAGTTCGGGTCCGAAGAAAAGCATTTTAGTAAAAATAGCTTTGCATTGGTAAGGAATTCAAAAAGTAGTGAGATGTAATGCCGTGCTGTACTGCAACAGAATTGGGCTAGCACGACCGGGGAGGCGCCTCCTGCTGTCCCGTTTCGTGCAGTTCGTGAGTAGCCAGTGGCCCATTGGAGAAGAGGAGGAAGGAGGGACAACGTATCTGTGTAACAATTATGCGGATATTTAAGGGCATCGTTAGTCATCAAAAAGGTTAGACTTCTTGTACGTATAAAAAAGAAGAAAAAAATTGTATGTAAATAATGTTATTATAACTACTTTAAAACAAACTATGATAAATTACCTGTTAAAAACTGTTCAACAGCACTAAAGATTAATAATGACCAGCAAAAACTTCTCAAGACAGGCATTTCATGCTAAATGTACCAGTGATTAGACTAAGCAGAGTTAGTAATTCGTTTCAGAGGCATATGTAAAACATTAAAATTTTTTTCATTAGTTAATTTAAATAATTAAAAGAACAAAAATCCGACTACAAACGGAAACAAAACTAGGCTTCTACAGTCAGGCCTCATTTTTCCAAGAATATTTTACTTACATTTTAAATTTGTCTATAAGCCATGTTTTTCTTCAACTGAACAAAAAGCAGTCAGGTTTTCTTTGTTCCCTTAATATTCGTAATTTACTAAATAATCTAAAAATTCACACAATGTTTACAACATTGTTCATCACATTTGTTGTATTAGCTGAGAAAAAAAAATTAAACTCACGAATTTAGTTTTGTAATTTTTTTCATGTGCCTCTTGGCTCTCTCACCACTCGGGTTAACAAAATGAACCTAACAACACCCCATACGTCACAATCCACCAAGCCCTTCAGGATCAGGAGGACACATACACACACACACACACACACACACACACACACACACACACACACAC
>JAFELO010000707.1:0-15290 GCA_017140195.1 Eumaeus atala
GGCTTCACTAAAGCTATGTAAGTTTCTTCTTGTAGCCACTGCTCGAGCTCGGTCATTTGGTTCATATGTGATGGATATAGTCATCGTCAAGTAGTTATTTAGTGAAGCAATTTGGACCCATTTAGATACAATTGCGTTTCCGTTTAGTAACACGTTTAGGCCTAAGTATTATTCATTTTAATTTTGGAGGGAGGTGCTAATAATAATAATTATTTATTTAGTCTAGACTTTAGCCGAAAGGCACAGCTTTCATTTATCGTCAGTTTTTGTGTCAAGTATTCAACTGAGATTGTAATAAAAATACGGTTAACTATTTTTTTTATAGTCGTTATTCTGTATTCTAATTGATGATCTTGTAGGAATATTGTAATTGGTGAATGTAATTTAGGTATTAACTAAAGTAGAATAGAAACTCATACGAAATATTGATATGGCTTCGACAAACTAATAACACACTTCGACAAACTAATAACACACTTCGAGAAACTAATAACACACTTCGACAAACTAATAACACACTTCGACAAACTAATAACACACTTCGACAAACTAATAACACACTTCGACAAACAAATAACACACTTCGACAAACTAATAACAATGCTTTTTCCGTAGCGAACAGGATCAGGATTAACACAAATACAAAATTTTACTAGATTCATAATACGACTTTAAAGTTAAATTTAACCAAAAGACAGTTAAAATTAACCAAAACAAAGTTAAAATTAACCAAAACACATTCAAAATTAACCAAAAGTCAGTTAAAATTAACCAAAAGACAGTTAAAATTACCCAAAACACAGTTAAAATTAACCAAAAGTCAATTAAAATTAACCAAAAGACAGTTACAATTAACCAAAAGACAGTTAAAATTAAGCAATAGAAAGTTAAAATTAACCAAAAGACAGTTAAAATTAACCAAAAGGTAGATAAAATTAACCAAAAGACAGTTACAATTAACCAAAAGACAGTTAAAATTAAGCAAAAGAAAGTTAAAATTAACCAAAAGACAGTTAAAATTAACCAAAAGACAGTTAAAATTAAACAAAAGACAGTTACAATTAACCAGAAGACAGTTAAAATTAACCAAAAGACAGTTAAAATTAACCAAAAGACAGTTAAATTTAACCGTGCCGAAAAGGTTAAGTAACATGGCACCCAGCGCAATCCCGAATCGCATAAAAACGAATCATCGATAGTTTCCTTTCAAATTATATTGGAAGGCTTACAAGTGGTACAATTTTCATAAAATTTCGCCGTAACGGAAAGACGCCTTTAAATAAGATTATCGTGGGAAATGGCGAAAGGAAAAACGCACTTTCTATTAAACTGAATTTGAACACTGATAATTTCATAGCTCTTTAGGAAGAGGTTTCCGTGCCATGCTGCATGCAGCATAATTGGACCAGTACGACAGGGGAGGTAGATATTTGTCATTCACAAAATACCGCCGTAAAGTGACCGCTATACTGTCGCCTTTCGTGCGAGAATTTGTGTGTAGCCGGTGGCCTATTGGAGGTGAGGAGGAAAGGAGGATAACACATATGCATTTCAGTGGTGCGGATATCTTATGGACATCGGTAGCAGTAAAAAGCCTCTGATGGCTCGTTTGTCCCCCTATGCTATAAAAATAAATTGATATAAAATGACAATCATTTACGATCCAGCATCTAAACGTAAAACAGTGACGTTGCGATTCCGGCAATTTCATGCTATCGGTACATTTAAGTTACTATTAAAATCGATGGTCAAAGTGAAAAAGTTTTTTTTTTTCGGAGGGACCTAATACTGGTTGGCGGCGCTAGTCCAGCCTCAACAGTTCGACTGACTACGAAGACTTTTTTGTCTTCAGGAAGCGAAAAAGTTATTAGAAGCATATATAGGTATTACTTAGAGCTCTGTATCGACTGGTTAGGGCTTGTGAACTCGGCTCCATAATGATGGAGCAATTGTGTTAACGTCTGTAATCCACCAACATTTATGTAGACTACAGGCCCTAATTACGCTAGTTATCTACTGATTGCGAACTTGTGAACACATGAATGGCCACCAAACTAAACGTAATATAAATCACCAAGATCCCCTAAAATCTCCCACGATGGGATATTTGCCATCGACCATCATCTATCTAAAATCAAACAACGTAATTATTTGCTAAAAGTATTTATTATCTATGGCGGGACGCTTTGCCGCGTGCAGCTAAAATCCGCGCCAAATTATTTTGCTACCGTTCGAAACAATATTTGAACTTTATGCTGTGTTACTTAGATGCTATTTCATTTTGACATTCATTTTGTTGTAAGTAAAAGGAAAATGGCGTTTAAATTTCGAACTCTGATGCATCCCCCAATTACGAGAACTATGAATTTACCGCTGTCGCGATTTCCTAACACCTTTATGCCATAGGAAATAGAGGCGAGTTTGACTGAGCTATTAGTTTGCTGTACGTATAGCAAAGTCGGTAAAGCCTTAGAACGCCACGCGGCAGTTCATTGGTATCTATTTGAATTCGGAAACCATTCTGAATTTGTTTTTCATCACTGTTAAGTTCTTTACGTCCGAACTGTCGTGAAAGTGCGCGCGTATTGTTGATCTGATTTATTTGCCATCGGTTTCGGTCAACAATCGAATGGGGTGGCAATATTTGTTTATAATTTGCGTCATTTATTTTTATTAACAACGTCGTGAGTTATAAATGTGTAATTTATTTTATCGTATTCTGCAGGCAATATAGGATGCTATTGGAATTATTGCATTGAATGCGGCCTGGTATTTTAAATCTAATGTCGTTTCTCTTAAGAAGATAGCATAGCCAAGCATAGATATCAAAAATATTGTTCCTCGATTAGATCTCGATGGGACTTTTGTTTTGGCACGATAACCGATAAACCAAACTTTACCCAAGTTTGGTTTATCGGTTATCGTGCCAAAACATAAGTAGTTTATCGACATCATAGACACCAAAAAGTGCCAACAGTTGGCTTTATCTCTTCTTTCCTTCTCTACAAAAATGCGGTTTAAATTTTACTAACGAGGATCGCAACTAGATAGTGGCAGTGCCATGTTGCATTGCAGCCGAATTGGTGCGGCACGACCGAGGAGGTATCTCTCGCTCATATAAAAGCGCTGTACAGTGACACCTATGCTTGTGCGTTCGTGCGGCCTGTCAGTAACCGGTGACCTATTCGGTTGGGCGATAGAAAGGAGGGCAACCCATCTGCAAGACTACAGTAATGCGGATGTCAATGGGCGTCGGTAGTAACACCATGATTTCTCGTTATATGTACTAAAATGTAAAGCCCCCTATACTAAAAAATAACGCACGACGTCTTCATCGTGTTTGTAATTATCGCGTTTTATCTTCTTATTTTAAGCGATTGATTCTTCTTTCACTAGAGCAAGGGTGCGACAAGTCTCCATAATTATCAAAGTATTAAAAGATTTCCCTCTGCCTCATTAGATACGGTTCTTATCAGAACGAACGTTCTAGAAAAAGGAATTGGGTTAGTTACGTTTGGGCCGTAGCTAACCCAATTCGATGTTAAAAACCGATAGCAAGTGTTCGTTTCTTTCGTGTTCAGTTGATAAAGTCTAGAGAATCGCTAAATGTATTTGCTCATAAAACATGAGTAGTATATTAGGAGCGCGAGGCAATGAAACACCGAATAAATCCATTATTAAAAAGATCTAAGACACTTGAAATTTGAACAGAACGGTCGGGTCGGTAAAACAGAACGGTCTTTTTTCAATATTTCCTGTTACACAGAATTTTTTCTTTTTTTTTTTTTTTTTGTTGACGTGGAGGAAAACATTTACGCACCTTCGCCAGCCTTGTGTGGCGTCCAGTGGTGTGTGGGGCTCGCCTCCTCCTGTTGCTCTGTTGTCACCTCTTCTTATCAGAGCTACCCCTCTTATAAGAAGAGAGTATCTCCCTCGGTTCAATTGGCTTCGCATGGGTTTACCTCAGGCTACTGAACCCCAACGCCACGACAGGGCTGGAACCGTGGTGGGGTGCTGTTACACAGCCTAACGCAATTGCACGCCGTCACATTTGCAAACAGCTCAACCTAATTTGATGAGTTGATCTTACTTTCTAAATATTCCTGTTTCCTTATAAGAGATTGTCGCAACAACATAAGAAGTGTAAGTTATTATAAGCATAACTGCCTGAGTACAGATAGCACCTACATCAAATGGAACATGTGTCAAAAGTCAACCCATGTAATAGACATTCTTGGAATCAAGTCGATTAATCTTAGTGTAGCCTCTAGGTCTATATTTATCCCTCATAAATTTGCATGCCTCCTGTAATTATTAAGATTGCTGTCAAATTAGTTAAAGCTGTTTTAACAGACACAAATTAAACAATAAACTGTGTGGGTTCGCCTGGCTGCTGCAGGTCTAATATGGCCAAAAACGTTCCCCCGTTTTTGGCCAGACTAGATATTATATTATATTTTGTAAAAATGTACCCAACGTTAACAAAGAGAATGTATGTATAAACTTTGTATAACGCTCTGAGCACATTCAGCCGGGTATTGAGCTTGGTTTCCATTAATTATAATAATATTGATGTTTTGAACTCCAAGAAGTAGCTGAGGTATAAGGAATTAGGATGTGGATGTTTCGCCCGATTTTCACCTGCTACTTGGTAGCCTTCTCGTCGAAATAAGAGGTAGAAGAAACAGAGTGGTTTTACCAACTACTGACGTCCATAAACATGCGGAGCTTTCCTTTCCTCCTCCGCTCCAATGGGCCACTAACCACTTGCAAACTGCACAAAACGCTATCCATGAGCTGTCGCTATATGCCGATATGGCGGTGATATATACGTGCGAGAGCTACCTGCCCGTTTGTACCGCCCCAATTCCGCTGCAATACACCATAAAGCCCATTTTCATCTATATTTTTCTGCACGAAACTTGAATTTTATGTAGAGGTAGTTTTTTTTAATCCATTTCCTCTCCATATCTCTCTAGCTACAGATATGTCTTTCCGCGATATCCTACAAGCCCTTCGAATGATATAAATGTGAAAGTTTGTGTGTGTGTGTGTGTGTGTTTCTTAATGTTTCACGCACGGTTCGGATGAAATTGGCTTAGATGTAGATAGATAATAATAATAATATAATAATACCTGTGGACTTAACACACCACGTTAGCCTAGTCCTGCGGTAAGTACCGTAAGGACTTGTGTTACACGTACTAGACAACGGAAATATATTTAATATTTATTTAAATTTTTATATATTGATTACATATTAAAATTTTATAAGTTTTTTATTGTAGTCATACATATAGTACATATATAAACATCCATGACCTAGGGGGGACGCGAACCCGCGACCTCTGGCGTAACACGCGGACTAACCGCCACGTTACCCACTGAGCCAGCCGGTCGTCAATTCAAAGTTACATCAAATAGATTAAATACAATCAGGAATAATATTATAAATTGTATTTACCTTGGACCAATAGATTAATATTTACCTTGAGTTATATTCCACGCGGCTGACTCCACAGAGCAGAGCCAGTAGAAGTGTGGAAATACTAACGGATGCCATTGCGATTCACTTTGAGATATTTCGTCTCTGCTGTAATGATTGAAATTACTTCCATTTTGATTAAAAAGAGAAATTGTGATCGTCTCTTTCCTCATAGGGACTCTCGGCTCTACTAACATTATTTGTGCATTTTTCTGAGATTTTTTAAATTTGTCGGGTTCCCTACCATTATTTTACTGAAGTGTCAGTAGGTGTGGCCGCTGTCTTTTCTGGAGAGGCGAGATATATGGCCGTGCAAGTACGATCACGCATATTATTACAATGTGCAATATTCACCCTGTGCCATGCTGCACATGAGGATCCTATGCAACGGAATTAGGGCGGCACGATCGGGGATACCTCCCTCGCTCACTTGAAACCGCCGTAAGGCGACATCTACGGTAACGCGTTTCATGCGATTTGTGAGTAGCCGGAGGCCCATTGGAGGGGAGGAGGAAAGAAGAGCACCGCATGTTCATGGGCGTTGGTAGTCGTTGAAAGGCTCCGATTACTCACGTGTCCCCTATACTATATAAAAAAATAAAGGGCCGTCACGACCGGAGATATTATACCACGGTCTAGCCGTTGTATTTTGTGGCTTTTTATGGCATATGAGAGTAGGAATGGAAGCAAGTATATAAAGAAAGATAGAGGAAGGAGGCAAAGATAAAACATTTCTGTTTGATGAATATTTTCATTACATTGTAGAGAGAATTTTTAGCTGCGCAACACACCTGTGATTACAAAATGTTTTAGAGAAAGTAATTTGTGGTTGGCTCTTGTAGCGCGACAAGAGGTTCATTCTGTTTGTTGTGTGACAGTTCTCTCCACGTGTTGAGTTATAGGATGTTTTATTTTAACTAGTCTCTTCGATGGATTTCGTTGGGATGGGTGTCGGAATTAACTCAGATTCATAAAGATGTATTATAGAATAATATTGTACCGTTTTCCTTAAATCGTTATCGCTTAGAACCATAACCCTAAAACCTCGTAGACATGTGCCTAGTCAGGCCACTATTGAACGGATTTGGTTTAAATTTGGCGCAGCTCCACGTAACAATATAGTGTTTAATAAAATATCATCAGAAAAAATGAATTGTTCCCTAGATTCAACGCGAATGAATCTGTTAGTTAAATAATTTTCATCCTTATACTTTAAACAGTAGAAAAAGTATATATGATTATAATTTATACAGTAGTTCGAACAGGGAATGAAAATTATTTAAAATATCAAATTGATTAAAAATGACTTATAATACGAGGAACGATAGGGCCATTAAGAATACGTACTGTGGTTATATGGCGGACAGAGGCCTTATAAGACTAAGTATAGTCACATAAACGAGAGTTTTAACTTTTACTTCCGAGGATTAACTATTACGGAACCTGTTGGTACCGATTAGTTCTTTTAAGTAAAGCGTTTCACCACCTGGCCAGTTCATAGGACCCCTAACTTTTAACTTCATCTGTGTCGTATGACTTCCTTCGTTTCGTGAAGTTCCAGTTCTGAACTAAGCTGTTTTCTCCCCGAATTAATTCATGTAACAAATATATAGAAGTCAAAACACAACTCGTCCATTGGGGTTTTGACAGCAAAATTACCGGTTACTTTACTCTCGGCAATTTCCCTGGATAATAACCAAAACATGCAAGTCACTTTTCAGTTGGGGAGAGAGCGTACTTAATGAAAAAATCGTGAAGGGTGCAAAAGAATGTGTAATCACATTTATCTTGTAGTATTTTAATAATATTTTCTGCACCGACAACATTGTCGTTAGGTATGTAAATGAAAAGACCCCTTAATTTCATTGCACATTCCTAAATCCTTGTCCCCTGCGTCGTGACATCTCTAATGACATTCTGTCAGCACCCTCGACGCATACCAACAAAAACAAATTATTTTGTCCGACTGGCAAATGAGTTTGTATACTGTTGTTAAAAGAAGGAGAAGTGAAAAAAAGTAATGCTTATAAAATTTGTTTATTTACTAACAAGCGGTAAATTTATATCAAAAATATCCATCGAAAACCTTTTTCATAAATTATTATTTACATTATATACATCATCAAATTATATAATCAAACATATTTTTATCAAAAATCCTTCATGGTACAAATGTTAACCACATGAATTTCTACATTGTTTTACAAAGTTTATTCAGACGCTTACTTTGTTTCAAGAAAACATGTAAAATTACCTAAGTATACAAAATGTCGATTAAAATTTGCATAAAACATTATAGAAAAATATCGTATAATTATTTTCTCGATAATTTAGGTATCAAAAAGTTACGAATCAACGGCTATGGTTGCCAAAGCCCCGCTTTAAAATTTGAAATATTAATATTGACAGTTCACGTTGGCACATATTTTTCACAAGTCTTAAAAAACCTAGATAGTATTAGGTCTAACGCAGTATTCTCCCATTAAATTCTATTAATTAATACACTATTAAAACTTCAAAACCTAAGGTTTGATGCAAACCTAAAGATTATTACGACAACTTCAGAAGTCCAGACACATATTGACACACATTGTCTTCTTGTTATTATTCCTGTCACTCATAATATTGCCAATCGAGTATCTTCATCCAAATGAATAATCAAGAGTACCGCGAGAGATTCTGCGCTTCGTAGTGGCACTCAGGGTCACTGACCACGTCTATGTGCTCCTGGTCATTTCCACAAGTTCCAGACGGGTTCCTGGAGGAGCACGTGGATTTGCAGCAACAATTTTTGGTCCTGCCATCAGACGAAGGGCTTTCTTCCTTCTTTAGTTTCACGCGACGGTTCTGGAACCAGATTTTCACTTGCTTCTCAGACAGTTTCAACCTCGATGCGATCTCGATTCTTCTCAATCTAGACAAGTACATGTTCATCGAGAACTCTCTTTCGAGTTCTAGCAGTTGATTGCCCGTGAACGCAGTGCGGATGCGTTTGCTGGAATCTTCTTTCAGCGGCACACGTTTGAGCTCTTTCGAATAACCCGGTAACAAATCTTCAGGATGTGCCAGTGGCGGACTCGGAGTGGCAAGTCTGCTTTCGCTGGAGAGCGAAGGAGACCGCTGCCCTTGACTTTTCGACGGCGACACAGTTTTATATGGATGGTACGGTGACACGGACTTGTTTCTTCTGTTTACAAAATTAATAGGTTCCTCTTCAATCTTAAAAGCTTCTTGTCTGGTTTCTATTGGCGTTTCGTAAAATTCCGGTCTCGGCAGCTGATGTAGAAGGGGGTAGCGAAAGTTCAAGTGTTCCAGAAACGGTCTGAACAGCTCCGGAGCTCTCTGCTGTTGTAACCCAAGAGTCAGCAGGTTGTTCAAACCTCCAGAGTATGGATACGGCATAAACTTTGGCCGCGTATCTAAAGTCATTATGTTAGTGAAGTTCATGTGGTCGCTGGCCCTCTTGTCTTTTGGTTCACTGATTAGCGCGTCTACTAGAAATGACCTCGACATGGTTGCGAGTGTTTCCTACGGCGTATGGTATTAGACTGATGGCTAGGGGTGATTTCAAGTAAAGTAACAATTACAAAAACTACCCCCACTAAGTGCACCCTATTGTAAACACACAATGGGCCTCACTCGAAGCGTTTTGGCAATTATTAAGCCCGTCCCACCCTTTTGTCGGTGAGCCGTCATTCTCAGGATACAAAAAATAGACCTTTATTAATATGAATAAAGTATTTTAGGAGCTATGAATAATTTCGTATGGTACTAACATCCCTTGTATCTGTCTCATTAAATCCAATTTGGGGTAGTTATTGGTTGTGTTCTGTTTTTATTATTTTTGAACTGTTACTGTATTTTGTCCGATCGCGCAGAAGTGAGGGTTATGTGTTTATATTTAGTACTGTGTGAATTTAGTTAGTAGCTTTGTACAGAAGATGTATGAAATTGTCGTACTCTTATGGCTCATGATGGAAACCATTTAATCAAGTTTATTTTTGTGATGGAGTAGATGGAATCTCTATATAACTCGGACTGTTAATTCTATGGCTGGTTGGAGAGTGCTCAGATATAATCTCAGGCTAAAGCCAGGTAAGGCACTCTTTGGGTGGCTGAACCACCGGAGTGGGTATCAGTGGTAAGTAACTAAAATTCCGTCATTGTTGTCAGCATTTATCAGTCCACTCTTTCAATGAACGCCAGGACGACCGATCTTCTGCTCCTCGCATCTATTCCGGACTAAAGGGATGGACTAAAATATCTTTTCACAAATTTTATCACTATCTGAAAATGCATAATAATGCATTAAGCCTGTCACACTACAGTAAATCCTCAGAAACAAAAGCCAGCATATTGTCTCTGGAAAATTACTTTGTGCTAGTGAAGCCTCTGTCCATAGCCTGCGAAGCCGTTTGAATCTAATCTAATCAGCTTAGCTTTGCCCTGGTAATACTCTATCATCGTCATAATCATCTCCACGATTGTGCAATCGTTCTTCAGACTTATGCCGGTCGGCCAAGTCTTTACTATCTGGCAAGATATACATTTGCAAGAACTTCAATATTTCTTTAACTTTGTCGAATTGATCTTAAATTTAGTTAATTTTTACCGGAATGCGTCAGAATGGTTTACAAGCATGTGCGTCTATAACTAGTAGTTGACCACTTAGGCTCTATCCAGAATGGCTACATGCATTTTAACGAATGAAATGTAGTTCAATATAGTCAATATTCTTCTTGATAACTCGATGCGTCCATCTACATATTATAATGAAATGTACTTCAATATAGTCAATATTCTTCTTGATAACTCGATGCGTCCATCTACATATATTATAATGAAATGTAGTTCAATATAGTCAATATTCTTCTTGATAACTCGATGCGTCCATCTACATATATTATAAGGAAATGTAGTTCAATATAGTAACTCGATGCGTCCATCTATTTATATTATAATACAAAGTTTCCGAAACACATACAGTGATCGATTCTCTCGAACTCTACCCATGGATAGAACATCCGAGGAAGGTTAAAGTGTATAATTTACTCATTCATCAAGACGGAGCGTATCGCCAATTGAAATATCTTTTAAGAAACAATGTTTTTTTTTGTCCTCTAATTTCTTTCTTTCTCGCATGTTAATGTGATTACTTTTAGTAACTATTTCTAATCGGAGAAGTGCAACGTATTTTAAGGCCGTGTTCTATGTTCGAGTTTTACACTTGTAGACACACCACTTAATGCTACTTAGTCCTACTCATAATAAGCTTACGAAATTAACTAAATCGTATTCTAAAGCATCAAAACTATTCCATCCACGTATAACATAATTAAGTATGAATACCCCATATTAGCAACCGTATGCGCACGTGATTTTGATACTAGAAAGGGTGGGCACTAGGGCCCCGCCCATGAGGGGCGCCCCGACTGGTTTGCGCTACATTAAAGGGATATGTTATTTTAATAATTCGTATGTAACTCTCTTAAGTGCTGTACGATTGGTTTTGTAATATAATTACGAGCCTGCGAACCGGATTCGACTAGATTGATCCGGACCGGACCGGTTCTGTCGGGCTTTTGCGTCTTTATTAATGTACGAGGGGTTTTAGATCTTGTGTAGAGATGAAAAGGCAATGTAACAATTATTAATTCGATAAATAAATATTTGAGAGTAATTGTAATGTGTAAGGGGAGCCACCATCTTCCTGGCTAGCTCTTGACTGGGTGAGAACAGTCCAATAATTAAATTAAGATGTCCCTGCCAGTAGAATGAATGAAATGAATGAAAATGTTTCCATTCTAAATAGAATTACAGTAATTACTCCATGAAGGTCAGCATTTAAATGTAACAGAAATTGTGTTTGTTGACATTTTTTATTACCAGCCTATTTTAGGTCCTATTAGTCGTAGCGTCATAGTATACTGCCTATCTTCCTCGATATATGGACTATTCGTAGTTTGTTTTTCAATTCGGGCCAGTAGTTCATAAGAGGATTGCGTTCAAACAAAGAAACAAATTCTTCGGCTTATATATCGGCATATCTTAGAATGAAAGAGATCGCCAACATGCCTAACCCGTCACTAGCCACCTGCTATGTTAAAACGGTTTCACCCGCGCTAAAAAATATGTATTCCAAAGGAACAATTTACTTTTTCAAGGTAAAAGTAATTTTTATATTAATCGAGATTTTAATGTGAATAATCGTCGAATTTTATCCAAACCCGTTCAGTAGTTTTTAGGTGAAAGAATAATAAACAAAGTATCGCAATGATATTACTAATTCATCATCATCATCATCAGCCCTTATCGTCCACTGCTGGACGCAGGCCTCTTTGAAATGAACGCCAAGACGACCGTCGCGAGCTACTCGCATCAGTCCCGGACCTGCTACTGCACGGAGAAGGTCTTCCCACCTGGTGGCCCATCTGCCATCTGATCTTCTGAGTGTGTGGTCACATCGCCAATTCAGTGAGGTTATTCTTCGCGTGATATCGGAAACTTTAGTTCTCTGCCTTATGACTTCGTTCCGAATTCTATCGGATAAAGAAACGCCCATTTCGAAGTTCGTAAAACTATCTAGTAAGAAATGGTGGATGTAGTGCCATGCATGGTGCATGACAATTGGGATTGGGCCGGCACGACCGGGGAAGACATAACTACTGTGTAGATGGATCGCCCTCCGCACCCCCGATGTATGGACGATTGACATACAAGTTAAACTGAATATAATATTTCGTAGGTAACTTTTTAAGTACATTCACTTCACACGCAGCATGTGCACACATACGCCTGTCTTAACTTTTAACGTATGTGTAATAATATAAATTATGTTATTAAAGGAAAGTTTCCGAATATGCATTGATTGAGTGGCCCAGTTAACCAAAGTGAATATTTCTACAAGCTTTAATTTAGACCAGATTTGCACCCGCTGCTCATCGCGCGATACAGGCATTTAAAAAATCAGTATAGTATAGGCCCTCCTGCTAAGATAATACTAGTTAATTAGCTACTATAACTTTCTTAAAGGAATGCACCTCCGTGAGGGAGGGGGATTGGTCCCCTAGTCTCGTCGCCCGACAAGTTAGCACTCAATTAACCTGTGAAGCTATATAGCCTCTTCTTTTCACATCGTCAGCAAAAATTCAGCCCTGCGAAAGATATTAGAAGGCCTGTTCGACTTAATGCTTCATCCGCGTGGGATATTTCTCTAAATTGATCTTGCTTGCGACTCTACACCGAGATTATCAAATATATTATCTACATACATTGTCTTAGTCTAGAAAAACATTTAAGAGCTATAAGAACGAAGTGACAGCAGTGAGAAATAATCTACGAACTTTCTAATCCTCTGGTAAGGTTATGTTATGATCCGCGCTAACTTTCTTGTTTACGCAGTACAGCAAGTCCGAACCCTGTTTTAATTACTCCAGCTAAATATTGAATACTGGCTGTATGCTAAGGATAGCCTTGCGTCAAGTGTGGATTATAGCGACGACCACTAGTTCTCTGAGCTGAAATATAGTTTTATATTTTCGTAGAAAACTTAAAGCGATGAAAAATACTAAGCGTATTGATGTCCTAAGTTTACGCAAATGTTAGTCGTTACAATAATTTTATTGTAAGCGTGTTTTGTATTTTACATGACTAAGCGACATACGGATACCAGTCCTAACAATTTGGTTAACTAATCAATCATATTTACTAGCCCACCAAAGTGTCACCCAATTACTTTTTATCTTATACGAATTATTAATTTTGTTCGGTATAAAAAAGAATTTTATATTATTACCAATTACAACATGTGCTCGAATTACTTCAATTATCTTTTCGTTAGAGTTCAAAATATACATAAAATAATAGCTGCAGGCACCCCTAAATTGTAAATTTTTTCGGAAGAAAAAGATTTTTGGAAAAGATTTTTGAAACTACTAATCTAATCTGTGCCAAATTACATCCAAATACGATCAATAGCTTTTATGAGATCTAATCACAAAGAGATAAAAAACTTTCGCATTAGTGGTATTAAAATATTCAACTTGGAATCACTTTCTTCTTTCTTCAAAGATCTGAGACGTATAACGCTTGTTTTTTATTATATCAAAGTCATCAGCAGCAGCAGTCAGAAAACGTCCACTGCTGGACGTGGGAGAGCCACAAGTCACGCTCACCTGTTCGTGCTTACGGCCAAGTGTTCTTCAATATCACGTCTGCACTATGGTGTAATTATGGCTTGAAGATCATTTCAAACCTCTAGAGTTACAATTTCCAAAAATATTGATAATAATTACTGATTTTAAAGCTACTAAGCAGTTGATTTGTCTACTGTCCTGTAGTAAAGTTTCAAAACGACGAACTATTTTTTTATTGTTTAGGGGCAAACGAAAAAACGAAGGCTTTCGGCGACTACAGACATCAACATTATTGCTGTCATGCGGATGCGTTACCATTACTTCCTCCTTCCCTCCAGTGAGCCATGGGATGAGTGACAATTACTTACATAGCATCGCCGCTAGGGGACAGTCATATGGTATCAATGGGTCGGTAGTCAACAAAAGGCGCCGACTGCTCGTTTGCCGTCGAGATACTATACCAAGCAAAAGAAGTTACAGTCCCACACGTATGTGTGTGACGTCTAAGACACACAAAGGCGCAGCGAACAGCCGAAACTACAATCTTCTACAATCAAACCGAATCCTGTCCCGCGACCGACAACACAAAAAACTACACTATTTACAAATAAAAAAAACTGCAAAACATTTTTTTAACGCAAAAATCGAATAAAGAAGTAACAAAAGCCGAGTTCATTGTTGCGAAGGAACTCTCGTATTGTTGGAGATCTGACATTTTCAAATATGATCACAAATCTATGACAATAGACGATGAAATTTCTTACGATTCGCAACCGTGTCGTATAAGAAATAAAGGTTATATTGTCACTGTATCAGTGTTTCGGTATCAGATGTACAAATAGCGCGAAAGGGTTGTAAATTGGGGGGTGGGATCCCTCAGGTAGCGTAATTACGTCACATTAAATAATTACTATCATAACAGTGTCTATTATGGTATCGTCTACCTCGGTGTAAGCTGAATCAAAACATATTTTTATAACAATACTGACAATTAAATTTGACTAAGAACTAGATATGCCTGGCGGTGTTAAAAAAAATATAGGGTCAAACGGGCATTCGGAGCGTTTTGACGATTACCCTCGCCCATAAATATCCGCATAATTGTTATACAAATTAATTTCCTCCTTTCCACTTCCCCTCCATTGGGCCACCGGCTACTTACATATCACACAAAACGCGAACAACGAAGCTGTCACTTTACATTTGATACCAATGTGTAAGCGAGAGGTACTTCCCCGGTCGTGCCGGCCCATTTCCGCTGCAGTACAGCATGGCACGACCTCTTACTATTACTAACTTCAACTTGAAATTTCGCAAAAAAAATCTTTGATGTTATGGATTCAGGGTGTAAGTTTAAGAAACAACTTAGATATTAAATAATTCATAAGAGTTCATTAGGTTGCGCATAAAAAAGTATTATCTATTAACTTCTGAACTTCATCATTATCAGCTCTTATCAGTCCACAGCTGGACATAAGAGGGACCGACACCCCCTCAGATGGGAGAGATGCATTCCGATATGAGAGTCATAGTATGGACAGTGGATAATAGGTACTATAGGAGTCAGATAAAAGAGGAAATTTTATTTGTTTCCTATAGTAACGGAATAGGAATTAAAAGTTGGTACGAAAGTCCGCCTTTTGAAAGTTAGAAACATGAAACTCAATTGT
>JAFELO010000707.1:15299-25359 GCA_017140195.1 Eumaeus atala
AATTGCTAAGATTGTGAAGTTTGTTTGGAAGTCTTAGGTTGTGCCGTGCTGCATTGCATAAATTGGGTGGCACAACCGGGGAGTTACCTCTCATTCATGATACCGTCGTAAAGTGACAGCTATGCATTCGCATTTCGCAATATTTATTAAACAGTGGCCCATGGGACGAGAGGAGGAATGCAGGGCAACTCACCTGAGTCATACAGAGGAGTTGCCCTGCTTTCCTCCTTCCGTCGACAATAATTCAGATGTCTGTGGGCGTCAGTGGTAGTCAAAACGCTCAGGTTGTTGATTTGCCAATAAACTAAATAAAAAATTAGTTCGTACTTTTGAAACTTTACTATAAGACAGTAGATAAAGCAAGTACTTAGTAGTTTGAAAATCAGCAATCATTATCAGTATTTTGGAAATTGTATCTCTATGGGCCTCAAGATCGAAATGCGGGTTTGAATCAATTAGATTCGCGGGTACGTATGTAGTTTACCATAGACAAAGCCCCCAAAAACTGACAAACTGTAAAGATATAACTTTGTCAGTTACTAAAATCCTGCCACATATTGAATAATTCGAACACAATCTACTGCAAGTGTCCATGAATGGTCAAGTGTACAGGAAATGGGATCAGAAAGGCCATTTAATGAGCACCTGCCCATTTCTGAGAACGCGACAATGAGTCGCCAGCCTGTCTGAGGGAAGTGACGCCGCGGGTGGGTGCTTCATTCATCGTTTCGCCTTGCACTGCCTTTGTCGTACCTGTTCTTGAATGCAAGTCGACTTAGCATTCGAGTTTAACAAGATTTTAAAGAATTTCCGATACAATGATACTTTGCTCCAGTACGGGGTGACGCTATTTAATTTAGATTGAGAACGAATCATTGACTTTAAGCGTGCCTGGTTTGGCGTGGAGAGACTGCCATAACTCCTCCCCAACTTAGTGGAGTATATTTTTAGACGCGACTGTGTGGCACTTTTTGAGAGAATCCCTTTAGAACTCGCTGAATCATCACGTTTCACAGTTCGTCACCAACGCAGCCAAGGCGCCGCGTAGCCGCTTTAATACAGTTTAAGTTTTCGTTTCTGTCCGCAGTATCTCTCCCTTTTTATAACATTATTATTATTAGTGACTACTAATTATTAGCACGATTAAGGGTTATGCAGGTTTGTTGCTATCTTTACCCCAATCAGGTGGTCCATTAAGTTCTTTTTCTGGAGAAATCAATCATGGACTGGTAGTCCGCTTTTTGAGTTGTGGGCAGGTAGTGTCCGAATCGCCCGGACAAAAACCCGGGGTGTTTCCCTGCTTTGCGTGTAAGTAGTGGAAGCACGGGTTAGCTTGATGACATTCTCCCACACTACCGCCAGAGAGGGCTGGCAGCGGTAAGCACTTCTACTTTTATAGCGGTCTACCTGATATACTAAACTCTGGACGTGAAGCTTTTCTCGTGACGGGCTTATCCCAGTACCACTAGGCGTCCCATTCGGAGACAATGCTCACAGTCCGTCTGCCCCCGCCTTGGTTAAGTGAGAGCTCCCCCATATCTCTTTCCCTATCTGTCCCTACATCCCGTTTACGTAAGATGACAGTTTCATTAAAGCTTAGATCTCGGTCGAAAGCGACAGATCCCGGTGCTCCATTGGGGTTTATCATGACTTTTGAAGCGGTTCATGTGAGTGAGAGGCTCCTCCCCAGTCGTGCCTGCCTTTTTGGCGACCATGCAATAGTTGCTCTACCGTTTACTGGTGATGTTATGTCAGACTTGGTGAACATTGATTCAGATTTTTGTCTTAACGCATGACGGTTCTAGGGTGATGATAACAATACTGAGTGGTAACTGCTTTTTAGTGAGTAGTAGAGCAATCCGAGCCGACAGACATCTACTGGCGCCCACATACAACCGCATGTTGTTGTCATGCAGATGTGTTGCCCTCCTTTTCTCCTCCCCTCCAATGGGCTACCGGCTACACACAAGCTGCACGAAACACGGCAGTATTATTGCGATTGGACTCACTAATCGACTGACAGTTTTTTTAAATATCGTTACGAAAGATACGAGTGTAACGGAAATTTTTGAATAACTAACGGCTGTATTAAATATAGCAGTTATTTATTCAAAAATTGTACCAGGCTGTCAGAGGAAACCAGCGTCTAAGTGACAAGTAAGTACTTAGTGGCATCTTGAATTTTCTTACAATTCGCCGTTCCCATGCTTGTTCCCCATGATGTCGCGGTCACTAATCAACGGAGCCGTCACACAAAGTGGCCTTAACCTTTGACAAATATTTGAGTGGTTTGTGTGGCACAACTCACAAGCGCGCAACGAGTAGCGACGAGTATTTTATGTACACTGTTTTATTCCACTGGAAGCCCAATGTTATGAAGACCAAAGAATAAATTTTGTATTCAATAAGTACTCTTACTGTTCTCTATGCTGTGACGGTGTGTATTATTTTATTGCCATCGCAATATACTGGTACAAATTCTAATTACTATATTGAGAGGAACTGGCTCTACTTACATCAATAGCAAATAACCCATTGAGTCTTCTCGTCTAATTATTAATATACTTATTACAGGAAAATTTTAGAGCCCTTTCCCTATTACATTCGCTCTTGTTTGACCCAGAGACATCTTGAAATGTAAAGGATAAGTTTGAGTTTCGAAACTCTGATGGCAAGGATTTGCGGCCTGTGGCTAATCTCCTTCTAATCATTCCTATCCACCACACCAAATACTTCACTGTTAAGGCTATATAATGCGTAATGCTCTGGAACGCTCTGTCAAGTAACATTTGGCGCGCTAAAAGCTTCAATAAATTTAGATCGCTCTGTTATACTGTGCTGTGTACCAGTGCTCAATTTAGATCGCTCTGTTATACTGTGCTGTGTACCAGTGCTCAATTTTTTTTAAATAACCACTTTCTAGGACATTAACAACATGAAGACGCGCCTCGCTTTCCTCCTAGGCGCTGACTGTACGACGTAGTTTACATTAGTAGTAGTAGGAGGCAGTGTCATGCAGCATTTCATCCGAGCAACACTCATTGGTGGCATGTGAAGAAGGATGACATCCTAATCGTATATGCTGTATGAGGATATCAATGAGTTTCGGTATAAGAAACAAACAATGGAATCTGTACAATTTTTTGATAAGGGTTAGCATAAAGTGAGAGAACGAAGTCTTATCTGGGAGTTGTCCGAGACTCCCCGCTGCAACCCGGATGAATGTCATTTATACATATAATTATACTACAATCCACTAAGCAGCAGACTGTTCTTCAATCCTGAAATTCAACATTTGAAAGTTATAGTGACATCATATCTTCAAATTAAATCCAACTCAAAAAGGAAAAAAAGGAGTAGAGCTCTGAAAAGGAACACACAACCAACAAGAGCCCGTCCCATTCTCTTGACTTCCTCAGCTAGCTAAAATAAAGCAATAATACTCTGTTACAATAAAATATAATTTAACACCCAATATTAACACGTAACATACACTATTCAAACTAACACATTAGCGATGCGGTCTATCAAATTAATAGCTCTACAGATCATGTAAATACTACTATCAAATGCGCACATAAGGCAATTAAGACAATAAGGATTTTGGGAAACATAAGATATGGAAACTGACGTCGGCATACTTTTAAAATGTTTAAGTAGCAGAACGTAATTGCTACAGGCCTAATAGAATTCATGACGAAGTCATAGTGAAGAACTAAAGTATCCGACATCACGCGAAGAATAAAATAATATGCTATATATATAAATTAATATCTGTACTCTTTGAAATATTACCATAGGACTGACAAGTGGGTAAAACACCCGAGAGCGTATTTAAAACGCTGCATCCCACCGCTAGGCCCAACCCTCACCACAAGAGCATTAGGTTTTTTTCACGAGCAACTATTCGCATTGTGACATAATTTTAAGCTTCTTACAATTGTCGGGAACAATTGTTTCCATTGTGGAGATGCAATTGTCGACGAACAATTGTTGTACAATTGTCGGTGACGTGTTTGAAAACGATCTGCGATTCATTGCATTAATTTAATTAACTTGGTATTGTATTGTTTTTTAAACGGCCCTTAAAAAGGTAAAATGTGTACGGTTCAACCCTATTTTTTAGTTTATTTGGACGCGTTTTGTTTTCACGTATCAATGTAACTGCGTACGGTTTGTCTCGTTTAGACATTGTAAGTTAGTGCCGTCGCTTGAGAGTCGGGCTGAAGATTTGTGTTCCTTTCTGTATGATAATATAGGAAGAAGTAGTGCCGTGCATGGTGTATGACACTACATCCTCGCTCATGTGGCACAGCCATAAAGTGGCAGCGTCGCTTCCGCGTTCCGTGCGGGTTGTGAGTAGCCGGTGGCCCGTTCGGGGGAAGGAAGGGCTGACAGGAGGGCAGCGCATCTGCGTAACAATCATGAGAATGTCCATGGGCGTCGGTAGTTCCCGTTTGCCCCCTTATGCTATAAAAAAGTGTATTCATGTATGATGTATTCATGTATGTAGCAGGAGATCGGTCGTCTTGGCTTTCACTGAAAGAAGCCTGCGTCCAGCAGATGATTAAAAAGGGCTGATAATGATGATGATTATGATAATCGATGTATCACATTTCAACAAAATAAACATACATATTAGTAGCTTATAAGCCTCGGTGGTTATTAAAAGGCTCACCCTGTGCTCACGTAGACTATTCCTCCAAGCCTTCGGCTTGACCCACCACGACACCGACTGGTGACCAAACTGAACTACTCTCGGTCATTTATCTGCTTACACCTCCAATAAATTAAAATTTGAAACAAATCCCGACACAATTACTTCCAAATGGCTGCACAGATTTTCATGTTACAGCCAAGAACACTCGCGATTAAGTAACCTTTGTAACAAAAAAAATCCATCGAATCGGTTGCCTCATTCTGGCCCCAGGGACGGACACACAAATATGCAATACATGTCTCCCTCTTTCTGCGTCGGGGTTAACCCCCGACAAGCAAACGAGAAGGCAAGAATTCTGCATCGACATAATCATCATCACCCGACGACATCCGCTGCTTGGTCTGCCCGTAGAGCGCCAGGTCACGGTCATGAGCCACACGCATTCAGCGGTTCCCCTCCACGTCAACATTCTGCATATTTATTCTGGCATTCTGTATAGCTCACGACATCACAAGGCTTTGGTTTGTTCGGTTCCCGAAGCGTGCCGAACACATAAATGCAAAGAAAGACATAACATTTTTATGACAGTCGGGTGAAAAGGTCACCACATCAACACAACCATTTGTTTTTTTCCATTAATTAACATTTAAGTTCGCCACGTCTATAGCTATATATAAAACAAAAAATCTGTCTGCATGTATGTGATCGATTTTCGCAAAACCTATTTTACGGATTTTCACGCCTATTATCCACGAAGAGGTAAGCAGAGGTGTGCTAGTACATCCAAAACTCGTAAGTCAAGTAGATATACACACACGAAGAGCCAAGGTACTGAGACCCATGGTGTCATAGGTGGCAAGCCTATGGCCACTTCGGGTACATTCCAATTCCAGACAATGTAATGTATACTCAGAATAATCTGAAAAACATTTAATAGCAGTTGCCCGACCTGGGGATCGATCCCAGGACGTGGCTAACAGTCTTAACAGGCGACACCCGCACCGTTACACCACAGAGGCGATAAGAAAGATTTCATTGTTATTTATTCGCGGGCGAAGCCTGGGCGGATCACTAGGTCTACTATATAACATCCAAAACTAATTTGGCGAGCGCGCCGTGTTTACAATGCACGGTGACCGATCGCGACACTCGCTTAATGAACACCCGAGCACGTGTGGGCCGCGGGAGGGTCCGCGACATGCTACCTAATTAACTACCCCTTTAGCGACGGGTGCGGAGGTATACCGATATATTTTTTTTTAATAGTAGGGGTCCAACGAGCGATCAAAGGACCTTTTGATGACTACCGACGCCCATAGACATCTGCATTATTGTCATGCAGGTGCGTTGCCCTCGTTCCCTCCTACGCTTCGCAGTAGGCCAAGTATTTGCTAATTATCTACAACTTTGCTATATTGTAGTCGAGCTGGGCCGACACCACCGGATACCGCTCCCTCACACTATGTGAGTAAGAGCAAGTAAGCGACCGCTGTAATGTGACAGTTACGCTATCGCGTTTTGTGCGGTGTGTGATTTTCCGGTGGCCCACGGAAGGGCAAGTAGGAAGGAGGACAGCGTATCATGTAATCAAATACCGCACGAAAAGCGACAGTATAACCAACAGCGCGACTGTTCCGACACGTTGCTCGGGCGGAGAAGGCGCGTCCCCCGGTTGGGGAGACCAGGGTGGTGTATGATACTCGGGAGTCGTAAACAGCTCCCCTACCCACTAAACCCCAGCGGTGTTCCTTGAAAACTGCCAGTGGAGGAGCTACAGGAACACACAACCGAGATCCCATCTGCCTCTTGCGGGCTCTTCTCGGAAAGCAAAAGCCTGCTCTCTTAGGCCGACAACACGTAGGCAAAAACTCTAGCTTTGCGGTGGTCACCTTCTAGTTTATATGCTATAAAAAAACTTTACAGAGGGGATATAATTATATACCAACAACAACAACACATCTTCACGCCAGCTCCCTAATGACAGGCAGAGAGAACCGGCTACCATACATCACGATCCTTACAAACCTGCCATGCCTCTTCCACACTCATTACTCTCTTCAGATACACCGGTTGCGAAGACTCTTGACACCACCGGACAGTCCCTGATCAATCATATCACTGTGTGTCAGTCTTGATTTGCCTCAGTACCTACATCCTTCCACATTCGCATTACATATCTGCTTTGTTAACCTTCCACCTGCCATTCTTTCTACATAATAATATGAGCGAGATATTTCTGCGAAGGTTCATTTAGAGGTTAAACATTTCTAGTTTAATAACAATTATCTAGATTGAAATGTGGTTGTGAAGAAATGTTAAAAACTGAACATTTTCCAATAATCCCAATAGAAATTATAAATACTGAAATAGTACAAATGCCAGCTTCGACAAAAGCGAAACGTTTCATATAAAAGTGCATAACATGTTTTGCCGCGCGTATGTTATTGGGTTATTTAAAAAAAGCCTGTTCTAATTTCAAGCGCAGTTGTTACCCCGTAAATCGATTTGATTTTTTTTATTTCATCTACAGAACGTTTTGTAATTTGTAGTATTTTGTGCGCAATGTGTTAGAATCTGATAAACCTGCACGCATGTGAATGTTTGGGTTATTTTGAATTTTATTTTATTCAAATTGAAAGCTTTTGGTCATTCAATCTTTCAATCTTCAACAGCTATTTAACAATAATATATTCAATTCTTCAACAGCTATTTAACAATAATACATTCAATTCTTCAACAGCTATTTAAAAATAATATATTTAATTAAAACTTGACATTCAAAAGCAGACGAAAGGTCACATGAAAAATATGAAGGTCTGAAAAAATAAAAAGATGACGATTTTCTTTCCTACCATGTGTTGTACACACCAATGGGTGGTGTCCAGTGGTGTGTGAGGCTCGCGATACATTATAGTGCCGAATACCCACACAAACCACCGAGAGTGGCACCAGTGCCGCCTTTGGTGCTGCGCCCCAGAACGACAAATCATCAGGGCACAACGACGGCTAATCAGCCCCCTAAAGAACCGGCTCCACCTCTCTTGCACTACAGGACAACCCCACCAAATTGGGGACAGTGCAATAGCGTGAGGTGCGTATCCTCGCCCCTTGCCCGTGCGCATAAACACCTCTTCTAGTTGCCCTTGTGTCCCCTCTTCTTAATTTCTTAATCATCTGCTCGGTTCAATTGGTTTCGCCTGGGTTCATCCCAGGCTACTAAGCTCCACCGCCACGACAACGTGTTTCAACATGGGGGGCTTAGATCAAGAAGTGCTATATGTTAACTGCCTCGTGGCCTGGAGGTAAGTATTTTTAGCTACAGAAGTGGGATCCCGGGTTCGAATCCCGAGTCGGACCATATAAAAAGTGCTATTACTACGATTTGTCAAATTCTAACAACTGTCCGCAGTTATGAACCACGTTAAGTCGCCGGTCCTGCGCTTGATTTTGTCTCCAGTTGGGTCAGATTACCGTTTCATCGGAATAATAGACTGATGGAATAGCGATGCAAACACGCTCTCAGACATGACACCGCAATCCCGGTGTAGGGACACGCAGATGTTCCCGGGGACGGATGCGAAATGATGTGGTGCGACTTGACGAGTGTCTGGGTTGTAGGGTATCTACAACCCAGACACTCGTCAAGTCACACCACAGCACACACGCTCGACTACTTACTACCAGTCCGAACGATACCTTCTACAGCTATCAAGCACTGAAAGAGTTTTACCAATCGAACCTGTAGTTCCCGAGATTAGCACGTCCCACCAAACAATCAACAGATTCAGCATTATAACATTAAAGTATAGATTTGAAATGTTCCAGAATGTAGCTGATAATGATGCAATCCGCCCAGCAACCCTTCAGAATTTAAAGCGCACGTGGGTGGTTCGGAGTACAAGCTTGTACCAGTCATATGACCCGAACACTCACCGAGAGGGATTTGTCGTGCAAATTAAATTCCCGATGTGTCACGCCAAAACACAATTTGTTTCGCGCACTCGTGCCACTGCCGCCATTGCTCTTTATGTTTTCTTTTCGTCTCGTTAGTATGGCCAAATATCTGGTGTCATGCAGCCTTGTTACTTTATAGTTTTGTATTCCCTAGCCCTGTATCGACATTCGAAAGCTTTACTCGATTTCATCCTCAATATTTATCGGCATATCTTTCATATCTTTACGGATAGGTTCTGCAACGGAACTAAGTACGTTTTTACCAATAGTCGCTACGTTTATAGAGATTATTTTCTATGCGAAGAGGAGTTGCTACATTGCAACCGTATCGGGTCGGCACGATCGGGACGGTACATCTCGCTATCTAGGATAACTCGTTGCCATAAAACTGCGGATGTCTGTAGGCTTCGTGAAAAGGTGCCGATTACTTGTTCACTTCCTTATACCAGACAAAACAATGTAATTGTATCTCACACACAGCAATCCGATGGAGCTTTATTGGTCTTACCTTTGCATCCACAGCATAAGTTCAGATTCAAAGAAAAAAGAAAAATTTCTTTCGATAAGTATCGACATACTATTAAAGGCTAGGCTTCATATGAGGTGTTTTTTACTTAACATACTGTTTGACAGTCATGTTTGCCCTTGACGCTGCTAGCTGCAGCACATTAATATTCAGGTTATGCAGATGTACATGGGCGGTAGCATGTTGACTTCAAGGCGAACGAGCTATTTGTTCAAATATATTATGAACGCAAAGCACTCGGTGTTATTAGACACTCTGTACCAAAATTAAGGATAAGGAGGGAAGATGTGATTGTTTATTTGTTTGCGTTGAATCTGTTCTAAAAGTACTGGACCGATATGATAGTTTATTAGCCCAATTAGTTTCTAATAATCTAACATACATTTTAACTGAAATCATTTCGTGACTATTAACATGATTATGAATTAAACTACCGAGTAACTAAGAAAAGTGATGATAAATGACTGTAAACATATTATTGTGAAAAATATATTTCAATGTAAGTAGCGTAGCTGTGTAAAACTGTTAGATATAATGTAAGTAGCGTAGTTGTGTAAAACTGTTAGATATAATGTAAGTAGCGTAGTTGTGTAAAACTGTTAGATATAATGTAAGTAGCGTAGCTGTGTAAAACTGTTAGATATAATTTAAATGTAATTAGTGCTTTTGGATGCTGAATGTTTTCAGTAAATCATGCTGGGCTTTGATTATTTGTTTGTTGATGTTGTATGTACCATGTCTTTGCAAATACATAAATAAATATAAATATTGAGTTTTTGTTTTATACACATTCATCCGGGGAAGTAACCGGAGCGGACATTACGGTTTCTGTTTATGATGTGGTGCTGGAGCAAAAGAATGAGTTCCTGGGTTGTGCTCCTGACCCATCGCAGATGTCTAAAGAATGAGTTCCTGGGTTG
>JAFELO010000707.1:25520-38012 GCA_017140195.1 Eumaeus atala
TGCTCCTGACCCATCGCAGATGTCTAAAGAATGAGTTCCTGGGTTGTGCTCCTGACCCATCGCAGATTTCTAAGGAATGAGTTCCTGGGTTGTGCTCCTGACCCATCGCAGATGTCTAAAGAATGAGTTCCTGGGTTGTGCTCCTGACCCATCGCAGATGTCTAAGGAATGAGTTCCTGGGTTGTGCTCCTGACCCATCGCAGATGTCTAAAGAATGAGTTCCTGGGTTGTGCTCCTGACCCATCGCAGATGTCTAAAGAATGAGTTCCTGATGTCTAAAGAATGAGTTCCTGGGTTGTGCTCCTGACCCATCGCAGATGTCTAAAGAATGAGTTCCTGGGTTGTGCTCCTGACACATCGCAAATGTCTAAAGAATGAATTCCTGGGTTGTGCTCCTGACCCATCGCAGATGTCTAAAGAATGAGTTCCTGGGTTGTGCTCCTGACCCATCGCAGATGTCTAAAGAATGAGTTCCTGGGTTGTGCTCCTGACCCATCGCGGATGTCTAAAGAATGAGTTCCTGGGTTGTGCTCCTGACACAATGCAGATGTCCAAAGAATGAGTTCCTGGGTTGTACTCCTGACACATCGCAGATGTCCAAAGAATGAGTTCCTGGGTTGTGCTCCTGACACATCGCAGATGTCTAAAGAATGACTTCCTGGGTTGTGCTCCTGACACATCGCAGATGTCCAAAGAAGGTTGAGCGTGTTCTCTACATTCTCTTCTTTCGACATCTACCTGGAGCCTAAGAGGATTTAAAGGCCCTTTTTGAAACCGAGGTGCCTATGTAGCCCTGGATAATTCTAAACTACTCACGAGGTTATTGTACTGAAGTGAATGAGTTGGGTCTGTACTACATCATCATGTGCAACGGAATTGGGCCGGCCGGTACCGGGGAAGCCGTAAAGTGACATTATGTGTCGCGTTTAGTGCGGTTTGTGAGTAGCCGGTTATTTTCTTTTTTACTCATTAAAACAAGTACTGGGCGGTTTTGCCACTACTATAGTGCAAAATGGTAAAGACGACAAAGTCGAGAAAAAATGTAAAATTACACAATTCATTGTGACAATTGCTCCAAAAAATGAGTTGAATGTGGCCAGTTATCTGTTTGATTAGAGATAAGTACTCTGGCAAGTAAGCGTGATCTACACGTTATAATTCCAAATATACTAAATTGTGCTTTCGACCCAGCCCTACCCTACTGGCTAAGTCTACGTCGTATTGTTTGTTTATGATTTATAGATTATTATTTTATTATTATTAAAACAGCAACAAATCCTCCCGCCAGTTACATAATTAATAATAATTGTTGCAAATGTATATTATTTAACAATACGACAAGGTCAAGTGTATCGCACACTTGACCTTTGCGATTGATAACCTGCGTGTTTCTGTCTACCGGGAGACTCCATGAGGAAAACATAAAAAATGTCTTAACTGGCACTTAGTATTCCTACTAATATTTCAAATGCAACTTTTTGTACGTCTGTTTGAAATTTTTACAAAAAAAGTTAGGAACGAATACGGATGAAACTTGGTACAGATGTATGCGACAATAAAACTAAAGTTATAAGATAATATGTTTAATGAATTCACTGACACTAGTGTAATTTTTTTCTGAACAGAAGGACAGTCCCCGACTGTTCCAGCTGTGCACAGGCGACTAGTGGACGCCAGGTCTACATAACCGCATTGTAACTATTAAGAACTCAAAGACAACAACAACAACACATCTTCACGCCAGCTCCCTAATGGGGTGGGCAGATTCAAAGGAATACCAACAAAAGACAATTTCAAAGTCGACTAGGTCAAATCTTGAATATATAACAAAATAGGGATTTTTTTTGTTACATATTCGACATAACAATTGAATATTATGCTCTGAAATTTTGTAAAGTTTTTTAAAACGTCCTGTAGATTGTAGTCTGACATAATAAAATATAACTACACCTCACTAGACCCGATATAACATTTCATGGATAGAAACATTGATCTAAAAAATACCAAGATACACAGTCAGCGTCTGAGAACGATATTTACTAAAGATGTGCAATTGTCAAACTATGCACTTTGTAAAAACAATTACTATGATCATAAAGTTAACTTTGCAAGAAGAAGAAGTGTTTAAATTATGTACTTCTTTTAAATATAATTTGCTTTTTAAAAGCTACTTAGAAACATGCGCGTAAGATTTGGAAAAAACTATGTTAATTTACAATCACGGATGCTTTAGAATGACAGTTCAGTATCAAATCGTGTATTTTTGTAAATTAATAGATAGAGATAACAAAATTATTTACCTGAGATGTGTATACCGAGAATTGCCATCTGAAACAACCTTACAAAAACACTAACTTACAAGAAGACTTGACCATAACAATCGAAACACAATTGCATGTACAGTCGGTAAAGAACGCTCTACTCGTTTGCCCCCTTATATAAATCTTCGGTTCTTTTGTCGTGGCTTTTTCGTTTATACAATATTTAATTAGTTCCACGTAAGTCATGTTTAAACTCCCGGGAATATCAATATCTTATTGGTTACAATGGTCATTCTACAATGTAATGTTACTGCAGCGACCTTTCTGATGAGAAAATGTCACACGTGGTGAGTGACGACAAACTATCAGAAAAGATTGTGCGAAAAAACTTTTACGGTACGCTATGCTATGTTCACGGAATGGACTCAAATGTACCCTACATTTGAGTCCATTCCGTGAACGTGAAAACAGCTCGTGCCGATAGATCTGTGTGCATAGAGATTTGTAATTTTTTTTTTTAATTATGCTAATGGTTACGAGATATTTGCTGCCAAAGTGGTAAAGGGTGTGTTCCGCCTTTAAATTTTTAATTTGTATATTGGTATAGTTAGTAAATTGTGAAAAAAATGTTATAATAACCTTGTATAGAATTCAATAAAGCTTCAGTACAATTGTAGATTTGATGGTTTAAGAGGTAGGTATGGGATTGTTTTCATTGGTACCTAAACCATCGCAAGCGTGCCCGACTCCGACTTGGCCGATTTTTTAACAATTATAAATAAATAATGACGCAACGAGAATTGACAATGTCAGGTTATCTCGCGGCGCTGTGCCCCGCAGATAGGCCACCGTGCGTGCGGTACTTAAAGCGCGGCGGCGACACTCCACGCCCACATACAGCGTCGCCTCATCAGCATGCGCGGTGTAGCTCTACTGGCGCTGCTGGCCTCTCTCGGCGCCCAGGCCTCCGCGGAGCTGCCGTGCTCCTGTCCACTCGCTCCATATAAGCCGGGAGTGTACCCTACAGATAGCAATTCGGCTGGGGAAATTAAATTGGTACAATCGCCGGAAGGGAATGGAGAAAGTACACAAACCAAAGATAAATTTATGGAAGGTGGCATCATAGAGCCTATAATAACCCCTAGCAGAAGGAAGAGAAGCCCAAACGATGGGCCTCACTATAATATCGGCTGTCCACATGGGCACGTGCTCATTAGGTTTCCCAGTATCCCATGTGTCGGGTGCCGGCCCTCAGTGTGACAGAGGTGACATGTGACAGCACGCAGCTCAAGCCCTCTAATTATAAATGTTTAAATTTTTTTAGATTTGTTTGTAATACAAGTGACCAATAAGAAAGTATTTTCGGACCAAAATAAGGGGTGACAGATCGTCGTTAATTTACCTGTGTATTATATTTATGTGTGTATATTTTAATTTCCTAATGGGATAGAGGAAACGTGACACATATCACGATCCTTACAAACCTGCCTCGCCTCCTCCACATCCGTCACTCTCTCCGTACAGACACGCCGGTTGCGAAGACTCTTGACACCACCTGCGGACAGTACCCGCTCAATCTGATCATGGTACGTCTTGCTCGGTACGTGCATCTTTCAACATTCGCGTTGTGCGTTGTATATCTGTATATTTGTGTACAAAAAAAGTTTACACTAAGTGTAAGTTACACTTAGTGTAAACTACAATGTTTGTATTTGAGAACACTTAACATGCTTCTTGTTTGTGTTTATAACCGCTTATTATTATTATTCATACTGTATCTATACTACTGTTGTTGCGTTTCTTCGTCTCTCCTACCTCCTCACGTGGGTTCATTGTGGATGAACAGAGGACCCACCTCATGATGAAATAAAGTACATCAAGTATACATAACGTCGCGTGGAATCATTTTGTAAGTACGACCGGGGATGTACCTCTCGCTCACTTGATAGCCACGTAAAGGGACACCTACGGTATCGCGTTTCGTGCGGTTTGTGAGCAATCGGCCCATTGAGGGGGGGGGGTGAAAAAGGAGGGCCACGCATTGGCATATTTATGCCGGTGTTCATGGGCGTCGGTAGTCGCTGAAAGGCTCCGCTTGTTCGTTTGTTCCCCTATACTATTAGAAAGAACGAATTGCTAGTTTTCTCCCTTATACTATAATAAATTTACTATCATCATCATTATCAGCCCTTATCGGTCCACTGCTGGACATAGGCCTCTCTCAATGAACGCCAAGACGACCGATCACCTGCTAATATATTTATAAATATAAATAAAATATCTTATCTTATTTAGTCATATGTATTTAATTACGTATTTCTTTGGCTTTTTTCACTTCTCGCTAGTAACAAACCGCTACCGATTGCTATTACAATAACTCCATCAAATACAGCTTAGTCATAAACGGTCACCGCGGAGTTAATGTACCGCGACCACATCAGGGGCCATGAGCTTATCACGAAGGCAATCGAATTTTAAATTACGTAAACAAAGTAGCGCTAAATGGAAGCAAAATTACTTTACAGCGATATATTGTAGTAGATATGTCGCAGTGAGACCGTACAAAATGCCGTGTTACATTACGGATAGTCGTTTCACAAAACAGGGCAGTCTTGTAATACGGCGGGGCAACTTGGCTGCCACGTTTATTCTTTTTCGAACAATTTGAATGCGTAAATACGACAGACGTAACATATGAGTAGAAAAAAGTACGAGTCAATATTCAACCTAGTAGTATTTAATATATTGATATCTTAAGTTTACGCGAATATTACTCATTACAATAAAATTACTTTTACGGATTTCATCGTGGTTTATTTAATTATTTAACTAGCCCGACGTTTCAGAAACTTTACAGCAACTATGGTCACGGGCGGACTGAGTAATAGCGTGATCTGTAAAATTAGTTTTATTTTAATGAGGATTCAATATGATTTAAAACCAGCTATTGTGTACTTACTGATCTGCTATGCGTTCCTTATTCAATATCAATGGCCCGATATTGTTTTCGGTGTCCGCTTAATTGAACAATGAGTGCATATCCGGTGGCGTGGCGGCGACGTCACTTCCGGTGGCTCCGGAAGTGGCGACGCGATCTATTAGCCGTATTAATCCGATATTACACCGTAACGACGGACCGTCACGGCACTCATCGTCATCGGATGAGAGTGCCACTCGTCATATAGATATTCTTCGGAACTGCGTAGGCTCCTACATTGATGTTACATTATGCACTTATATGTAGATATAAGTGCATAATGTAACATCAATGTAGGAGACAGATACAGCTCGATCATAAAGATCGAGTCCAATTAAACCGAGTGGAACTGCTAGTCCCAGTTTTGAATGATTTAAAGTAAATGTAAACATCGATTATTTTCAAGTGAGAGGTAATGGCGTGCTGTATTGCAGGGGAATTAGGCCAGCATAACCTGGGAATACGCAATTCAGGTCATTGATGTAGGTACAATGCATGTATATGTCGTAATCGTATTGTACAAATGGCCATATAACATTACGGCTAGCCACTTTCAAAAACAGGACCGTTTTGTTTTGAGGCGGGCTAACGATTAGCCAGATTGTCATTGTGAGACGTTTATCAATATGGTGGCTCACGTTTAGCCTAATTCTTGATTTCAGGCGGTGATAGTGATTGATACAAGTATGAAATTAGGCCAAGCGTTTTGAGTGCAAATAAAAAATAACCTAGCCACAGGGGCTTAGTCGGGAGCTACGCTCCCGGATAGACCTCTGCACCAATCTGGGCCTAGTTTTCTTATTTCTCTGAAGTCTACAATCGACGCCATTGGTGTTGTCATGTCAAGCAACGTCGCTAGTGTTTAAACTAGGAACTAAAACGTGTCAAAAAGGCGGATACTGATTCACTTTATTTGAACAAGGTTAGCTCTATTGAACTTCAAGGGCAATTTCGGCCTGTTCTTGAAAATGGCTAGCCGTAATGAAATACAGCGATTTAGACAATCGAACTGCGACGTATACGCTGCGATACACATGGGCAAGGGCGATACGCGCACCCTGCACTACAGCGCGGTACTGAATTACTAAGTAATATGTTAGGCATCTGAGTGACAGATGACAATGTCTCGTACCACGAATCTTACGTCTATTTCGTACCTACGGGTGGTAGGTACGCAAAACGCATTATGTGAGGCTATGCCTGAAGAATATATTTGTGCGTGTACAGTCCTCTCTACCTTTAAATTAGGTTTTTTTCGGCGCGCGATTTCACCCGCGTAACATCTTCTCCAAGGTTGTCCTTCATTTGTTTAAGGTTCTTTCTTTTTCTTTATAGTATAGGGGGAAAAACGAGAAATCGGAGCTTGTCGACGATTTCCGACGCCAATGAACATCAGCATAATTATGCCGATGCATTGTCCTCCTTTTCACCTACTCCCCATGGGCCACGGCTGCTCACAAACCGCACGAAACGCGACAGCGTAGGTGACATTTTACGGTGGTATCAAGTAAGATAGAGGTATCCCTCCAGTGCTGGCCCAACTCCGTTGCATAGGAGGATGTAGTGTCATGCACCATGCATGGCACTACCTCCTCCTATGCAGCATGGCACTACACCTTACTAAATAATTCTAATAGTTCTAATCTACATATATGCCCAATAGTTTTTTTACTTAAAAATAACAATCGTACTTACAAACTTTCGCATTTATAATAACAATATTATAATGTCGAAGACCAATAGCCATGGGTAACTTTCACATGATAAGCAATACTCGTGTAAATCTCTTTGAAAAGTACAATTTGTGTGAAACTTGTCAAGTCAGCACTCAAGTGCTTTCTTGTACTTTACATTCGTTCCGAGTTACGCTCGGCCATCATTTAGTTACGACTACAATGTGCTACAAAAGTGTATCATTTACACATAAACCACTCACATTTCCACGCTCACTCTAAATTTCATTCTTAAATTAAATGTCCATAGAACCATGTAATATTCAAACTTATCTGCAAGTGTTACGGTTTATTATTCTATAGTAGTTTCTGATATCTCATGAATGAATCATACATTTGTATGCAATTGTATGGTCGTGTATGGGTTTGTTCGAGTGTAAGAGCGGCTGCTTTGACTCGTGTCTTCGGCCGTTATTTTTATTGACATTAATGTATTGGATGCGTTCGCGAATTGAATCCAAAAATAAATAATTCAATAGTAAACGGTGGGTAGGTAGAATATTCACCGATAGACGACAAATAAAAGTGATATTATTGGAAAGAAACTGTGTGTGTAAAGTATACACGCGTTAGAAGTAAAAACTTCTTTGGCGTAACAAGAGAGAAACTAAAATGTTGACTATAGCCAGAATCGGTGTGATGACTTTTCTCTCATTTAACAATTGACAATTACTCTCATCATTATCCCCTAAAGAGTCAAAAGTTAGAAGAAAAAAATAGAACCAAAAACAGAAGTTAAAGGAATACTATTTTCGGAAGTTAAATCTACCAGCAGAGATAAAAATATGTGGAAATATTGTCTTCTCTGCTGGTTTAACCCTAGCTCAGACCTGAGAAGAGCCCACGACATAAACAGCGGGTTTCAACAATCACATAAATACCGATAAATATACAATGTATCACCTCATAATAAAAACGGAGGATGTCTCTAAGCTTATTTTGTTGAACGGTATTATTATTCTACATTAATTACCGAAAAAAATATTGAGGATTTAAATAAAAATAAATATTCTTGCATCTGCGAACGAGTAGGTATGTATGTATAAAACGCATGGTACATACTGGACTCCCCACCATGGTTCAAGCCTTGTCGTGGCGGTGGGGCTTAGTAACCGAGGGGGATCTTCGCACCCCTCCTATAGGAAGAGGGGGCTAAAGATCAGGAGGAGGAAGCGCTCTTGGTACCCTCTTATAAGAAGAGAGGGCCAAAGAGCAATAGGGGGAGGCGCTTTTGCGCACGGGGCAAGGGGCGAGGATGGCAACCTCACCCCATTGCACTGTCCCAAAGTCCGGTGGGGTTGTCTTGTAGTGCGAAGCAAGACCCATCTGTGGAGGTGGAGCTGGTCCGGGGGCCGACTAGCCGTCGAGGTGCCCTGATGATTTGTTGTTTTGTTTGACACCTCACCAAGGGTGGCACTGATGGCACTCGCGGTGGTTTTTGTGGGTATTCGGTACAGGGCCAATGAAGGCACGTGAATGTGTTTCCCGCGTCAAAAAAAAAGGTAAATTATCCCATCTCCGGTGGGTCATCACGATCACGACTACTGGGCTGGGGTAGAGAACTGCACCGCAAGTAGAGAACTGCACCGCAAGTAGAGAACTGCACCGCAAGTAGAGAACTGCACCGCAAGTAGAGAACTGCACCGCAAGTAGAGACCTGCATCGCAAGTAGAGAACTGCACCGCAAGTAGAGAACTGCACCGCAAGTAGAGAACTGCACCGCAAGTAGAGAACTGCACCGCAAGTAGCGGTCCCAAGTGCAGCGGCCACGGCCAGGTCACTGCAGTTGTTTATTTCATGTGGTTAAGTCGAAAATGGCAACAGATCCGGTTGCTACGCAGCGTCTTCAAATTGAATGACTATAAAAAAATCATGAATGTAATGGTAATTTATTAAATTGGAACAAATTTCATGGATCCTAACGTAACATTTAAAAGACGTATCGGGCACCGCCCACCCTTATTGATTGCATAACCATTGTTACTATTCATTCATTCATTCATAAGAGTCATTTGATGTGCGGCGACAAATCGCTGCTAAAGACACCATTCTTATAGTAGCGCAAACTTATACTGCACGGAAGATCACGCAAAACTCTATTTAACTATCTCCGTCATAAGGGTAGGAAGCATTTCACACAACTTTGTAAGAACGTGCAAATATATTTATTGTACTATTGTAACCCTTATGTCAGTGTATATAAGAGTGGCGTTTTATATGTAATCTATACAAGGTTTATCGTGTGAAGGAATTTCATGCATGCCTCCGCTTTTTTTCTACTAAACCGTAAAGTCAGACACCATGTCGCCCATTATAGTATTGGAGAGCTACTTGTGATTGTATGGGATTTGTTATGGTGAATGGCTATCAATGGGAAATTTTATTAATCATTTAGCATTGATATGGACAGATGTTGTGCCGTGTTAATCGGAATATTATTTGATAAACAGGATAGGCATAAATAATTATGTATTATATGTATTTTTAATAATAATATATTTATGTATTTTATGTATTTTTATAAAATAAGTATAATACATACAAATATTATAAAGAGGAAACATTTTATTGTTAATTTGTTAGTTTTATTATTTTCTTGCATTGAACAGGGTCGGAGAGCATTGGAATACTACAGTATCAGTGGCGAACATATGCTACACAACATGTTCTAAAACGTTTTGACCATATACAAATAATATCAAAATAAATATCTATTTAGCTCCAGAAGTAACGGACAAGTAGCTGTCCCGACAGACGTTGTTCTGTCGTAAATTCCATTCATTGTCAGTGTAACGCGACATGTTTATTTTTGCCATATTTCGTGAAATGTCCGTGCGAAGACCGGGTCGGACTGCTAATATTTAATATTTTTGTAATTTTAATAAATATAACAACAGACTTCTAAGATATTTACTGTAAAAAAAAAATTTGAACCTCGGACCTCTTAACGTGTGTGACATACGCTTATCTTTCCACTGCCTTTCGTGTGGTGTGTGATTTTCCCGTGGCCAGTTGGAGGAGGCAACCCATCAGTATAACAATTGCCCCTCCATTACGAAGGCGCGTAAACGCGTTTCTCCGCGTTACCAGAAAAAAAGGTTAATAAATGTAGTATCCTCTATAGGATAGACCTAGGAACACACGTGAACCAGCCGGCTCTTGTGAACGTCAAGTATTTGTTAACATAAAAAAATCCCATCAAAAGATATCGAACACAATATTTCCTTTGTCGCCCATCAATTTCATCGTAATAAAAACTGATAATTTGTGCCGTATCGGGGCCGGCTCGTGGCGCAGCTGCTGGGAAGTGCTGGCCGCTCGTTTGACGCGTCATTTAATGCCATCTCGCCACGCTTTACACCTATTATCAAGGCCATAGACGTATATCGAGACTCACACGTGTAGCAACTGCTTTACTACCAGAGACTACCAATAGACTGTAATGTTTGAAACTTGCTGCATCGTGATCAAATTTTTTTTTTAAAAGGTTTGTCGATTTAATTATATTCTATAACATATTAAATAAAATAAATATTGAAAACGTTTCAAAGGTTTTCTAAAATTTATTAATTAATGAGCTTTGCCATCTGTCAACTCGAAGCGAAATCACATTTCAACAAATGATTTTGCAAACATTTGTTGAAATGTGATTTTTTTTTTCCAATATTCAGTTTCGTAATCCATTACAAATGTAATGAGTGTATATTGTGTTGCAAGTGCTGGTAGAAGTTAAGTTCATCTTTAGTAATAACAACAGACCTACATAGATATTCTCATTGGCGAAAAACTTAGCCCCACCTGTCGCAGTGGGGTAAAAAGTAGCCGAAGGGCACAAGTTCCACAGACACCTAGTTGTGCCGCAGCGCACTCATTATTTTTACTGTTAATACATAAAGTTTTATAAGTAGTTAATTTTTTATACTCTAAAAATAGTAGTTTAAGTCTATTGAATATAATATCAACGTTGTCTAATAAATTTTATGGCAAATAAAATAACTTCGCCCCGCCTCCGACCATAAATAACGTATATCCAAAAATTTGTCCAAAAAGTGTATTTTGCGCGACCCCCAGTTTGTGAGCCATTGTTCCCTGAACGACCAGTTACTGTAGAGTGTTGATACAAATACAGCGAACAATGTTTAAGTGGAGTTTCGATTTTGTGGCGTTCTAGTAAGAGGTAGCGCCATGTTGCATTACAGCGGAATTATGCCGGCTCGACCGGGCCTACATCTCGCTCACATAAAGTGACATCTTCGGTGTCGTGTTTCGTGTGTAGCCGGTGACCCATGGGATGAGGTGGAAAGGAGGACAACGGATCGGCATAGTAATTATTCTGATGTTCATGGGTGTCGGTATCCGTTTAAATGCTCCGATTTCTCGTTTGCCCCCTATACTATAAAAAGGCAGACGAGAATGAGTAATTTATAAGAATCCAAATCAATTAATTTGAATTAAAAAATCGTTTAATTTATCCCTAGTAGCCCGGATGGGAGTTAGTGGTCACTTACTATCCCGTGGCTTGTTCGCCTCCTATGCTACAAGAAGACAAGTTATTTATTTGTGGTTATTAAAATTAAAAGTATAATTTAAACAAGTAAGAAACATCCCTAGATGTTTCTTAATTGTGTGTGAAAGTAAAAGCAGACTCCTGGATATTCAGCTTGTTGACACGAGCGTTTGACAGGTGTTTCAGTCAACATTCAGGCCACTCATAACAAATTTTGGTTAGATATAAATGTGTACTTAAGTAGCATTTCTTATGCCATTTCCCGTCACTAGCTTGCGAACAAAAGTCAGTAAGTGTTTCGCCTATAATATGTTTACATGGCGCAACGTGGTGGTTAGTCCATCTGCTAAGCTAGAGGTGCGGATTCGAATACCAGCCAGGTCATGTCTTGGATGTTTATATATTATATCTATAATAAAAATCTTAAATATAGTTTCACTGTCTATTACATAGAATAGTAACATATAGGAAGAGGTAGTGCTGCGTAGGAGGAGGTAGTGATGGCACTACTTCCTAGGATGTAGTGTCACCATGCCCATGCATGGTGTGTGACACTACATCCTCCTATGCAACGGAATAGCGCCGGCACGACCGGGGAGGTACCTCTCGCTCACATAATAGCGCCGTATAGTGACATATTCAGTGTTGCGTTTCGTGCGGTTTGTGAGTAGCCGGTGGCGCATTGGGGGGGGGGGAGCAGGAGGTCCACTCATCGGCATAGTAATTATGTAGATGTTCATAGGCGTCGGTAGCTGTAAATAGGCCCCGATTTCTCGTTTGCCCCCCTATTCTATAAGAAATAAACACAATTTAGATTAGTTACGGTACTTAGCACAGGTAGCCTGTCTAATGTGATGAGATAAGACCACAGTTATTATTCTTATTATTATTTAATATAATAAACATCTGGTACACTTGTACATAATACAATTTAGAGTAGAGTTCTAAAGGAACATTGAACCTGGCGCTGGTCTATCTATGGCTACTGTCATATCTATTTACGACTACTTTAAA
>JAFELO010000707.1:38733-51799 GCA_017140195.1 Eumaeus atala
TTTGAACTGGGGGATTAATCAGTGGGTTAAGGTGCTTTTTACAGACGAGTGCAAAAAAAATTCTTTTCTTTTAGAGTGTGGAGACGACGCGGTGAGCGGTTTTCGGAGTCCTGCCTTCACGGAGTTGACCGTTTCGGTGGTCCAACGTAATGGTTTGGGGCGGTTAATTAGTTTATTCGGTAAAACCTAGCTCACCATTTTAAATTCGGGTACCGTAACTGCAGAACGTTACATCGAGGACGTCGTCAGGCCTCAAGTGATCCCATTTGCACAGCGAGTGGGGCCTGGATTCATCCTGATGCAGGATTATGCCCGTACACACAGCTCGATCAACCCAAACTGTCCAAGAAGGGTCTCATATTGAGGTATTACCATGACCAGCTAACAGTCCGGATTTAAATCCGATCGAGCAATTATGGGACTAATTGAAACGAAGAGTTAGAGAGAATGAGCAAGGGGTCTACAACTAACAGCAGCTGATTGACGCTTTAAAAGTTGCTTGGCAGGAGATTCCAGATGAAAAGTGAGGAATTTAATCCAGAGTATGCATACCAGGCTTCTGGGGTGTATTGCTAAGAGAGGAGACAAAAGCGACAAGAACAGTAGTTTGCCTTTTTCCGGTGATTTCTTTTGTTCATGTTTTTCATTCAAAATGGCCAATTTTATTATGAACATAAAAAAAACAATTCATGATCATTATTTTAAGCAAATTATAATATAATCAATAACATTATTGATTATAATATAGGCTATTTAGAATATGGCTTATTTTGTAGTTACATAAGCAAGTTAATGTCTTTACATTAACTTGCTCCGACGCGTATAATTTTTTGGTCAATCTGACGCATATGGCATTACGAGAAAAGTTGAACTAGTTATCAACAACAGGCAAACTCCTGTTTAGGGACGGTAGGGTAAAAATGCTGTTTACAATTTTCTAAACGCGACAAGTGACAGTACAAAGAGAACATCACAGCAAGAATCGAACCGGCGACCTCTTGACACAACCCACAAATCCACTCCACCACTCAACCTGTCAATGTGATTGTGTAACCAATTATATTTGTCACCAAGAATTGTCGAAATTCGCCACAATAATAATTAATTATTTATAATAATACTCTATACAGCTTTTTCATTACGCATAAAGTGCCACATATGTTACGATCCCCTTAAGATCAAAACAGACAAACGCACACCCTATCCCTTCGAAATAAGGATAAAGTTCTACTACACATCATTTTAATGGGGTAAAAAATTTCCCTTGCACATACGAAAATGAACTTTATTGGCCGAAAATACGGGCCAATATTTTAAATGTGAAAATAACTCAATTTGTCCTTTATTACGATGGTATAAAGACTACGAAGGTTACATTTTTTTATTGTTTCGCTTCACAATGGGATGTTTAATTTGTTTTCATTGAATCTAACTGTTTATGACTGGCTGGATGATTCGCTATGCTGACGTCATAGAATTAATTATTCAAATTTGGAACGACTTATTCAAACTCGTAGCTTGTTCGAAATTCAAGTGTCATGACAACTGTTTATTTCACTTGGTGAGAAATACATTTATTTATCTCACGTATTTGGATTTACGTTTAGATTTTCACCGAATATCAAATTAATTTAATGCAATCGGAGAGGAGTGTGGAGTGACAGAAGCCTTGGCGTCGATGGAGCTTACCTATGATTGCCAGTGAATAAAGAATGGTGATAATGATAATTGATAAATATTTTATAACCTACAGGTGCTTGCTACTTCACGAAAGAAGTGGAAAATATCCATGAGATTTTGACAGACAATGATTTTTGTTAACTTGAAACTTTGTTGAATATTTGAATGCTTTTAGTACGACCAACATGTAGGTAATATCGACTACGTCGTTATGTCGAATGTGTCCCTAGACATCCGTATAACTGTTTCCTTCTTTTCCTTGAATTCAATGGACCACATTAAACTTGTAGGCCGCACGAAACGCGACGCGCATTATTAAAGTTTAATTTCGTTTCTTTAAGTGTAGGTTACTTTCCTATAGTAAAGGAATCGGAGCCTTTCAACGACTACCGACGCCAATGAACATCAGCATAATTATGCCGATGCGTTGCTCCCCTTTTCACACCTTTTTATTTCTTTTTGCTCTATAAAAAAGTATAAAGCGTCACGTAACGGTTCACTGAGCTTACGTCTCACAAGTGTATTGCGCACCTCAAGTGACGTAACGCGCATTTCATTACATAATCATATCCATGTCTGAAGAGGAAACAGCTAGTCGGAGCTGACACACACATTACACTTATGCACATAAAACCATCTAACGACCAAGTACTAATGAGGCAAACGAGCAATAGGCGAATTTTGACGACTACCGACGCCCATGAACATCAGCATAATTACTATACCGATGCGTTGAGTTCCTTTTCACCTCCCCCAATGGGCCACCGGCTACTCACAAACATGTACATGGTTAGGTATTAGCTTCTGACCTCTTGAAGATCCAAGAGAATAAGAGTAGTGAAATGTGGCGAAACTTGTAACGAGAACGCCGCTGATTACAGCTGGGGACGGGTGCTGATTGCGTAACGCGCAGCCGCGTGTGGATGGATGTGGATGTGCCATTTTGATTTGCTGGATTTTTAGCGCTGCTCATGTTTTCAGACTTTTCGTGAATGCTATCGATGTCGGTAGCCCCAGAAAGCACTCAAAGGGTGTCTGCTGTGTACTCCCATAAAATATCAATTAAGAAAACATGGAGACAATTTAGAATAAAAAGGGAAATCTGTCCAAAACGCGTACATCTAAGTCAAAAGAGAAAGCAAATGTAGCTCACTATCGGTTTCTCTTTTTTTCATTCATTTCTCCCTGCCCAACGCGTATGCGAGATTAGATAGACAGAGAGAGTAATGCATGGTCATCTTCCTTCTCTAACCATCACGGCTTACAACTTACATATTCTTTCATCTTGGGATAGTGACGTTTAGCTTCACCTTTCACATTTGAAGACAATTGTCGCTGTTCATAAGATATTCAGCCGTGGAATTGAGCCGGCGAACGTTTTTAATATTACATTAGGTCCTTACCTTACGAATGTGTTGCGTCTAGCGCGAAACTGACGCGTTTTTTACCGCCATTTTGTTTTGCGTAAATCCACGATTACAATAAATTTTATAATGTTATCACTTGCTGTCCTGTGTCGTTACTACTAATATGGATACAACATTACTACTAGTCATAGCGTCGTGGTCTATAGCTTACATTTGCAGTGTGTGAATGCTCCATTACTACTAGTCATAGTGTGGTGCTATATGGCTTATAACCTTTGACAAAAAATGGTTTATCTAATACAGTAGGAATTACCGGCAAATCGGTACCGTGCCAGTAACTCCTTTTTTGGGTCCTTCACCGACACTGGGTGGTGGTGTGTGGGGCTCGCGGCACGACATAGCACCGAATACACACAAAAACACAGCGAGTGCGTTCAGTGCCGCCTTTGATGAGGTGCCCCGGAACAACAAATCATCAGGGCACTTCGAGGGCTAGTCAGTTCCCTAAGGGACCGACGCCACCTCCACAGATGGGGTTGTCCAGCACTACAGGACAACCCCACCGACTTATAGGAGGTGCCCATCCTAACCCCTAGGCAAGGGCCCCGTACGCAAAAGCGTAGACTACTCTTTCTCCTTTGTCCCCTCGGAGCAAGCAAGGAGCGGGTCTTCCTCCTGCTCTTTAGTCCCCTGTTCTTATAAGATGGGTATAAAGAGCATCCGACTCCTCGGTTCAATTGTCTTCGTGTCAAGGTGTCTGGATTACATCACGTGACTAGCATGCTTAAGCAAGAAAACTCTTCGGAATTATCAGTACCTACCTTAGGTATAGGGAGGAACAATAGGTAAGGTGTTGATACATATTTCATGATTTTTATTTATATAAACGAAGTGCAGACATTTCCTTTAAATTATTATATGTAAACTAATGTAAATGTCATGTTGAATAGATGGCATAGAATGCAAAATATGAATGTTATGTTGATCAAACTAGAAATCCATTTGAATTTGAATATTAAATAAATTGGGACTGTTAAAGCTGTAGCTGTAGTGTTGTTTCTCTTTTCAGGTGTGTGACTGGTAAATGTTGTTATTGTTTAAAGAATGTTTTGTAAAGTGTATTGTATGAATAAAACTGCTCTTTTCAGAGCAATGTAATTTTGGTTGTAGTTTTACTATTCCTCATATAATATTATATTTGTTATATTGATTATCACATTTAATGTTTGTGCGAACGTTGATTAGGTACACATTCAAGTAAATACATTAACGGACTTTACCGCGGTTTAAACTTTTGACGTAGGACCATGTGAACGACAGCCAGGGTGTAATCCAACTAATTAGTCCTTATTCTGACTATTATAAATAGGTTAACTAATATTCGCGTTGACTAATGTTATAGAAGTAAGGAACGAAGAGGTACAAAAAACTTCAAGATACACGCGGATCATTATATTATAAATTCTTGACAATTGGTTTAGTAGTTGGCTCTGTAAAACCGGATAAACCCTAGTAGTGTAAAGGTTAGGAACAGTAGCTACCTACCTAACAGAGCTTAGCTACTGTTTGCTCTAAGCATTTTATATAAAGCCGTAAAAATAAGCGATTGTGACTACATATCTAGAAACACTTGTCCAACTTTAAAAAATATCTATCTTCTACTTAAATGCTGTACTATCTCTATACCGCGGTTTCTTCTGTATAAAATACAGGTGTCTCCACCTGTATTTTATACTACTATTTCTATATATAGACTAATTATCTTTTCAATTTCTTTTACTATTCCGAACTATGATCCATCCATATCTTAACCTTTGACGACCGGCAGATGCAGTGGTAGCATGCTCGAATACCCGTGCATGTTGCGCCAGACATGCGCTCGAGTCCCGTCCGGAATTTAATCAATGTATATGTATTTTTATAATAGAAATATATGTCGTATCTATAATAATGTATTTCCGTTGCCTCGTACCTGTAACAAGAGTCTCTAAAATACTCAGCACAGGGCTAGACTGACATAGGGTGAAGTCCACGGATATAATTATTATTATAGATACTATATCTGTGCCAAATTGAATTCAAATCTGTTATGTAGTGGTGTCGTGAAGTTTACGCGAAAGTTACTCATTACAATAAAACTACATGGTTGCTGTAGAGCTTCTGAAACGTCGGGCTGGTTAAATAATTTAATAAACCACTTTAGAACCTGTAGTAGTTTCATTGTAATCTGGTATGTTGCTTGAAAAAGTAACAGACATACATACAAATTTTCACATTCGTCATACAGTGAAACTTGGATGAGCGTGACCTGGTTGGCAAAGAAACATCCTATTATTACGAATTTCAACGAGGTTCCGGCACTTTGCCATCAAATGATGGAGTTTTCGATTCAGGCTTTTTCAGTAGGTACATCTATAATTGCTCCCCTGTTTAAGTGACATTTTATCATGATGGACAGATCTCGCTATGTTCGTTTAGTGTTTACACACTAATTTATATGTAAGATTTCTTTCACGCATAATATAAACTTTCCGCACGTTTTTTATAAATGACCTTTGAGATCTCAATCAGGTTGGCTTCACTGTATTAGTAATATTATTTAGACGAGAGATGCTACATCGCCAAAGACGTCCTCGCTTGAGCGGTTGCACACAATACCTGTTTCTACCGACTCACGCGCATCTGCCCGCTACCCCTTCCAGTAGGCGGGGCTGCGGCCACGCCCTCCGACGAGCTCCCTACGTCCAGGGGCTATCTGCACTGACATCTGTGTTTTACTTTCGTAAAACGCCAATGAAGCTCATCTCTGTAATGTTACTTAAACTCAAAGCTTAGTGTATTTTAATTTTTTACTTTGCCAACGTTTCGGTCAACAAACGAGCAGGCGTGACCACGGATGAACTGCCCGCTGTAAGGTTCGGTGTAAGATGTTATAGCGACATCTGTACTTTGATAGCTTAGTGGCGAGGTTCTTTCTTATCCTACTAATGTGATAAATCAATGCGTTTATATGTATGTCTGTTATTCCATTCCATAAAAAAACAGAAGGGATTTGGATAAAATGTGTCACAGATTTTATTATAGTGTCAAAAAAAAAACTCGTTTCATTTGAGCTATTTCCGGACAGCTAGATCCTTTGGTCCTACGAAGAGATATCAGTTCGCTATGCGTCTTTTACTGTGTTTTTTATGGGGAATGTTCCGAGGAATTGTTCGCTTTACACCAGCAGCAGAATTTCACTTTCGGACACCGCGAAAGAACTCTAAGTTCCACGCCCATCACCTTGATGTTTCTAAATCCACAACGGTGCGGTTTGAACGCCACTACTTACCGCGCACAACTGTGCCGTGGAACTAGTTGCCCCCTTCGATATTTCCGATCCATTACGACTTAGAGATCTTCAAGAAAAGAGTATACCTATTCCTTTAAAGTCAGCAACGCGTCTGCAATACGCCTAGTCTTGCAAATGTCTTTTGGCGGCGGTAGTCACTAACCACCTGCTCATTTCCCCCCTGTGTCATAAAAAAAGGAGCATATGACTGTAGGTAAAAGTCTAGGCACATTTCTTTAAGTTCCCTTCACTTTGTGGCTTAAGATCGCTCATACAAGTATGTGAAGATATGCAGGTCGTCACGGCTTAAAACAAAACGTAGAAAAGAGCAAATGTATGGTTTTTGGGACCGCTGATGGAACATGTCCTACTAATGCACCACCGGTGCTGCTCTCAGGGGTCCCCCTTGATACAGTGGAGCAGTTTAATAACCTGGGACATGTGATCGGCAGCGCCTCAAGGACAATGCCGACATTGAGCAAGAGCGAAGGGCCGTATCGATCAGGGCTGACATGAGAGCCCTCAGGCTTGCACGTTGCTCAACAACAGATACAATTTCGCTCTTTAGAGCGAATTGTACATCCCCATGCACGTGCAGCCTGTGGGCCGTCTACACTAAGAGAAGGTATGGTAACCTCCGTGCTGTATATAATAATGAATTCAGAATGTTGTTGGGGCTGCCACGATTATGTAGCGCTTTGGGCATGTTTGCGCATGCGCACGTCGATTGCTTCGGCGCTACGATGCGCAAAAGATGGTCCGCTGAGTGAGAGCCAGTTTATTCTGATGATGATAGCAAGTAGGAATGATTGTCTTTGTCTCCAGCATTGTTGTAATAGATATGCCCCAGTAAGTATATCTAATTTATAAAATTTATTATTTATTTTGTTGTTGGTAATTATGTATGAATATTTTAAATGTGATTGTAATAACCTTAAACAGATAATGTATCATATTGTTAATTTAAATACATATTAACTAACACATTAAGCATCACCTATGTCGGAAGGCATACTACGCAACAAATGACTATTCAAACGACAAGGCAGGCATAGACCTGGTGCTGGCTCAGTTCAGCGCTTGAATATATAAACAAGATATGTGTGATGATGTAAGAAGGTCATAAATAGTGACCAGTACGGCTATAGCGAGGCAATTGTATCGGTGTTGATGTATTGCTTAGACCTATCAGATTTAGATATATCAGATTTATATAACTTTAAACTTTGATTAATTAAAACCAAAACTCTAGATAAAACTAAGATGTTGAAGGCTGCTAGCCTTCAAAATCTCATAAATAAATGTTTTTTTAAGTGTATAAATGTATCTAAAAAAATAATGATTGAATTGAATTTAGGCCCGTGGCATGGTAACACTGAAAGTAAAGTTTTACCGCGCCGGCTCTTTCGCACTTTTCACTCCCGAAACATGTTCCTTGTTAAAGAGTAACCTCCAGTCGCGACTCACAACTCCCTTTGTGTGTATTTGGTAGCTGAGAGTATTGAGAAATATATTTCATCTGTCTCATCTAGCTTTTTTCACAGAATTGGAACTTACGCGGCCAAAACCGAGGAGTGAAACTTACATGTATTTTTGATAGCGGAGCGAGGCAAACGAGCTGACGGAGTCTTCTGACGACTACCGACGCCCATATAAAACATGATGTTATTGTCGTGCTGATGCGTTGCCCACTCTTCCTCCCCATTTTAAATGGGTTAACGGCTCACTCACCAAACAACTTCACGGCGGTGTTATGTGCTTGAGAGGTACCTTCCCGGTCGAGCCGGCTAAATTCACCTGCAATGCAACATCGCACTACCTCTTACTAAAGAATAGAAACGAAATATCAAACACGTTTCACCCCCCATAATAAATTCCAAAGTGTTTCACAACCACTATATTTATTCATCTTCGCACCTTCCAGCACAATAGTGTTGTATTTCAAAACGACTACCGACCGTACACAACTCGCATTTCAGTCGCAACGTGTCAATAGATAAGTAGATTTTTATCGCCGTGATTATATATTGTATTGTGCATTTTATTGTGCTGTAATCAAACGCTTTAGAGGTAACTTGAGACCAACGAGGGCCCAACCAACTGAGGTTATTTAATGCTATTTCGTATTAAATTATGGCAGACGATGGGAGGAAGAAATGAAAGTAGCTGTAGTTTTTATAACGGCTGGTTATTAACTAGCTCACTGAAGATCTCCATTATCATTGATAAGACTATTAATCTGGTCTATAACTAAGGAAATTCAAGACGATAACGTAATGCAAAAGTAATAATATCCGATAAATAATAAAAATGCGAATGTTTGTAGGCATGTATGTATGTATGTATGTTATACTGTAACAGTATATGTTAAAGTGTGGGATATCATAACCGTCTAAATATATAAGGGCGAGAGGCTCTACTCACACGTCAAGACATCTCAGAAGCTACAAGGGCTAGGTGACCCTTTTTCCGACGTTCAAGATATTCTCCATGCGCTAAATGTTTGCTAAGGCCATTTTAACTACCGCGCGCTATATTTGGGGGGGGGGGGGGAAGGCCTTTGGTCGCTCTGACCATGATTATGGTAGTCAAGTTAGTTATTACAAACACATTTCTCTCATTTTGTGCTATATGTGTATATATGTTGTATAAGGAAATAAACGCCCTTATTATAACTGTGTTCATTTTAACTTTTATCACTTTCATTAAACAGCACCACCGGCGGTTATCAGCGGAGTTGAACTTGGCCCGCCGGGGGACCACAGTGTGATCTAGTTAGAGGACAAACAGGTACGTGCCGAATGTTCTCGAAGGAATACAGTTCAGAAACTGCTTCACTATACAGGTAATGCTGCGGGTTGTGTTTCGGCTAAGGGGACCAATATAACTTAACTGTAGGGCTGCCCGCCTCGTGGTCCAGCTGTAAGCATGTTTAACCACAGTCGTGAGGTCCAGGGTCCGAGTCCCGAGTCGGATAAAACGAGATTTTTCAATTTCTAATAAAAGTCCAAAGTTAGGAAGTGTTACACTGTCGTGAGATAACGTTAAGCCGTTGGTCCTGCGCCTGGTTACTCTCCGGTCGTCCGCTGTCCCATCGGAATAGTAAAATGAGGGAGCTGCGGTGTGTGTGTGTGTGTGTGTGTGTGTGTGCGTGTGTGTGTGTGTGTGTGTGTGTGTGCGTGCGTGCGTGCGTGCGTACTTTCGTCACACCTCGCTAAGTTAACATATATATTAAGTTACTTAAAAACATAATTCAAGAACTTATTCTATACTACCGACCCTTTAAACCGAGATGGCTTGACCAGACACCTCCCAGTGACATAAAATCACGGTGAAATCGCGCGAGTTCCCGGCGGACCGGCCCCGATCGATCTCGGAGTAATGGATCCCAGAAGAATTTATCCGATAACTGGCAGAATAGTATCATCATCAGCGTCTCCGGTCGTAGATCTCTTAACAATTGCCACGTCATCAAACAAGTTGAGTAGATTTCAATTGGTCTTTTCTTGCCTGTATAATTCTTTGCAATCTTGCATTGTCTCCGGTTTGATTGGTTAGACGCAGGAAGCAATTAATACTCCTCCTATTGTTATCCTTATTAATATCATCATTGCAGTTTAATCGTTACTTTTTATATTTCTACGTTGGCACTACAGGGAAGGTACGTCCTGCTCACATGATAATCCAGCGGCCTATGGTTGTGACTACATGAAGAGTAGTCATCAGCTCTAATCAAGTCCGGAACGTTCGTTTTAACCAGGATTAGATGGATTACGCTTTAAGACCAGGTCCCCCAGTTATCGCTGGCAGAAGCATATTTATTGAACACGGTGTTATAAAAAGGGCTACCTTCTCAAGAATGGTATCTTGATGAACTTCTGCCGGTGTTTTGATACCTTTTTCGCAAAAATATGGTTCAGTCACTCCCTCATAACAAGCACGAACCCATCACTGAAGTCGGATAATGCCCACGTGCATGCACACTGTCGACTAATTGAGAAGCTTCCTTAGCTTCCTTAGAGCTCAGAGCATAACGGTCATTTTTTTTGTTAAAATGTTGCTCAATTGTAAAAAAAATGCCATCCGTAAAAAATTTCTTTCTATGATCTCCTTTAGCGTGCCGCATCAGCAGTTATTTTTACTAGGTGGATAGGGTCATCTTTAATTTAACCGTTAAGAATTGACCAGTGCGTCTCTTATAGGCTGCAAGTCCTATGTCATCTCTTAAAATACGCGACTTCTTCACATTTGATAAAGCACGATCATGTCTTCGCTATTGCAAAATGGGTTAACAATATTCAAAATGTAACTAATAATTTTTTGCTTAAACTACAACATACCTTCGATCTAACACGCAATTGACTAAATGATATAGGCTTCTAAATGTTAATATTTCAAAAACCTACATCATGTGAGTTAATCCGTAGGCAGCTCCAAAGGTAGCCCTCGTGGCCTCGTTCACTCATTCCACCAGCACATGAAAGATATCTTCGACTGCATTACATTCGTAAAAAAAAAATGTTGTAACTTTTAGCAGGATGTGTCCGGTACGTAACCTCAACACTGTTACTATATTCTTTCTAGACAAACTAGAATTAAAAAGCCAAGGGGAGCAGGATATGTTAGGCTGATATGTTTTATACCCTATACCTTTGACAAGAGATCGTTTGTCAAAATACCCTTTCCAATCTTTTGTGTAATTTGACTTAACCTTATAAAATACATCTGTATGATCAGGTACACAAAGGAAACTTATGCCATCGGATAAGGCTAATTTAGCAAGGCGGTCTAGCAAGCACGTTAGACCGTTGTGTGAGGGCACCCACTGCAGAGCAATATCAAAACCTCCTGCTAATAAAGTGAACGAGGATTCCAGGATATTATAAGCTGTCGATGCAGCTCGAAGGTGCATTCAGCAATATGTTGTAGCGCAATCCTGAAATCAGTTGTGGCATATTTACTATACTCAAAAGATTTGATGTAACGTATAGCTTCTAGTATGATATTAAACTCGTTAAACCATAATTGACATATTCATATCAACTCGTAGTTTGACGGAACAACCCACCTGCGGATCAAAAATACCCAGCCACAATATATTACCATCAGTATAAATTTTATAAAAAATTAAGTACTTACTTTCTATATAACTAATACAGACTTGTTTCAAACGAGATACATTCTAACTTATTTTCGAACCACTCACATTTTTATGTTAGAAAAAATGATACCAGAAGGATTCACATCGCAAACCCCAGTATTTAAAGAAAACATTCCTAATTATTTAAATATCTGCACAGGTGTCAGATGTATCTTTAAGGTAAAATCAAAACTGCATTTGCTTTTCCAGTAAGAATTCTGACACAGTCCATCCAACTCGAACATAATTCCTATAATTTCATTTACACATTAATAGCCCGGTACACAAACATTTGACTAATACCAAGTGTATGGAAAGTTTTAAAAATTCCATTTGGCTCCATATTAATTTTGTGTAATACACAGCGAGTCTGTTTTCTTTATCACCCCACTCCGTTTTAATATCGCAAAATATTGTATAATGTATTCGACAAAATGAGAAAACACAATGAACAATCGTATAAAAATGACAGATTCCAAATCAAATGCAATATTCTTAAAATTTTACCTGTAATAGTGTTTATGGCCAAACAAAGTACGTATACTTGTTTGTTTCTTCGCACATTTACTTTATATAACATTTACAACTACTACTGTGTGTGTGTGTGTGTGTGTGTGTGTGTGTGTGTGTGTGTGTGTGTGTGTGTGTGTGTGTGTGTGTGTGTGTGTGTGTGTGTGTGTGTGTGTGTGTGTGTGCGTGCGTGCGTGCGTGCGTGCGTGCGTGCGTGAGTAAATGTGAGAATCCCAATCAAGTATATCTACAAATATATAATTTTTTACGCACTTTTCTACTCTCTTTTACAAAGCCCTATTGTCCTCGTATCCTTTAATAATGACGATGACTAATTAGTAACACCCACAAGTAGACAACATGACGGCTGGTTCGCTTACTCTATAATAATCCCCAATAACCCCCCTAATATTGTGTTTACATTTGAATGTATTTTGTGATTCTTTCACGTGAAATCAAACGAACCGATTTAGATTACAGCTGATATCATGACGACGATGATCATAATATGTATAAAATTATCTTTTGTCCCGAAATAATGAACTGTCCTTAAGATTCCTGCAGATGTATCCGCGGGGCGCTAATGAGAAATAACATCAGTCTATGCCTATATAATAAATAACATCAGTCTATGCCTATATAATAAATAATATCAGTCTATGCCTATATAATAAATAACACCAGTCTATGCCTATATAATAAATAACATCGGTATATGCCTATATAATAAATAACATCAGTCTATGCCTATATAATAAATGACATCGGTCTATGCCTATATAATAAATAACATCGGTCTATGCCTATATAATAAATAACATCGGTCTATGCCTATATAATAAATAACATCGGTCTATGCCTATATAATAATGCTGAAGAGTTTGTTCGAACGCACTGCTCTCAGGGGTTACTGGTCCAATGTATTAATTGTTTTCAGTTTTCTTTTATATATATATGTGGGGGGGGGATCGGAGCCTTTTTGCGCCCATGAACATCCACACATTTACCATGCCGACGCGTTGCCCTCCTTCCTCCCCC
>JAFELO010000707.1:78390-88402 GCA_017140195.1 Eumaeus atala
GACTTCTAGATTTTCTAGCGGGGGCGGGTCGAGAGGGATACAGTGTAGCGCTCTCTTGTAATATATGGCCATACCTCCAAGACGGGATCGAGTTCTATCATTCCGAATGATATTATAGTTGCTGATACGCGGATTTGCTTGTGTCGGTTTTAAGAACGATTCCTGCACTAGTAGGATGTCTACTTTGTTACGTGGGAGGAAGTCCCGCATCTCATGTATGTTGGATCTGATGCCGTTCGCGTTGAACGACAACAATCGCAATGAGAGTGGTTTAATCCTCCCCGTCGTAGCCATTGGAGGCTTATTTGGTCATGCGCTTGATCGTGTCGACCAGCGCTGAATGATCCATCATGGCTTGGATCTTCTCCGCCATGGTGCCATATTTAACTTTTCGGGCGAATAGCTGGACCTCTTCCGTGCCCACTGACCTTATGAATTCCGCTAAGTGCTCTCGGCCCTGCAGCCCTGTGGGGGTGCGTATTGTGGCTTCTGAGGCGGAGTCGCCTTCTGCGGCGCGGCCGCGTTTGTCCTCTGGCCCTCGGGTGCCCGGGACTTCGATGCCCTCTGCGGCTGCGGGGGGGTAGGGAGGAGGGGTTTTTGTGCCGCTGGGGGTCCTGTGGCTCTCAACGGTCGGGACCACGCGTTCGTGGTGGGTAGGGGGGCAGGGATGTACTCGACTTGCTTCGCGGTCGGGCGCTTTTGTGCCGGCGCTTGTTGGGCTCTCAGTCCCCTGGGTGAGGGCCTCGGCGTCCCTTGGGGCTTCTGGGCCCTCTTATTGTATAGCTTGGGGGCCTTTGGGCACCCCTTGTAATTGGCCGTGTGGCCCGACTGGCCACACAGCACGCATGCGGGAGGTTCCGCGGAATTCTTGTCTCTGAGACAGTCCGCGGTGACGTGATCGCCCAGGCACTTAACGCACCGGGGGCGCCCGTAACAATTACGCGCCGAGTGCCCGTAGAGTTGGCGCCGGTGGCATTGGCCTGGTGCCCTCCTCTTGTTCGCGGGCTCGACGCGGAAGTTCGTCACTTTGCTGATAGCTCGGACGTTGTATATCTCCTTGCTCTCAGGAGATAGAGTCAGAACAACCAGCAACATGTTAAACGGCACTTGCATCTGCGTGCCCTCTCTCTTTTCCAGTCGGTACATCCTGTGTACCTCCACCACTGGGATCTTCTTGTCCCTCAACTCTTGCGCCACCTCCTCAGTGGTGACCACTTTTGGGATGCCCTTTATTATCACCCATAGGAGGCGTTCCTCCTCCAGGGCGTACGTGTGGTACATAATACCACGGGTTAATCCTATGCCATATGAATTTAATATATTTTGTAGAGATACATCACCACCTGGGGCGCTATCTGTCTAGTCCTTGAATCACATTATCGATTTCATCTGGATTGGTATCGTGCAGTACAAACAATTGAGACTGAGAAGGTAGATTTCGAAGATAAAGGCTTAAGTCCTCTTCGTTTATTTTTGATTTTATCAATTTGGCTAATTCGGGACCTATGTCGGCAAAATATCTATTTATGTGGTTGGCTGATTCATAAGGCAAGGTAGACAATGTTAATAATTTTCTATTCGTTTTTCTTGTGTTGTTAGTTTGCCTTATTGTTTTTATATTTTTCCATAGAATTTTTATTTTAATAGAATCATTTAGTAGCTTTGTATCATAATTTCGTTTTGTTCTTATGATTAGAATCTTGCAAAAATAAGCGCTATAGAAAGCGTGCATAAATAATCTTTTTATTTCATTAAAAGGATCATTTTGGTACTGTTTTCGTAAATTATCACGATTTTTTATACAACCTAGTATTCCTTTAGTAGCCCATGGTTTCAAAGTTCGTTTATTTTTAGGTACATGTCTATAGTATGTATTGTTTTGTAAAGAGTCAATATTTTCTTGGTTAGTTGGTCAGTTAATATATTTTATTAAGCTTTGGTGGCTTTTTCAAAGTTTGTTTCACTTACAGTTTTAGTTATATGTGATAGAAGTATATATTATGGTTATAATGGACTTGTGTTCATTTTATCTATTTTTATCATTCAGTGATGCAGACACGTTTTCTCTCTTGTAGGGTGTATGTATTCAGGTAAGATACCATAAGTTGTAAACGTGTTAAGATAGTGTGCTCTATTATTATTTTCATTTGAGTTTTCGTTCATTTTTTAAAAAAGGTTAACATTTATATCTCTCGCAATAATGGTGTTGCTGTGTGTGTAAGTGTAATTGATAGGATAATGACTCAGTCATTTGAATGTGATGGTGAACGATAAATGCACAATATTGTATGGTTAAATATTTCTATTTTTTGCCAAGATGCATGTGTTAGCCTTAGTACCACTACTTTAGGATTTAATCCATCTTTATCGTAAGCAACAAACAACACCATCATTACGATTTAGCTGAAAAGCGGTGTAAATTTTGTATAGTTTGTAACTTATGGAATAGGATTAATGGGATGAATACAACACTCTGTGGGGATAATGACGTCGACTACAAGACTAAGAAATTGAAGTTTACCAAAAAATCCTTTAGATTGCAATATATGCTTCTTATGTTTTGACTAATGATAGTGAAGTCATTTAAACTATTTATAGTATTTCTTAAATTCGTTCAAATTACATAAGATGGCTTCTGCAATTGTTAGTTTATCGATATCACATATAATCCGTGTGATGCTTGCCATTAGAAATAATATTTAAGAGGATGTGTATGGGATAAATATTTAGTGTTTTTGTAACTTCTAGCCAATCAAAATTGAGCGCTTGTGTAGTTATAGTTTACTGTCTTAATTCTTTTATTTGAGTTTATCTTAGTGTTTGTATCTATCCCAAGGAGCAAGTGTGTAGAGTGATAGTATTTTAGTCTTTTTGAACACACTACTAATGTTTTATGTATAGGCAATTGCAATATGTATCCAGTGCTATTAAAATTAAACAAAATTCTAAATAATAGTCAAAGATATTTTTATAAATGTGTTTTAGTATATATGTATAGAAGCGTAAGAGTTGTGTTGTTGTTTTTAACATTTGAATTTGAATAATTTCTGTATCGTCGCGTTTCCTGAGGTACACTCGTCCATATGAGTCCATATGATCTAGGAAAAAGAGGCGGGCTGATTTGGGTGTTAGGTTCTCGGCTATATATATAAGTACAATTTCGTTTGTTGTTAGACTCAGATGTTTAGTACAGAGTTTAACTTTCTGTTTCGCGCTAAAAACTTTACATGATTCTAAAAAATCATTTTTTACAATTGTCGTCGAAAATTCCACTATGATCTGAGCATTGCTATTTAGTTTTTTTGGTTTAGCCCGTTGTATGTCCTTTATAGTATTTTTTGAAGACTGATTGATATCTATAGCTTTCGATGTAGATTCAATCACTCGGATTACATCTTCTTTGGTTTCTTTAGTTTTTTTAGGAACATTTATAATTACTAAGCTAGCTTTTCGACTGTCAACTGTCAATATCCAAACTCTCGGTACGGTTTTTCAAAATTGTTATGTTATGTTCTTCAATTTTAGACTCTAAGGTATGAACGGTTTTTTTTAATAATTCTTCGTGCCGTGCTGACAGAAAAGCTATCGAGCTCTCAATGATACTGCTAGTTTGCTGTATTTTCTTAAGTATAGTTGCATTCTTGGAAAATTCCTGGTATTCTGCAACCATCAAATTAGAAAACATGCCTTGTATTTCTTCCTTAAAATTGGTAAATTCTTTTGAAAAATCAACATCCCTTATTCTTTTATGCCAAATAGAGATAAAAGTAGTTTAGTCGATCCATTTCGGAGTCACAAAGTGACTTATTTAAGTTAGTACTTATGCTCATAGCAGTAAGATAATATAATCGAGTGAATTGGTAATCGACAACTTAATTTTTATATATGCTTTTTCATGCAAATTTGTTTGTCTATTATTTAATATCTATGGCAAGTTTATGTTATTTATGTATTTTATTTTTGCTGTAAAACTTGGGACCAGAATTTTATTTGTCTAAAATTTTACATCTATGCGGTGCATTTATATTATATGAATGCCTTTACCATGGACAATGCAGGGTAGTTTGATGATTATATTGTTTGTGTTGTGCTGTCGTCTGATTATGCTTTGAATACACCAACAAATGTTTCAAAGGACCATATAACTTTTATGTGTGATTATTGAATTCTTGTAGAGCTGTAATTTCTTTCCTTTAGTTGATGTTTTTCATTCAACTATTTTTACTGCTTTATGAATTCGGCTCCGACTTCTTAATTTGTGGTAAACAGATAAATTAAATGTTAACATGGACAGTGCAAAGATATAGTAGCGTACCATTAGATATCATAGACAAGTAGGACTATCGAGGCACTGCTCTTAGCCAGGTAGATGGCACTTTGAGTTATTTAGTATCAATACCGCAGACGAGCACGTAGCCAATGTACTTGTCTGTCAGCTGTGCACTCCTAGTGCGTTACACTTGCAACATTCAATTTTAAATTTATTAAAAATATTTGTATAAAATTTGAGACGGAACACTGTGTACACGTGCGCTCTGCAAGCGATCCGCGGGAGAAGAAGGTAAAGTTAAATTTGTATAATATCATTTAGCGTCACCATGACATACCAACACGGGCTCCAACTGGAAATCACGACTGTCTACTACTAAAATTTAATTTTATTATTATAAAGGCATTTTGTCGACCGTTCACCAGGTGGGAAGACGATCTCCGTGCAATAGCCGGCCCGGGATGGATGCGAGTAGCAGGAGATCGGTCGTCTTGTCGTTCATGGAATGTGGCCTGCGTCCGGCAGTGGACTGAAAAGCTGATAATGATGATGATGATGTTGAAAGGTATTTTTATATTTCTCCAAATGTAGTACATATTATGTACTTATATGCAGTGGAAGGCTGTAGGTACCGAAGACCAAGACTGACGTGCCATGATCAGATTGAGCGGGTACTGTCCGCAGGTGGTGTCAAGAGTCTTCGCAACCGGCGTGTCTGTACGGAGAGAGTGACGGATGTGGAGGAGGCGAGGCAGGTTTGTAGGGATCGTGATGTATGGCAGTACGTTTTTCCCTGCCTACCCCGTTACGGAGCTGGCGTGAAGATGTGTGTGTGTGTACGTGTGTGTGTATTCGTTTAAGTAAGTTATTATTTATAAACATTAGTGTGTTTTTAAAGATATTTTTATGTTTCTCGATTTAAAAACTAAGTAATTAAAAAAAATTAAAACCAGTTTTCATAAACTAAATATTGAAAAGTATAATCTATTTGATCTGAAATTTTATTGATTTATTTTCAAACATAACATATATCTCTACACTAGTACCAATGAAAACAATGAACAAGATATTCACAATTCTTCACAGTACAGCTTAGATGAATTTCATAAGTCCAAGAGTGGAAAAAGCCCAAGAGAACATCTCGTAGTGATCTCGAGTCAGTAAACTGCGACTACTTGGAGAACATCATTTCCAATTCCTCGAAAACATACCCACTATCTGGAAAATCATTTCAAAAATACCTCACCGCACACATGGAGTTAAGGACATCTCAGTAATCACTTATAATTACACAGATGAAATTAACGCCCTGATTGAAATGTTTAAGGGACCTGATACCAAATATCTCATGTCGAAATGTTAAGAACAGGCTCTCGCGTATCGTACATACACTAAAGCTCTAATCCCGTGTGGAAACACCTATCAAATGGTAAGTTATTTTTAGGTACGTAACTAACTTGTATATTGAAGTTGACTACATGTATTGAACGACGAAATTATACGAATGTTAGTCATTACAATAAAACTACTTTTACGGATTTTATCGCATTCTATTTAAATATTTAACTAGCCCGGCGTTTCAGAAATTTTACAGTAACTATGGTCACGGGTGGACTGGTGGGAGGGTGGATGTTATTTTTTTATAGAATAGGGAGGGGGGGGGGGAGAAACGAGAAATCTGAACCTTTTTACGACTACCAACATCCATGAACATCCACAAAATTACTATATCGATGCGTTGTTTTTGCCGCTAAGTCTATTGACGACAAAGTTGATGCATTTAAGAATCATTATTCCACTTCAAGACAAACACACAAACACAACCTTGGCTAACAGATAAAATTCAGGCCACAATGAATATAAAAAAACAGAGCCAACGCAAAGCTCCGGAAATGTTTCTCGGATTCAAACCGGGAAACCTATAACCAAATACGTAATCGCTGCAATACTATGTGTAGGGATGCACGATTACGCTACATACATTCATCATTTGTAAACAGCAACCAAGCCAAGGTTTGGAAGTTCCTAAAGTCTATAGGAATTGGTAAAAGTTCTAAATCACCTATTCCTTCCAACCTAGATATTGAACTTTTAAATAAACACTTTTCTTGTCCCTCTCGTTGTTTCGACCCACTTTTAAAAGCTCAAACTTTAAATAATCTTTCTCCTTCCCATACTTCCAATTTGTCATTGTTTTCCAATAGCCAACTAACTGTGTGCAAAATTTAGGAATCCACACTGACCAAATTTTTCATGGAATGTGCAAGTCCAAGAGAATATTTGGTGCTGCAGGTTCTCTTAGACATTTAAATAATTTCCTTCCTATTACCACAAAAATTTGCATTGCGCAATCTATTTTATCTGTCCTTGATTATGCTGATGTATGTTATTGTGAACTCAATGAAAACCTCCTTGCTGCTCTTGAACGTCTCCGGAACCTTTACATCCGTATTATATTTGGAATATGTAAGTACGATCACATTTCCGAATACCGTGCTAAGCTCAAGTGGCTTTCCATAAGATTACGTAGAAATTCACACATTTTCATCTCCTGTTCAACGTTCTTTTTAATCCTTATACGTCTACTTATTAGAAAAATTCTCTTATCTAGGTGTTAACTCTTCAATCCTTCGTTTCTCTAACAAACTAACTTTTACTATCCATAAAACTACTTTCTATGAGCTTTCCTTTACTCTAACAGCAATTCGCTCGTGGAATGCTCCACCAAAGTCAGTGCAGAAGTCATAAAATATCGTATTATCTAAAAAGCGTCTTAAAGACCACTACCTCTCCTTATCTACCACATAAGTCCGTTGTGTTGTTGTCATCTCTTAGTTGTTTTATCATTGCTATGTTATGTATTATTGACACAAGTATGTAGGTATGTGTACGTATAAGTATGTATGTACATAAGTACTTATAGATATTAAATATAAATATATTATTGTTATCTGTATTAGTGTATTTACTGTCATATCCCGTGTCGCATGTCCTTGAATGATCATATAGTTTTAGGTAGGCCGAAAATGCTTTTAGTAGGCTTGTGCCAACTACCCTTATTAGGAACGTATCGCTTCTTGATATTGGTTGTCTGTAAGAGACCGCTTATAGCGGTAAGACCGCCCTTTTGTGTTTCCTAGTTTTTAGTTCGCTGTACACTCTCTTTTATGGAGCAAAATAAAGCATTATTTATTTACTTGTTCTGCAGGTCGAAATTTCGAGAATGAAAATGTTGGAACCAAAGACGAACTATGCTTTCTTTTATAACACGACCGCCATACACATTATTCACACTTCGATTCGTTTCCAATAGAGCAATATTTTAAGTTTTCCATTTTGTAAAGTGAGTGACGCAAACGGAATGAAGGAGAAAAAAAAGAAACAATTCAATGATTGTTCGATAACAGTCATTCAATTGTTTCTTTTTTTTCGGCAGAAAAACATGAGTAAATAGCTGTACAAATTTTAATTTGGAATTCCTTACTAAAGAGGAAGAATTCGAAATTAAAGTGGCCAGTACGGAAAACGCCAATTTCATATGTAAGGACCTAATATTACAAATTTTCTGCATATCATATATGTAGTTACTCACTCGCCACGGCGTCGTACGTGATTAAAGCCGACATTATGGTTATTTGGACATATGATATTTTATTGCGTCTATGCACGACATGCGAGTGACAACGATTTCTCATTATTGCTTTAATATTTTAGCCCTGACCCTGACGTCACCTGCATAACAGAGGCCGGATTGTTACCATTACAAATTGTACACTACAACCTCGGCATACGCTACATCTTTGATTTCAGAGATCGGTAGATTTTGAGAAAAATAATCTAATATAGGCATGTTTTTGTGACTGTATTGGAAAACGCAGCACACCGACGAGTCTGGTACTCCTCAGCAGGCGACGAATACCTCAGGACCGAACCTGGTTGACCACTTACGCTCTAAGTGATTACATCGAAATATCGGCTGCCTTCACCACCCCTCGCTGCCCATGATTTGGAAGAGTACATTATAGTCTTTGGATACTCTGTGTGAAGCAGTCGGAACTGAACACATATTACAAGCAGTTGCACATTGGTGAAACGACAATTGGTGGGACAAGAAGGGATCAGAGGAAAGAGGTACATTTTACGAGGTAAATTCTTCACCTGGAAACAGTCAGTAGTAGATAGGAAAAGGTATGTATCTCTGAACACAAAGATGCCAACCAGCAGCTTCATGGGAACAGAAGAAAGAGAACCCCCATGACATTATTTCATGTTTGTACATCTGGGCGTAAACTCGTTATAATAGGCGATCTGAGAGTGCGCCTATATGACTCAGTCAAAAAACTATAAAAGGATTCGAGTTATATTATATACTAGCCGTATCTCGAGGTTTTTCTCACATTCAAATTTTTTATAGAATTTGGAATCCCGAATGGTTTCAGAAATAAACTGTTATATTTGTCCTGCACTATAAACTTCTCTAAGATCTTTCAGTGAAAGTTCCATCTAAGCCGGTCCACCCGTTCTAGAGATATGTAAAGTCAGGTCGAAAAGCTCTATGTATACCAAATTTAATCAAAAGCAAATGTTTCATCGTAAAAACGTAACACACTATACTATACTCTCTTTTTTACACATAACATTGTTAGTTCTAATTTTAAATTATTTTTAAAAGTTATAAATAATTTTGTTATACATTTGTTATATATAAGGGATTTATAGTTGTGTTTATAATAAAAAATTTTCAGTAGATGTCAGGCTAATGCTCTTACATAAGGATTAAAAAATAAAACAATGTAACAGACACGCAGAGAGACTGTCGCGTTTATAATATTTGTATGCGTTCGGCATATCCATATTGAATATTTACGCTAGCGTCTGTAAGCTTACTATATATGAATACCTTCTTCATCAGACATAGCACGCACACCTGACTACAACCAGTCATACTATACTGACGATTAAAACGAAAATCAGCACTAAATGTGAGTATCCACTTGGGTGCTATATGTTTTTTATAGAACAGCGGAGATGAGAGCTTATTTCCGTCCGGTTTAATAAGCGACACTACCATATGTATCACATCACTCACGCCCTTGACCTCATCGCTGACGTTACTTACCTTAAGCATAAACTTAATCTTCGTAATTAATTTTCATAAGATGACTACGCTGCCTTAGGACCTAAGCAATGAATTGATAAGATACATTTCTCTTTCTAATTTACTAACGCTTCTCAGCACTTTCTATGTCAACTCTGATAACATAAACTCAAACCTGATTACTTTGTAATGTTATATACTAATATCATTTAGTAATTTTGTTTAATAATATAGATAAAAAAAAATTGCTAAAAAAATGAATTCGTTTAATGCGATGTTTTTTGTTTTCCCTGTTACATATAGTACTCCACCGACAATATCATTAGTGTATTTCCATTATTAATGTAAACATAATTTTACACCCGGAAAGAAAAAATATGTTCAGGTAAAATGTCGCCAAGACGAGACCTAACATTGCAGTGTAAAAAAGTCTAGTAAAAAGTCTAAAATGAAACCGAGCTTATAACTGTACTCGCCCTTACTTTGTAAACTATATATCGTTGTCAAAATTTGTGTGTTGATAGCATTGACTAACAAAACACCTAAATTAACATGAAAAACTAATGCAACCAAAATTTTTATAGGTGTAGCATATATGCATGCTCTTGCGCTTCACTTGTTCGTTAGGGGGGGGGGGGGGCACT
>JAFELO010000707.1:88428-128846 GCA_017140195.1 Eumaeus atala
GGGCACTGCCATGCCCCCACAGAGATGAAACGGAAATGTCCTAACCATCATTTTTTACATTGTCTAAAATGATATACACAACCAGATTTGAAGTAGACGCATTGCAGTTCATTAGATCCTAATGGTACAAGTCTTGCCGCGGCGGTGGGGCTCAGTAGCCTGGGGTGAACACTGGCGAAACCAATTGAACCATGGGGGTTGCTCTTTATACCCTTATAAGAAGAGATGACAAAACAGCAAAAAGAGGCGGTGATTTTGCGCACGGGGCAAGGGGCTAGGAGAGGAACCCATTGCACTATCCTAAAGTTGGTGGGGTTGTACTGTGGCGCGGGACAACCCCTTCTGTAACCACTACCCCCTAAGATCCTCCTAGGCACCGATGGCTCCTAGTCATGGGTCGCTTAGGGGATTGACTGGCCGTCGAAGTGCCCTGATGAATTGTAATTGAGGGGCACCTTAGCAAAGGCGGCACTGATGACACTCCTGGTTATTTTTGTGGGTATTTTCCACTATAACGTGCCGCGAGCCCCACACACCACTGGACCCCACAAGGGCCAGGGGAGACGCGTAAATGCTTTTCCCCGCATCAACGAAAGAAAAAAGGAGTTGTGTCTCTACTTGTGCAAGATCGATTCTGGTGCACTGAATAATTGGCACAGAGTAGAGTTATAGGATTTGTAGAAGGAGATTTTATCAGATCCGCTGAAAGGGTACTCCTAGACTAAACTAGAGAACACGACACAGAACAACGTTTACGGTAAATCAAATAAAACATTATTTTAAGTATATTATATTAAGTACGAATCAGGTTTATATTCATTAGACACAATTGGAGTTCGTTTTTAGAAATCATTCCACGATGTAGCTATATTGCTTACTAGCAGTACGTCCCGGCTTAGTAAGGATGATTTACGAAATATGACAAAAAAATCATTGAATTAAAAAATATAAAAATTACTCGTATATCATGGTAATAATGATTTCATGATATCAAATTAATAAATCAAATTATGTCAGAACAATGTCTATCGGGACGGCTAATTGTCAATAATAATGTACTCTGATATTTTTACAATTTTGGTTACATTATCGAAGTTTTATAATGATCAAAATTTTTCGAAAACGTAACCACAGATAACGTAGGATTCTAGTCGTTAAATATTCCAGGCAAACAAACAAATATTTCCACCTTATAGTATTAGTATAGATATGAAACTCAATAACAAGATGAATAAACTACAACAACGAGAGATGATGTTAGCAATGGATCCAATAAGAACTTGGGACGTTAAGTCTGTTAAAGTAACTATTTCTACGGAAATACTAGCACAATCTCCACTTATTAAAAAGAAAGATTGAATATACTTAAGTTAATGGAAGAAAGACGTAGATGGAAGAGTGTTGACGCGAGGAAGTATAAGGCTCTCCATAAACAGATCAGAGAGAGAGAGAGAGATGCGCCAAGAAGCTAAAGATAAATGGTTTAATACTCAATGTCAGGAAATCGAGACATTAGAAGAGAAGCATGACTATTTCAATATGTTAAACAAAATTAAAGAAATAGGAGGCAACTAAAGATCTACTGTTTCTTCATCTTATTGGACGATGACGGAAAACTGGCGATGACAATAGAGGATAAATTTCGAACTTGGGAGAGGTATGTGAAGAATTGATTCAACGATACATGAGCCGTTGTCGGTGTGCAGGTTGTTATCACCGACAAAAAGGCCCCGATATAACAAAGGTAGAAGTACTCAGAGCTATTAAAACTGCAAAAACCGGAAAAGCTGTTGGTTCAGATGAGATCTCCAGCGAAATTCTGAAGCTACTGATGGAGGAAAATATACCGATTCTTGTGCGATCATTTGATGCCATATGCGGCACTGGTATTATTCCGCAAGACTGGCAGCATTCCACTTTCACAGCTCTTCCAAAAGCCAGTAATACCAAGAATTGCAATGAATACAGGCCAGTATCATTAATGTCATGTTTTGAAAATTGTCCTGAATCCACAATCGAATATATCGAAAAGTGGAGGAAAATATTTCAATCACTCAGTTTAGATTCAGAAATAGCTTTGGAACGCGTGACGCAGGTTTTGGTTACCAGGTGCTATAGCAACGTTGCTCGGATATGAATCATTTAGTATACGTTTCTCACATAGATTATGAAAAAGTTTTTGATAGAGTTCAGCACGAAAAGCTAATACAAATTCTATGTGACATATGTCACGATCAAACCGATATATCGATAATAAGAACCTCTATTGACAACAGAAAGCGCGAGTACGAATCGACCAAGTATCATCAAATGACATTGAAATGAAATACGACAGGGGTGTATTTTATCTCCTCTTTTGTTTAATATACACGCAGAAGCAATATTTACGGAAGCCTTTGAAAACGCAGAAGAAGGTATTATGGTTAACGGTTATCTAAGTAATAACCTCAGGTATGCAGATGATACTATTTTAATAATTTCTAGTTTCGAGGACTTTCAGGCAGTGCTTCCGCGTGTCGATAGCGTTAGTGGGAGATATGGTCTCAACATAAATTTGAAAAATGCCAAAATCATGACTGTCGGGAAGTTATCTTTCTCTACAACACCGTCTCTAGTTGTGAGAAACGAAGTGGAACAGAGAGTACATTCATATAGATATTTGGGATGTATTGTCAACGATCAAATTGACCACAGTTTAGAGATGAAGTGCAGGATAGAACAAGCTTGCAGCGCATTCATGAACATTAGTCACCTTCTCTGCAACCGATCACTGAAAGTCTCTACAACGATGTGCTTGGCAAGACGATATGTGTTTTCAGTTCTTCTGTATGGCGTCGAATCATGGACACTGACTAAGATAATGAGCGATCGCTTTAAAGCATTTGAAATGTGTATGGAATAATTATAAAGATGTCGTGGACTGATAAAGTCACTAACGAAAAAGTGTTACAGTTAGTCAATACAAAATCTGAACTTTTAAATACTGCAAAACGCGAAAAGCTACAGTATTTTGGTCATATAATGCGCAACGACAAGTACCAGCTCCTTCAAATTATAATACAAGTGAGAAACCATTGCAGAAGAAGAACCTCATGGCTCAAAAATCCCTGAACGTGGTTCAATCTGAGCACCAGATCTTTATTTCGCGCAATCGTGTGAAAGATTAAGATAGCCTTATTGATAGCCGACCTCAAGAAGAAGAATAGATATAAACATGGCACACCATTAGAGGTGAAAACTTCTCGCAGTTCATATTATTGGCGTACATGTTGACGCGGTCGAGTCGTGTGCCGTTTCCTTGACGTGTCATATTTTTATACGTATTAATGCACACACATTCGATTGTGTATGTCATGCAAGTTTTTCTTCAGGAGGGCTACTGGAAAAAATTCCATTACGGAGTAAGTAGCTACTATGCACTAGCTTTCTCTTACATGTAAATTTCGAATGTGTTTTATTTTCGTATACATACATGATTTCATATATAAATAAATAAATATTGATAAACGTCGTAAGAAGAACAGAATTTAATTGCCATGTGCACAGGAGGATGTAGTGCCGTGCATGGTGTATGACAATGCATCCTCCTATGCAACGGAATTGGGCCGGCACGACCGGGGAGGTACCTATCGCTCACTTGATATCGGCGTAAAGTGACAGCGTCGCTGTCGCGTTTCGAACGGTGTTTGAGTGGCTGTGTGGTGGCCCACTGAGGGCGTAACAATCATGCCAATGTCCATGGGCGTCGGTAGTCATCAAAAGGTTCCGATTTCTGGTTTGCTCTCTTAGAACATAAAAAAAATTACATTGCGTGTTTATGGCTCTGTTTTCTGTCCTGCGTGATAGTACCAACTACCGATAAAGCTTGTTTTTATATTTCGTTGGACATACTGGTTCCTTTTGCTCTAGCACACGGCCACTAATGACGCCCACCATAGAACAGCCGCAGTAGAGAGCGCAGTTACGTAGTTAGTTGCGGTCTGTGAGCCCCGCCGAGTGCACTTTGATGACGACAGCTCATCGCTGATGTATCGTCACCATGAGCAGTCCAACACTAACATCAGCTGGTTGCATCACGATAATTATTTAATGTCTTGGCCGAGGGGACCAGATCCAGCGAGGAGGAACTCATACGCGGTAGCTAATAGTGGGGGCTGGAATAGCTCGTATTGCTGTCACATCTGGGAGGAATATTCCCTCCCTTTTACCCCTTACTATTCGACTTGTAAAGAAGGTAACACACAGTAACATCTCAAAAATGGATCGCTAAATATAATATTTGCAAAAACACGCCCGAGGGCAGGGATGTTACATAACTCGCAGCAGACGGATGTTTGTCTGTGCCGAGCCCCGACACAATGCGGGGTACTGTCAGCAATTCATAACTCTGTTTAATGTTCTCACAGTCTCCGGTGCTCTCCATTTAATAAATCTATAGGTAAATACCAGGCCACGAACGTGGCGTCAATAGGATAACAGTTGCAGCGATTAAGTTAAGTGGAGATTTCTAAATTTTATAATCCTAAATTAGTTACCAGTTAGTACTTGTAATGATGTAACGGCTGTTTTACTTAAGTATTTTTCATTTCTGACGATACGGCAGCGCTAATGACGGTTAGTGGAAAGTAGCCGTTCGTTGTAATGTAAGTGTTCGTAGGTCTAATTATCGTGAATAACTTTATAGCATTGATCTGTCTAAAAAATATAATAAATTATTTATGACTTAATGCATTCGTAATCGTATTACAATTTAAAAAACACTACCCCTAACATAAGTTAAAAATAATATAGTATCCCCTGTACTTCCAAACAACACCACATTATTGATATTGATATGCGTTCTCCTCCTTTTTCCTCCCCGCTAATCCGGGCCTCCGTCTACTCAAAACCGCATGAAACCCGATAGAACAATTATAAATTTACGACGGTATCCGACAGGTACATCTCCGACGTGACAGCCCGATTTGGCTGTAATGCAACATGTCATTACCTCTTACTAAACTCTCATCAGAAATATATTTTAGACAAGTCATATTCAGTGATTACTGCCACACAATAAATTTCCCACACAGAATAAGGATATAATGAACCCTCAAATACGTTGTTTTCAGAATCCTCAGCATTACTAAAATAGCATATAAGGAACTTATAAATTTTATTGTGATCTGTTCTGAAGGTTTTTCATAAAGCTTTATTGAAAAATCGCTTGCGCTTTTCTGAACTTACCGCTGCACTCATGGCCCCTCGTACGTATTGTGATAGTCATATTTTAATATCAACAGCTCAATTGCGGACTCGATGTAATTCCCTTTGAATTATTACGAGCGTTTTGTAAATTGTTAATACAGTGAAATATTGCTGCGCAAACAAGGATTAAACTTTTAACTGTTGCATTAAATATTTTAGGATATACTTTAAATGGTTTGCCAGATTATCTACAGCGCTTACAGACTGTTATACGGTATTTTTTGTTTATTTTTCGAGGGATGATTTAAAAACATATTTCTATTTCGAAAAAATATTCCGCAAATTCCTGTTTCGTTCCATGTCCCATGCCGCATTACACTAATTTACTAAGTCGAAAGTCAAGGATTCATTAACAAACAATAAATTGCGGGTACAAACTTATTATAAGATAAAGAGGTCCGTTAGAGTCTGCTGCATTGCGACCGAGTTGGGCCAGCACGGACTAGGTAGTCTCGCTCACATGGTACGTTTGTGAACAGCCGGGGTGGAGGGGGGGGGAGGATAGGAGGGCAACGTATATGCATTATTTAGTCGTGTGGATATCTGTAGGCGTTGGTAGTAGACAAATGACACCGCCTGCTCGTTTGCTTCCGTATACTATACAAAAACATACTATACATGAATATTGATGAAACATGTTGTAGCTTATATGTCTAAATGCTATATAAGTACTACTAACTTCTGCACCTGCTATTTTCTGTAGTCCAAACGGACAGAGACGCGTGCAACAGTTAGTTATTTCATAAACATCATCCGTGTGTTGATTCCGTCAAAACGGCAACGATACTGAAGACTGAAGTCGTGTTTATATAAACTTTAATAAACGGCAACGATACTGAAGACTGAAGTCGTGTTTATATAAACTTTAATAAACGGCAACGATACTGAAGACTGAAGTCGTGTTTATATAAACTTTAATAAACAAAGAACAGGAACATGCTCAATGAGCGAACCCGCCGCGGCGAAAATCAGCAAACGAGCGTTTGCAGTCTTGTTGACTACTGACATCCGAGACTTGACGGAATTATGAACCACCCTTCTAATCCTTCAAATGAACCACGAAATAGCCACAAATCACAGGAAACGTCCCATCATTTTGCGGAGTTATTATTTAAGCAAGAGGAACTCTATGGCCCGGTGTTGCTAGCCCGAATTGGCTGCAATACAACATGGTAGAAATTCGATATATTATTGTATTATAATTATTTAGAAATATGATTGTGTAACTGTCTCAACGAAGCTTTTGTTTTAGCTCTATTTGTTTTGTTTCTTTTCTTTATTCATTTTATTGGAACGAAGTAGCACGTTGCGGAGGAGACTAAATGGAAAAGATCAGATGAAAAGTTGTCAAGACATTTTTGTTTTAGTGCAGTGAGCCGCGCAGCGTGCGCATGTTTCTCTGTATGGCTTTCTCTCTCTCTCTCTCTCTCTCTCTCTCTCTCTCATAAAAAGCAAGTCAATTATTTTAGTTTCGACTTTCTATCTTGCTTTGAGTGTGATTTTGAGTGTAGTGCCGCGACGATAAAGGTTTACAATTTTACAATTGCTTCACTAACTAAACGAATCCGGGTGTCCGTTGACACCCCTCATTAGTTTTCCATGTTCATTGACTACACTATTGTGCGTTTTTGGGCGCATATTTATCGCCATTTTATTTTTTCTTTTTTGGCTGTAATTACAAAACCTTCATTAATTTCAAATAGGTATGTACAATATTTTATAGGCCTATTTTTATGTTCTAAATTATGTTGCTTATATATTTACGTATCACGTTATGTGACTGCCATCATACGTACATCATGACACAAAAGATGTCTAATTTCTATGTTTTGACGGCCCGTTTACACAGCAATGATGCCAGGAACTGTTTTTTGATGGTTTTCCCAACTGGTTGTCTATTGGTTACCATTTAATGCCCCAAACGCTGCGGAGAGGCCGCGTGGTGTGTCGAGACCATAACGATATGAAGAACTTTCTATTTCCCCTATAACCCTACTGTTATATCATCTTATCATATTATAAACGCGAAAGTTTGTATGTATGTCTGTTACCCTTCGTCGCAAAACTACTGTCAGGATTTAGATGAGATTTAGTACACATACATGTCTGAAATGGCAACTAAAGATATCTTTAGATTTTTTTATTTTAAACGCGCCAATCCGCTAAATATCTATCCCTAGGAATGGGGATAGATATCAAGCGGATATGGTCGCGGGCATGGCTAGTATTTCAATAAAAATCAGGACACAATTAAAGCTTTATGTTATTGGAGAAAAGAATTCGAGCATGCCCGAGGAGGCACTGACGCAGAGGAAATGTCGCAAAAGAACCATTGCATCGCTAACACAAAAATACGTGTATGTTTAGGTGTTTTGTTAAGACGCACGTTGACCTTTGCTCAATCTCGAGTCTGTCCAACTGGGCCATTCTAAAATCTAGAGAGAATATGTGGGAAGTAGGTACCCTATAGTACAGCATTGTCGTGTGGTCGCTGTGCACCAGGCGAGACTGTACCTTTACTTGTTTCCCTCCTATAAAATAAAACAGCTGACCATTGCGTGTTCTATACCAACCTATACGTATATGCTGACAAACTTAACATTTACTGGCGTACACACTCATTTTGTGGGACACTAAATGCGTAATATACCTACATAATATAAAATACCTACTATTATATATATAAAATACCTACTATTATATATATAAAATACCTACTATTACATATATTAAATACCTACTATTACATATATAAAGGTTCTCGAGTGGCGGTCGTCTCCGTGTATTGGACGGCCCCCACCCGGAGGACTGTCGACTTGTTTAAGTGGCTCGTGACCTGTGGCGCTCTGTGGGGGAGGCCCATGTCCAGCAGTGGACGTCGCCCGACTGATTATGATCATCATGATATACCTACTGTGGGTTATGGACTTCTATGTACAGATGAAAAGTAATGCTGCTTCGTCCGGGACTTGGAAACGCTAACCGATGTGCTGAGGTGTACGTCAGCGGGCAGATCATTCCATAACTAAGCCGCACGAAATTTATGAAAGAGAAACACTAAAGGAATGTAAAGGAATTTGTGCAAAATTGGGAGAACAGAATTTTTAAAGCTTTATTGGGATACGTACCTAACTATGAATTACAAAGTATTAGTATTTTTTATCTGCACTTTTTTATAGTATTGGGGAACAAACGAGATATCAGAGCCTTTCAACGACTACCGACGAGCATGAACATTAGCATAACTATGCTGATGCGTTGGCCTCTTTTCACCTCCCCTCCCCATGGACCAGGGCATTTTATACAATAGTTAAAGTTTTTATTAAAACACGTCTTAAAAAATCTCATGATTCTCTGTCAAGGTAAGTATCCTTTAGTTAGAGACAGACGATTTTAAGAATCGAAAAGTAAAGTAAGGTAAAGTAAAGTAAGGTAAAGTAAAGTAAGGTCGAAGTTCGCGTAACGTCGACACCACCGAGACCCAAACAATATCACTATTGTGTATGACTACGGGCGCAATTCCCATTTATTTGCGAATCTGTTCGGACGGAGCGCAAACATCCGCACAACTTTACACGCGCCTTACAGTGACCAAGCTTTAATGTCTTTACTTTCAATCAAACGCTATAATATGTACCTATGAGCCTAGTACTTGTAGGAAGATCACCAGCTCCATCATAACCGGAATTGTAACATTTCTAATCTATATCTATACTTATTTTAAAACATTGCACCCAAATGCTAACTGTATGTAATCCGCCGGCTCTGAACAGGTCAGGGCTGGGATTGCACCAGTAGTAATAGAGAACCGACGTTCAAAAAGGGATTACTAAAATAATTATTTTATTTTGATTTCGACGGAAAAAAAATGTAAACGGATTTTCATGCGATTATCACCATGTATTACGTTTTAGCGTATAATTTGTTAATTTCCTGCGCTTTTTATTTATGGGCCAAGCGTTCGCTTTTACTATATACAACTTATATGGATGGGAAGTTTGTACGTTTGTTATCAATATCTGCTAGATGGCACAGATACAAATTATAATTTGTACATAAAGTACATAAAATATTTTCGATCCCGAAATAAAAGAATGGCTCCCTTAGGATTACTTTTATACGGGTGGGATTGTAGTGTACAACAGCGAGTATTCTGCAGAGCTAAACCACTTCTAGTTTACTATTAGCTTAGACCATTATTGATTTGTTCGATTTACGCAGTGAGACAAAGAAAGAAGCATTTTTTCGCTGTTCAGAGACTTTTTATTTACGCAGATAATGTCGCGTGCTGAAGTCATACGAAGCTAACGCGAAGTCTCAGCTTGTCGTGATGTATGGTGTTCGCTCTGAAAATATAAAAGGTAATTTTTTTGCGTTACGTGTCTCGAATTTGTCGGTACAAAAGGGTCAAAAGGGTTTCCAAGATGGCCGCGGGCAAGGGTTAAACTGATTGTTTGAATTACACGATCTCTCTTGATAAAAATGATAATACACCCCTTTCGCGAACACTTTCGTTATAAGAATGTTGCCGACTGGATTTGGGCACCAATTGGCTGATTCAATTTCAGAGGGCTTATTTATTAGCTGTATAAGGAGCAGAGCGGTAAGAACGTTGTGGTTATCCGGTTTCAAGCTGTGAAGCGCTTTACGGCACTGTATCGCATGTCTGGCGCTGGCATTTTCATAGGAAAATAATGACACATACCCCGAGGTTGCACCCGCGTAATTAATAAAAAAATAATGGCACATACCCCGAGGTTGCACCCGCGTAATTAATAAAAAAATAATGACACATACCCCGAGGTTGCACCCGCGTAATTAATAAAAAAATAATGACACATACCCCGAGGTTGCACCCGCGTACTTAATAAAAAAATAATGACACATACCCCGAGGTTGCACCCGCGTAATTAATAAAAAAATCTTACTTCTGCGCATTTCATGATCGTACTACTCGTCCATATGATAACGCCGTAGGTCTTCGTACTCGCGTTTCGTTCAATTAATCTATAGCCGGTGGACCACTGGAGGGTAGAAGGAAATAACAGAGAGGAGGAGGGCAGCACATTGGCGTAGTTATTACTCGGATGTTCATGGGCTTCGGTAGTCGTAGAAAGGCTCCGGTTGCTCGTTTGCCACCTATATTATAGAAAAGAAAACTTCTCTCAAAAACACACAAAAATCCTTTCCTAATGGCTGTCATGCTGCTGCGTTATATGACCCCAATGCCGAAGCGTTGTCCTCCTTAAACCCCCCCCCCCCCAATAATGGGCCTCCGGCCACTCACAAACCGTACGAAACGCGACACTGAAGATGACTCTTTCCGGCGGTATTATGTGAACGAGAGGTACCTCGACGGGCGTGCCGGCCCAAGTCAGTTGCATAAGAGGATGTAGTGACATGCACTATGCATGGCACTACGTCCTCCTATGCAGCATGGCACTACCTCTTCATGAAATTTAGTAATTAAAACAAATCTTCTTTTACGGATTTTATCACATGAATAGCAATATCTGTGGATTTGTCCCACCACGTCAGCCCAGTCCTGTGCTCAGTAAGGTAAGGACTTGTGTAACAGGCACTAGACAACGGAAATGTATTTAATATTGTGTGAGATTTTTATTGTTTGTTAAATATGTTTAAGATTTTTGTTATAAAATTCATTTAGTACATATAAAAGCATCCATGGGCCAGACGATTATATTCACCATAACACTCACCACTCTGCCGAATTCGAGACCATCTGGTAATAAATGTTCTTGATGTTTACGCTCTCGCGCCCGACCGGTTCATATTTGTCGGAGCGATAAAAGGATACGAAAAGCCTTTCAACTAGAAAAATACTCGCCACGGGAAAAGAGAAAATATATATAAAACTGTGCAACGCGACATCTGGAAACTTTAAAAAGAAAATGTAACTATGACATTCGGAACACCGTTGAATTATTTCCTTTTCAGAATTTTCGTCCGAAAGTACTCGCGCAGAACGGAAAGTTGTTCTTGTTTTAAACTTTGAAAACAGGGGAAGTTCAGTGCGTCTGTACCCATGTGTAGTATATTTCTGCCATTTAGGTGGCAGAGTTTTTGGAAATTATTTTTAGGTTACGTTTAACCCGTGTGGGTATGAACCGGACAAGAAGGCAGAATTGTGGCACACTGAAAACCATTTAATGATAATAATAAAAACGTTTCTTACCCAAATAAATTTGCAATGAAAGTCTTCAAGCTTGAGATAGTAATATCTATTTTTAATATAACAAGTGTATCTAAATAACATAAAATGCTATATGTGTGGGTATATGTAAGCGTGTGTGTGTGTGTGTGTGTGTGTGTGTGTGTGTGTGTGTGTGTGTGTGTGTGTGTGTGCGTGCATGCATGCGGGCGTGCGTGCGTGCGTGCGTGCGTGCGTGCGCGCGTGCGCGCGTGCGCGCGTGCGCGCGTGCGCGTGTATGCATGCATGTGCGTGTGTGTATATAATTTTATATTATCTCGCACTCCGATAGTTCCATACGAACGGGATTTATATATTCTACCTTTGTAAAAGTTCGTCCGTTTGTTCGTTTGTACGTCCAAGACCTTTTTCTAGAGAACGCGTGAAACCATTAAGCTGAAAAAATTACATCAAATGTTAAGAAGGTCTGCAACGTCTTAGAACCCTCAAAGAAAAAAGTAAAAAATTGGACTCCTAAGTCAATGAAATCATGTGTGTCTTAACACGTAGTCATGATAATAAGTAACAGTGCCATGCCGCATTGCAGCGGAATTGGGCCGGCACGACAGGGGAGGTAACTCTCGCTCGCCTGATACCGTCGTAAAATGACACCTACAGTGTCGCGTGTCGTGCGTTATGTGAGTAGCTGGTGGCCCATTGCGGGGAGGTAAAAAAGGAGGGTAAAGCATTGGCTTAGTGATTATGCTGATGTTCATGAGCGTCGGTAGTCATATAAGGGCTCCGATTTCTCGTTTGACCCCATGTACTATAAAAAAACACAGCCTTATTGTATTTGCACTGTAAGGTCACTTACTACTTGGCAAGTTTTGGCCGACAAGACAAGACATGCACTCATATTACACCGGCGTGTAATGTTGGTTAGGCTGTCGTGTTTCGTGCGGCTTGTAGTGTTGACTGATGGCTGTTATTTACTCTAAACATCGATGGATTTGGTTAAATATTATTATAAATTCCAAATGAAGTATTATGTCAAAATTCTATCTCCTTAAGCCAAATGCATCGATAGGTAGGATATTGAAAACGGCTGTTAATGAGCTACTTAATGGGTCAGGCAGAAAAAAGGTTGACATTGATTCTGATTATCAAACTGGCGGCTGTCACCATTAAAACGTCACCAAGCCCTTCCGACTGGTCGGCCGGGATGATTGACGCGCCTATCCGCTTATTATATCATTACGGGATAATGCCACGTGCCGGATTATCTCACAGTTCTGGGGAGATTCAGGGGATTTCGGGGAAACATAATAGTGAAATAGTTTGTGCTTTTTAACGGCTTTCAATATGAGATTACTGGTTTAACCTTTGTGTAGGCATCGGCGTTTTGTATTGGATTTTTTTGGTAATAACATAATAAAAGGAAAGCAGAAGTTTTAATAATAATTAGATTTAAGTTTTGTGAGGATTGAAGCGTGTCAACAATGGCACATTACCGCATTGTAAGCGTTTCGACGTTAGGAATGCATCTATCATTCAAATGCAATCTGGCAGATGTCCCGGCGTCGCGCGAATATTTCATTTCGAAATATGGCAAAAATGCATTGATTTACAAAATATAAAAAATGTATGAATTTTAAGTTCGGCCTCGTAAATATTTCTCGTTACAACGACCCCAAATTATTTTTATGACAGAACAGCGTCTGTCAGTTAGTTATCAATAATTTCTGCAGCTAGACAAGGATTCACTTCGATTTTTTCACATTTTCATTACATTATCCAAATTTTTATGATCATCAAAACATATTAATAAATGTTATATAGTCTAAAATAGGGGGCAAACGAGAAATCTGACCTTTTTACGATTACCGACGCCCATGAATATCCACATAATTACTATGACGATGCGTTGCCCTCCCTTTATTCCCAAATGAACCTATAATCTAAGTTTATGACTGATGATAATGTTAGGATCCTAATTATAAAATAATTTTTGAAACCGGTCCAGTAGTTGTGGAGCCTTCTCAATGCAAACAAACAAGCAAATGCTTCCTCTTTATACGACTGGTATAAAAGTGTAGATATAGAAGTACCTAGAAGGTAGTGCCGTGCTGCGGCGCGGAAGAATCGGGGCAGCACGACTCTCACGTGAGAGAGATAAGAAAGAAAAAAGAGATAGCTATACCGTCGCGTTTTTTGGTTGAGGTTGGCCAGTTTTCGGATAAAACTAACTGGAATATAAATAGTATTTATATTTGTGGACAGCTCGTTGCACCGGCTCACTTCAACAGTACTTAAATATCATTCTCAAGCCCAGCTGTGGCCATGAGATACGCTGGTTGGATAATACAATAGGTACGCTTACTTAGTTCCTCTTGTTGTCAGGGTTTCCCGAACTGTGAGTCGCAAACGAATATTAAGTGAGCCCCCCTACGACACACCTAAATGGCAGAGCAATTTTATCATATTCATTAAAATCACTTATGTCATTTATTTCTTTCATTACGCAACAAATACCTTGTGTGTGTCTGAGAGTTGCACATTGTACGTCACCTTTTCCCAAAGATAACCTAGATGTGGGTCCTGACTGACAATTGTAAACTGTAACTGGTTTGTTAACAGATCCGGGGCGCCGCCACTTCACGCTGTAGCTGGGAATTTGTGCGTATTCTGTTATGACTGGGAATTTGTGCGCATTATGCTAAGGCTGGGAATTTGTGCGTATTCGGCTATCTTCATAGCCATGAACGGTCTTTGTGCAGACGAATTGCCTGCGAAAACTCAGAAACCGCACGAAGCTGACGCCTTGCGATTGTGTCAAAGCCCGTTGTCGGAGTGCTCTACCATAGCAATAGGGAGGGAGGAATGCACGCTTGCACACACACTTGTGCACTATAATATTCCTCGTGTAGTTGGCCAGTGGCAATGATTTTTGGATGGGGATAGCGTCTTATTCCGTGGTATCCTCCAGAAAGTCCCTATAACATCCTCAACCGTCACTGGTATGAAATTTATGCTCGATATTGTAATCTTTCATAATTCTCACCAGCGGGAGGACTTCTACCACGCGGGAAGGACTTTGTCATTTGTAACTTTACCTAATTTCCTTCAAAATCATTCAACAGCTAACAGTGAAATAAAAATAAACGCCTACATCACTTATTAAGTAGGACAATTCCATTGGACACAAATGATATTTTATTGTAATGAGATTTGGGCAATGTTTATTACTTACCTGCTAAGTTAAACAAAGTGCCGTATTAAGGCTCTTTCTAACGTGTAGGGAGCCAGGGAACTTGTGAACAGAGTGCTCGCGATAAATAAGGGTGCGCATATAATTCGCGAGGGCTGTATGAATTATGACTTTTGCTGTCTGTCATAAATAATTTAGGCGCGAAGAAAGGCCAAACGTCACGAGGACAGTTCGCGCCGCGCCGCTGTAAGCGCTGTTTGTCTTCACGCCCGGGCTACGAGACCAGCGATTTATTTTAATAAATATGTATAGCGCGAATTCTTCTTTGTGTATAAATATATGATTATGTATAGTATTACAATATGTCTGATACGTGCACCCTCCGTTATGTCGGTATGTAATGTTCGAGTGACAGACAGAAGGTGGGTAAGTCCTGGAACTCCTGCGCCTGATTTCACTCCGGACGAGTCGGATTGCCGTTCCATCGAATATACCACCATAAAGTGACAGCTTCCCTGTCGCGTTTCGTCCAATTCGTGAGTAGGCCAGTGACCCTTTGGAGGGGAGGAGGAAAATCAAAATAACACAACTATGTTTGTAAGCATCCGAAGTCATAAAAAGGTTCTAACTGCTCTTTTATCCAATTCATGAGTATTTCGCAACTCAAAAAAGTGTCGGTGTAAGCACAAGCTGAGAGGCGTACGCCCACTTCTCACCTCACACCGACTAGCGAGGCCTGACCGAATAACAATAGTTGTATGCGGTAGACATCAGCATTGCTACATACAACGCTGCTATTGTACATAAGAACAACATGTTTATATAAATACTCCAGCCACTTACGCCCGCAGGTGCTAAAACATCCGCATAAGTACTAGTGAAGATTGTCGCGTGTCTTATAAGAAGTTAAGTTATATTTCTTATAAGAGAAGCGATAATCCTAAGTTCTCGGTATATACCTTATTCTACATACATTGATCATTCAAATCATTAGTCTAATTGTGGATATGAACCCGTAACCCAGGACGTAGAGTTGTCCGTCACTAAGCATGTGTATGTAGGTGGTATGTATATTATGAGCTGATGCTTGGATCTTACTTGGGTAAAGTTAGATTAAATTGTATTAAATTGTATTAAATTGTATTAAATTGTATTAAATTGTATTAAATTGTATTAAATTGTATTCCCACAGTCTTTAACGAATATGTAGTGTGTACAGTGTTATAAAGGAGACGGCCGCAAGGCGCGAGGACGGCCTCCTCGCCCCGCTGCACAGTCCCCAAGTTGGAGGTGTTGTTTTGTGGCGCGAACATCACTCTGTGGGATCGGCTTCGACCCTTCAGAGGATTGGCTGGCTGCTGTCAAAGAGCTGTTTTCACCACAGACCGGCGCAGCTCACCACGTGCACACTAAATGGGATCCACCTAGAACCTTTTGTAGCAGGCGCTTCCCCGCGTTACAGAGGAAAAACTGACGCCTCGGGGTTCAGTTACACAATTTTTTTAAATTGCAAACGAATGAGTGAGAATGTTACACTTCACTACTAGTCTGCTGCAAAGACAGACGTGGCCCCAGACATCTATACATGTCATACTCTTTGTACGACAGCGAAATATGATGTAATTTAGCAAGAGGTAGTGACAACCTGCATTGCAGCGGAATTGGGCCAGCATGACCGGGGGGGAGACCTCTCGCTCACATAATACCGCTGTAAAGTGACATCTTCGGTGTCGCGTTTCGTGCCGTTTGTGAGTGGCCGTTGGCCCATGGAGGGGGGAAGGGTTTCCCGGGAAGGTGGGCAACGTCAAAAGCCCCCGATTGCTCGTTTGTTCCCTAGTCATTAAAAAAATTGTATTGTTTTTTTTATATCTGCTAGACGAGAGGAGCTGCAGGCTAGTCTTATATGTATAAAATGAACTCGTACCTATTAAAATGAATAAATTTAGGTAAATGCCAAAGAAAACTTTAACATTGTCGCAATACAGTTCAAAGCTATGAATTATATATTTAATGGCAAAACTTATCTCATCATCTTCCTAGTGGAAAGGTGGGCCCCACGGGACTGTGTCAAACGTAAAATATCTCCGTTAGACTGGACGCTTGCCATATCTGGGGTCCCCCTTGTACCTCCCCCCTACACATGTTTGCCTTGATGGAATATTCAATAGTAACAGTAGCGATCAAGTCTTTTTGTGTTGGGTCTGCCTTACCAATAGGTATTTACCTTTTTGTGTTGGGTCTGCCTTACCAATAGGTATTTATCTTTTTGTGTTGGGTCTGCCTTACCAATAGGTATTTATCTTTTTGTGTTGGGTCTGCCTTACCAATAGGTATTTATCTTTTTGTGTTGGTTCTGCCTTACCAATAGGTATTTATCTTTTATTTTTGTGATCAGGATGGCAGGACACTGCTAAGTGTTCCTATGAGCAATGTTTTAAGTATTTCGATTTCAGAATCTTTGTCTTATTTCTGTGAGGTCCCGGGTATAAATAGACAAATATGAGAGATAGCTCTGACATCTCAAATTTTTATCTTACTTTTATCATCATATGTTATAACCAAGATTCAAGCATCAAACGCGTAGATTTTCTGTACGAGAAGGATATAATTTAATATTTTCCCTGCTGAAGCGCCTACAATTAAATATTAGGAACACACAAAATCTATCCATTTCTTTATGTACAGGCTCTAATGATTTTTACTATTTATCTTCGTCAATTCACTGATTAACGTTCTCTCTCCTTTAATGAACACCAAAACGACCAGTTTCTTTCTATTTGTCTTTTCTCGACTGAAAAACATAACATTATTTAATCTAAATTTAATAAACTTAAATAAGGCTATGGGAAAGAAAATTAGGTATCACTGAACCCGTTCCACGAAATGGAGATCTCCAAAATAACCCCGACTGTATACTCTCTACGTTACTATTAAATATTTGTTGTCTATGAGATAATGTTATATAATTTGTAAACTTAATGACCTCTGTTATTTAATAAGTTATACTACCTACTGTGCTTGTGATCGCTTATTAAAAAGAAAAATAAATTGCATGTATTGAAAGCGTAACATAATTTGTAAAACTATTGTTAAAAAAAAATCATGAAAATGTTTTACAGCAATGTATAGAATCATAAAAGCAATGTCGTAATTTATTCACTACTTTCAAGTCTTCGGTAGTATAGTGGTAAGTATCCCCGCCTGTCACGCGGGAGACCGGGGTTCGATTCCCCGCCGGAGAGTTCCTTTTTTTCGAAGTTTTTACAATTTTCTATATTACAAACAACTACTTTAGAGATTTCATAATATTATTTAAAGAAATATATAGCAAAAGGATTTGACCCTCTCACAAGCAACCGGAGCCTTTTTATGTATGCCGATTCCGATAAAATTTTCATGTACTTTTGCATGTGTTATTTTTGCATGTCTGTAGCTCGTGTTATACTGGTAATTAGGCTACAATATCACCGAGTTTCATCGAAATCTGTTCCATAATTCTGACCTGATTGAGTAACAACATCCATACACCTTTTCAAATTTTTACACTATCAGTACGCCAAGAATATCCAGTGATGTCACATGAAGGAAGAGCCCAGAGATTCGGGTCAAACCCGGATGAAGCCGGTAGGGTCAATTATAGAGCTCCTGTCGACTACAACCGGTTCGTCTGTGGGTTAATCTATATAACTATAAATAGGTAAGTGTCAGGAAGAGGTAGTGCCATGCTGCATAGGAGGACGTACTGTCATGTATAGTGCCTCTCGCTCACATAATACCGCCGTAAAGTGACATCTTCAGTGTCGCAATTACATTAACGGAGTCTTATGATAATCATTGTTATGTAAGTACTTCTTATTGGCATTAGCTGGCCTCGTAACGTCGTCTCTGACGCAATGTCTATACTTGTAGCGTTATAACTTCACTACGGCGTAAAGCGCAGGCTATATATTGGACGCTGTTTAATAATATTAATATTGCATGGATCCATTACAACATTAGTTACCTGAGTACGAACGTCCGGCTTTAAGTATGTACAATTACATAAATTTGGTTTTTTTTATCAATTTGATATAAAACTTCGATAGGTAAGTATTTATAAGTTAGTTATATAAATTTAACAAAAAAATATCACTTCTTGCTAGAAATGAATGGTTTGTACTAAAGTAGTGATCCCACAGGGATCAACGTTCGATCTTAATTATAAAAAGCAACATTTAATTTCAAATATAGTTTGAGGGTAAAACCCTTTCGTACAATATTTAAAAACCAAATGTTCTTATATGTTTAACAGCGTCACAATTTGTGTCTCACATAAGTCTAAGCAGGAGGTACTTTGCAAAAATTATAAAATCTAATGCATATTATGTTAAAATATTAGGTTTCTGCACATCTCCATATAATTTTAATCTGTACCAATATTCAAATTCCTCTATTCGCGCAAATCTTTAAAAATGAATGAGAATTTTTATCTTCATCTGCCATAAAGAGTTACAAAATAGTTCTCACTTCACTGCCTACTCTGTGTCACAAATAACATTATCTCTTAAGTCTCAATGCTTTTCGCCGTAAGTATGGGATAAAGTTTCGAAAACATAACTATTTGCGCGCAGTTGGTTACAGAGACGATCAGATTTGCGTCTTATGTTATGTCTTATCAACTTTGGTTGATGTTATTGCTATGGAGTCCTGCGAGGTGCTTTGAATTTCAAACGAACAAACAAAGCGTAAAATTGGTTTTCCTTCTACGAAACACACTCAAAAGAGTATTATAATACAATGAGCCAGCTACTAGTTTCAAAACTAGAAATATTCCTATAATATATATGTTTAGCGTGTTAGTATATAATAATATTTATGTGTGATCCTGTAACAAATATCTGCAATCAATTACAAATAGTGTATTTAATATGAGTACGTAACATTAAAAAAAGAGTTTTAAGTTATAATCTCCTAGATTAAAATGTCTGGTAAATCATTACTCATGATTTGCTATCATATTCACAAGGCGCTTTAATTTTTACGTAGTTTTATAGTAACACGGAGTATGCTAGGCCGAGGAACTGTTACGGGATATGCAACAGCATTGCCACCAGCAGTACATCCCGCCGAAAAAGAAAACACACGGGCTTTTGATTTATTTTTATACATGCATCGCCCCGCGGTTTCACCTTTGTAACGCCGGTCCTTATTAGTCGTAACGTCATGGTATATAAATGGTATAGCATTATAGCATGGCCTTCCTCGATAAAAGGACTATTGTTATTATTAACACGGAAACTATTTTTTACATTCGCACCGTTAATTCCTGAGACTAGTGCGTTTAAACAAACAAAGAACCCAACGACCTCTTCAGGTTTATATTATGAGTATAGCTAGAGGATTTTCCACGGGCACCAATGGTTTACTTACGCCACTTGTAGATAGAGCTCTTATGACATTTAACTCTCCATGAGCATATTTTTATATAATAAATATTATTATTCCCAATAAAAATATATGTCTTGTAGCCTTACTCGATAAAGAAATGTCTCACACTAAAGTTTCACAAATAGAACCAGTTGTTCCTGAAATTAGTGCGTTCAAGCAAAGTAACAAGCTCTTTAGCTTTGCAATGTTAGTATATTATATTTTACTATAAACCTTTATGCTTACATAATACGTTACCCTCTAAATTACTCACGGCGACATACCTTAGATTGTGACGTTGTCTTGCCTTCACAAAATTAATCCCGAAGAGTTGTACAGTTTGCGGAGGCCCTCAGAGCCTAGTCAACTCTACGGGCCGCGTGATTGATGACGGATTTCCGGTTTAACTTGACCTCTGACCTCCCAGGTTCGCAGATACTCGCCACAGTGTGAACTAGCTTTGTCTATGGCTACATCTATGTGATACAAATAGACCAGCAGCCGGGGCGCCCCTAATTTGTATTTTTTGAAGTCAACACTTCTGTATTTGGCTTTTTTTTTGGGATGAGAAAATGTAACTTGCGACACTTACCAACACCACGTCTATTATTTGCTGTATTGTGTGAGTACTGTCATAACATCGTTTGCATGTAAGTATCAAATGTAAATACAGATGGAGCTAATCTATATCGACGGTTAAAAGGATAAAAGGTATAAGCGACAAAAATCAAATTGTCCAGTAAAGCAGTTTAAAGTCTGAAATTTTAGAAAAAAAATGACCTATCTTTTATATTTACTGCCACATCGTAAAAAAGTAATAGCTCTATAATGAAAAAAAAAGCGTTAATTGTCATTTTTAGGTCCGTTTCAACGTTGTTTCAGGTACTTTAACGTCGCGTAGATAATACGGTCCTATTGTTTTGTGAGGTTATTCGGCATAAGTTTGTCTGTGTAAAAAGAAAGAAGAGTATAGAAAATTGGGCGGCATTTGATATTGTTGATTGTAACTTCTTAATGGAAATTCATGTTACTAAATTTTGGAAATTGTGGAAAAAGTATAAAGAGTATATTTTTATTTAAGTTATACATTTGATATTCTCACACCAAGAAGCTTAAATACCAAGACTAGAATAACCTCATCAGGTAAAAACGGATAAGTCCCGATAAACAGAATTATTCCGAAGAGTAATGGAAAATAAGGAACAGCACTTAGCAAAAATATTGTGACATTGGCGACGCCATACTTTGGTTGGAGAAAAGGCAGCTGGGTACTCCAGCTCACTTACACTTATACACCACGAGGGAGAGAGGAACATTCAACATTAGGCATTCTATTAGCATAGTTTTACCTGAAAATAATTCACTTTTAAAATAAGAACTAATTGACTGCAAAATATTTAAGAATGTATGTAAGATGACTAACAAAGTTAGTTCTTACGGGGCTAGTATGAGCGAATTACCTTGAGTGTGAAACAAACTATAATGCAACTCAAAAGCTATCTTAGGATCTAGGAGGCTTCAACAATCTGGTTGTTTGGTGTCTGCTTCATAGTGTCGGTGAAGTAGGCGGGAGTACCGGGCAGCGGTAACGGTGAGTGGCCGGTGTGTGATGTGATGTGTACCACCGGAAGACGGTACCACCAATCCAATAACCACCAATAGGCAGCAGTGGCGCCGGTCCGAAACCTAATCTGCGATTGCAGTCCGCCTGCTTAGCGTGTCAATTGTGAGCACATACCTTTAATGGACGACAACAACAGAATTCGGCCTCCAGTTCCCGGTAGTTCCACTAGTCCTGTCCACGGTAACGGAGGAACGAGGGGTGTTAACAATCTCCGGGCTACGGATCGCTACCACCGATTTGACTTGGCTACGTATAACGGATGAACGCTTCGACTAGATAACCACTTACTTGAGCTGGTGGTGGAACTGGGAAAAATCCGATGGCACGTTCTGTAGTTATATGAAGTCCGAAGACAAGGTGAAGACACAATAACTCTGCCATCGGGACACCTATTCCACTTCAGGGAAGGCGACACTCCTTCACAAGGTGGCGTGGGATTCCTCGTGAATAAGTCCCTCGTAGGCAACATCGCCGAAATCTCTAGTGTAGATAGAGGCGAACCTGTGTTACGAGAGCTAAAAAAGCGGACTGAACCACCGCTTTGAACGACAGATCTATCCCGTAACACAGGCTCGCCTCCTAAGAAGCTCGACTGGTCTTCCGTCCTACCCCGGAGCCTTTACCCCTTTAAGCTAGACTAATCTCACTCGAGCTGACGTCCGGAAGATCCCCTGAAAATTTCGTATTAGGCTTGCAGGCGGATCGTTATTTAGGGTCTCGGTCCATACGATTGTGTAATCCACGTACAAGTGGAGAATTCTAATGATCATCGCCGTCTGACGGCCTCCCTGCAAGACAGGATGACTAAACCGAAGCCCTTCATGACCCCACGGGAACAATATGTCCGGCCCCTCCACCAGTGAGTAATGTAAACCCGGCGAAGGCCCTGCAGATGGCGACCAGCGTCCTAGAGCGGTAACCACTCAGACAGGGTGAGGCGACTGCACGGTCGAATGAGGGTTGGAGAGAGATGGAAGATATATGGTGAGATAAAGATGGGCATAGTACCCTGGCAATAGGTCCGAGTGTGACAAGGCATGTTTGATTACACAAACTCGCCTGTTTGGGAATGGAAGAACGTCGGGATCGCCGGCATTCACAAACACTGCTTGTATAGTATGAATGAATGAATGAATAGTAGTGAGGTGATACCGGTACCGGTACTTTGATGAAACAAAAGCCGTCAGGGCGACAATAATAAAAATCTCTCAATATATGCTTATACTAATAATTGAAAAATTATCAGTCCGTATATAGTACGGTATAAGCGACAAGGAGGTAAATTAAAATATCGAACAGAAGTAAGACATAAGCGAAAACCAATAAAAATATATTTTGGTACTTGTCCTATGGGAAGGGAACTCTTAAGTCTCAACTGACAAATTAATATTTCGCTCCTACACTGAAATCGAATCCGGGTCCTCGTCATGTTCGGCTGATACTGCCACTGTGCCAATGAGGCCATTAATAAATATGAGAAACACAATAAGGAAATTTCCAACTTGAATTCGCGTGCGGACCAAGTTGAATCGAACTCCAAGCGGTTTTCTGCTTCAAGCAAGCACGTATTACCTATAAAACTTTAAATAAGTAATAAGTAGTTAAGAAAATAAGCTTTTGTATAACTTTAAGCTTTCCAAAGTTGGAATTTTATTGGAAAAATCTTTCTCCTCGAGTTTCAACAACAAAAATAATGTAAATTTTTCGTGGCCTTTAGTAAACTTTCATATAGTAAGTGTTTTATACGCTTTACGTCAAGTTTAAATGATTAAACCTTTTATATTTTATTTCGGTGGTGTACCTCCATGTTCTATTCGACCTATCTCCTCTGTCAATGAAGCAGGTTACTCATGTCATCTGAGAACGCACGATCGTCACCAACGGGAAATCTATCGGTCGCCATAGATGAAATCAGCATGAAGCTGGAGATCAGTTTATCGTCATGGTTTTTACTGACAGGAGTAGATTTTAAGAATGCTTAAGAGTGTACAGTGTACACTGTACCCTTCATTAGTGTCGGTGATGTGTTTCTTTGTCTTTCTATGTTCGTCTAGACGATCGACGTGAGGCCTCCACATGGTTTGCGCCTGATCGATTTTGTTGCAATCGACCAATGTTAGACGTTACAAGATATTTATTGACTTCACTAAAGGTGCTTCTACACAGGGCGAGCAGTCACGCGAGAGAGATAAGCGAGATATGTGGTCGCGCCTGTCTATCCGATAGCGTTTGTCATGATATAAAATAGATATACGAAATTAAGCCTTAAGTAGATACTTGTAGACAAGTACAGGACTTGTCAGCTCAGAAGTTCGTCTGGAGTTTACACCTTAAGATCCAACTTGAGTCTGCGAGATGCAAAGATAAACACTGTGAAGCGTTACGCTGTCGTTACGCTCGACCGGTCACACTTGTTTTCACCCCTCCGGTTTCATTCATACCGGGCGTCTTAATCTATACACGTCCGGTAACTTCGAAACATTTCCAGATATTAAACTTGCTGTCCTCTAGAAATTTCCATATTTATTTAGCGCGCGCTATAACCGGGTCAGAGCTCTTCAGCCGGTTCTGCCCGGTCAAGTGTCCCCGCGCTGACCCTCGGGACAATGATGGCGGACATTCTGAGGACCACCTCTTTACTTTCAGCACTTTGATATGAGATATATATGATAGGTGCTCGGCTAATTAAGAAGTTTGGAAATTTACTTTATTATTAGTATAACAACATGCCCGAAGAGACATGACAGTTGTCTAATTCGTCTCAACAGGCGACATAACCGCACAATCTAATTGACACACTCACAGTGACTGACGATAACAATACATTTATAAAAATAGCTGTACATTTACTACCACTCATACGCTACTTGTTGCCAAACATTGGCTTAATAACGTCTATAAGCGGCGAGTTGTGATATGTGAAATATGATCCAGACCGTTACTACTCTGTGTAAGATCGTTAAGCAAGCGCAGCGCGCAAGGCGGTGGCGCCTGTCCGGCGCTGGCCGTCCGGTGGAACCGTCTCCGGAGAGACCGGAGAGCTTCCGGCGACGAGCATACACGTAACCATATTGCAGTTTGCAAATTTTTTACTGCTTTGCACTATTTTTATTAGATGTAGAAGCAGTTATGTTGCGCCGTACTTCTAATCTGTCATCTCCCGCCACCCCCAGGACGAACTAACTCGGGTGTATAGTGGGATAACTCACTGAATACCCGGAACACTTTCTGTGTAGCCAACGAATGAATTTTCTTAGCAGTTTTCCAATAATTGGAATATTTTTTTATTTTCTAGTTTACTCCTCATATAAGCGTTATTTAGATACTTTGTACGGTGTTTGTAGCACAGGGCAAACCTAGAGTTGCGTGATGGCAAGTGATTAGTACCAGCTTCTTTACAGTCCTTTAGCAGATGTACCCTCTGCGACCGTGTCCGTAACAATAAAGCAAGAGAGAGCTTAGGTATGAAAGAAAGTGTCGATGTAAAAATGAGAAAAGGCAATGCTCCGTTGGTTCGGACCTGTAGAAGGTATGACAGGTGGAAGATTAACAGCACAGATGTACAATGCATATGTGCAAGGACGTAGGTACCGAGGGTCAGATGAATCCGAAACTGCCCGAAGGTGGTGTCGGGAATCTTGCAGCCGGCGTGTTATGTGAAGTAATGAATGTGGGCGAGACCAGGCAGGCATGTAGGGATCGTGGTGAGACGCGCTCCGCTCCCCCTCCCTACCCCCATTAGTAAACTGGCGTGACGATGTGTTGTTTTTGTTGTTGCCAGTATGTGTGAATAGTATACGCTTCAGTTGTCAGTTTCTGCATTCTGCCATTTATAAACCCAGCTTAAAATATTTCGCTTACGATGTAATAGATTTTACGAGAATCTCCAAATATTTTATTGAGTTTGTGGCAAGTTCGCAAAGTGTAGGGATATACTCGTATAACTGTTTTATGGCCAGTGACGTCAGTGATCAGAATGCTTCTACTCAAGACAAAGCACTTGACTTTGTCTGGTATGACTTGTATTTATTACCCGACTGCACCAGAAGCAGGGTAATATTCTGCGAGTGTCAGTGTGTATGTATGTATGTCATAATACACGTATCATGATTATTATGACTTATGAGGTGTCGCTCGGTTGGTCCTAATAACGTTAGTGACGCTGGATTCATTAGAACAAACGTGACTATGTCCATGAACATCCACATAGTTACTATGCCGATGTGTCCGGCATAGTAATTACAATTTGGGTAGGGCATGCGTTCCCTTCTTTCTCACCCCCCCCCCCTCCACCCAGAGAACCAGGGTAACCGACATAGATAGATTCAGCAAGCGAAGTAGCAATAGGCAGGCCACATTGCTGCAGAGCTGATAACCGTCGGCGAATAAAGGTTCTCGAGTGCTGCCCCGCATCGGGAGTAGGAGTGATTCCCGGCGGACGATTTGGTTATTAAGGTGACGGGGAGCCGCTGGTCGCAAGGGTCTCGTGACCGTGACCCGAGGCGATCTATGGGGGAGGCTGTGACCAGCAGAGGAGGGCGATGACGATGACGAAGCATCAAGCTGACAAGGCCTTGTAATATTTTTGGCAGACCTGAATAAATATAACTATCATTGTAACGTTTAAGTAAGATTATTGCTTGTGAATATTAATTGATCATTATTTACAACAACGGCTTGCTGATATTTTCACATTACTAAGGTGTTAAGTTGCATGCTCCGTGTTGTCAGTGGTGAAGTGAAGGTCTAATGCTGCAGAGATGGTGCTCCAACTAGCGAAGGCTCGACGAGGCTCGTTAGCGGTACGTCAAGGGCACCGGAAATAGCTAGCGGCACCCTCGCTCGCCATCCTTCACATACGGGATCAAAGTTCAGTATCGGTGTGCAGGTTTGAAAGTGAGAATTTTTCTTTCCTTTTAGGCGTGGCTCAGAAAAAATGTATCACTTTTTGAGTTACCTATTTTTGAGTTTATTTAGTTACCTGACGCATGTTGCTTTCTACTTGGATGTGCAGTACTGAGGTGACTATACGTTTAGTTTAGTTTAGTTTAGTTAAACAATTAAGTTACACAATTGTGACAGCAGTACAAAGAGACCGTCTTCATTCCATTTTGCCATACAAGTAGAAGGCAAGTACGAGGCTGATTAAAAACAGGACGGTGGTGATATTAATTAGCACGTACGCGATGGTCATGATGATGGGTCAACTATATTTAAAGTATGCATATTTTGTGATCTCTAAATGTATCATCCGACTTGCTAAACAGCGTTAGCTACAGTACGACTTTTCTCAGAGCCAAGCACTCAATCGACCATGGACTATAAAAGCACGATGTGCAGTGCAAAACAATGGAGTGTGCTTTACACGACACGACAGGGATACGACAAGAAATCGGAATACGCTAGTAGACATAATACCTAATTATTATGAAATATACGTAATAATATTGTACTTCATTATCACACAATTATTAGACAAGCATTTAAAATTAAAAGATGAAATTCAGGTAGGAGAATTTAAAGTACAATTCTATTGAGATAGTGTGTGTGTGTGTGCGCAGACACAAGTGTACTCTCTTCTTTATACTCCTATTCCGGCGGGACGTTAATCTGACACGACAGGAGATATATCAGAAGCAGGATCGACGTCTTAACGTTTAACTTTTATTAGAAATTTAGAATCCTCATAACAATTTTAGTATGGGCCGGGATTCGAACCCGAGACCACATGGCTGTGTCTAAACATGCTTACAGTTAGATCACGGTCAACGAGTTTGGCACGAGGCTTAATCAGTCAGTAATTAAATTCTTTAGTCAATTAAGCTAGCTGTTGTGCTCGCTGTGCTAATACTGACTGTATATTACTATAATGCAAAACAAATTATATAAATAAAAAAGTACAGCCTAGGCTATAAATCACAGCATATAGATCAAAATAAAAAAGGGATAACACATTTTTTAATAAGCTCATAAGCTCAACCATATTGTCCTTTGTTACGATAAATTTAAATATACTACGATATGCTAAGCAATTACATCAAATCAGATCGGTTTATATACATATTTGAAACATCTAGATCAAATATGGATGGATCATACTCGACGCTTCTTGCCTTATATGGAATAAACGAGTTCTTAGAAGAAAATGTAAATGAGCTTCTTACAAGTGATGAACCTAATTTTATAACACAACAACTTAGTAGTAAACTGAGTAAACCGTTACACACACACGCACACACACACACACACACACACACGCACACAAACGTATGTATGTATGTATTTTTTATTTGTAACCATCTTATCGTTAGTATTGTTGTCTGTCGGAAGAGCGAGGCCTCAGACACAGGTTGATTAAACTTAATGGGAGAATTTGATCGTATTGTAATATTACCACCTAACGTTATAATGGAAATAAACTTGTTTATTGTTATTTATTATTATTATATACCCACAAATGTCACGATACGACCCGCAACTTTTTTAACATCCGAAAGTCGTATCGTATGTCCGTAAATATTACTTCTCGCTCGGTAGAGTGATGTTGAGAATAATAAAATTTTAAAACTGCCCAGGCAGAGCGACCAAATACCTTATTTGTATTATTTCATAAAATCACGACATGTTACCTGTTTTCTTAAGTGTATACAATGTGATAAGTTGTTGCCGTTTTTACCTTAAGCAGGGTTTCTTAAACATATTACAGTACTTTCAAAATTTTATTATTTAATATCTATATGTTACAGGATTATTTTATCCCGTCAAAGGTACTAGGCAAACGGTTGGATCGCCAGGCAAGCGGTTGGGTCGCCATGTTTTAAGTAAAATGTGGACATTATAATTTATGTAATATATTTATCTATCTATCAGAAAGATAAAAATAGATTAAATGTACCTACATCAATTTAGGTACGCTGTACAAACATAGATGTAATCTCGTAATATAAACCTTTCTAGTACATAATTTTATAAAAATTATATTCACATGTAATTATACAAGAAGATCTTTCCTCACAAAAAGAAGGAACACAAAAAAAGAGAAAAATAAAAGAAACAATCGGAAGTTTTGAACCTGCCATCTGGGATGCCCGCGTCGTAAGACGCCCGATTTCCCGACCAAACTATTGTAACTTCTTATAACGTGGCGAGATTTGGCTTCGTGTTCTAGTCATATACTCGTAGTAAGAAATTTTTAGTCTGCGGAGACACGGTTAGCACGATATTTTTAGTCTGCGGAGACACGGTTAGCACGATATTTTTAGTCTGCGGAGACACGGTTAGCACGATATTTTCTGAAAACAAAAGCCAGCTAGATCGATCTATCGCCCCCGAAAACCCTAAATACAAAATTTAAAGAAGTTCAAGTCGTATGCGAGTTCGTTGCTATCTATATATACATGCATACAAAAATAGCTCGTGTAAAGGTATCAGTCAATCGAAAATTCGAATACCTTAACGTTGTCTATCCAGGAAACTTGTGCACAAGTGCGCACACGTGTGACCTCTCTGCTCCCTCAGTCGATCGTTCCGATGGAAGGGTTGTCCTGTTAAATCGAAGATACCTCGTATATGAAACCACGGGGCGTAGCTTACAATATAGATATAGCGGTGGTTCATACTCGTATTTCGTATTGCGCCCATGAAATCTATGAAAGCCAACAACGGGGGACGCACGCCTCTGCAACAGCAGCATTAAAATGGTGCAATACAACAAACTGAACGAGGTGACCGTGTACAAAACATATACGACCAGCATAGTCAGTGTGCGCACCTCTACCGCGGCGTCGAATTTTGGAGACCTCACTGTCATTATTGGTGTCAAATTATGGCTGTGCTGTCGTGTTACGTGCGGTGTGAAATTCCAGACATTGGAGTGATGGACAGAAGCAGAACAAAGTATGTACGCAGGTTTGACGGTTGTCTTTACGCATTGATTATCACTTACCAAAATACCCACATGCTCGTTTATCTCCTGCAATAACCTCTTTTATTGCTTTTTTTCGTCATAAGTTTAATTCTAGAACTTTATAAACATTGTTCTCAACACTTATCCTTGTAATCTTAGGTTGGACATAAAAAGTGAGTAGTACTCTCAGACTCAATTCAATTTCAAGATTAAATCTCAAGTTCGCTTTCGATAAATGTTACAGTGAGGGCGGGTAGTGCCTTGTGGGTACTAGATCTTAGCTTATTGGCCGCGACGACTCTGCGCTAGATCTTGCGAGTGTTTGCGATAAATCTTCCAGTATAAGAGGCTCTGTGTAGAGTATAGATAAGATATTTGATATATTTGTATTGGAGAGATTGCCTCGTGGTCTTGTGGCCAGCGTGCACAACTACTTAATTTGGTTTAATTTATGAGAAGTCATATTATTAAATGTTCCTCGGTCTCAACGGGCCACATTCATTAAACTATGTAGCGGATGGCCCTATCATGGTCTATTATTTTAAATCTGATAGGAGTTTTTTATCAGCTAGGACATATAGAGGAGATATTGACGTCCTACAATAGCTATAAGTTAGAGGAATATTAATGAGTACCTGCAGCGAGCATCACCCGGCGGTCGGCAGGACGCGGGCCCCGGGCGCTCTGGTTGTGGGTCGCGACAGTCTTATAAAAATCACATAGTTCCTGTAATGTACTCTTAACATTACACACATTAATATAAATACATATACAAATACTTTAGGAAGAGGTAGTGTCATGCTGCACAAGAGGATGTAGTGCCATGCCTAGTGCATCCTCCTATGCAACTGAACTGGGCCGGCACGACCGCTCACATAATACCGCCGTAAAATAACTTCACGTCACGTTTCGTGCGGTTTGTGAGTAGCCAGTGGCCTATGGGGGCGGGGGCGAAGGAGGGCAATACCCCCGAGCATAGTAATTATGGGCGTCGGTAGTCGTAAAAAGGCTCCGATTGATCGTTTACTTCCTATTCTCTAAAAAAGAAAAAAAAAACAGCCGTAAATTATAATATTATGAATTGATAAATATAAATAAATAATATCGGCTCGCAGACAACGCGTGCGTCATAAACCGTCGCCCGCTACATCCAGAGCGTTCTATCTCACTGTCTCAAGCGCTGTTGTCGGCCCGCAGTCTACACTTAGATGAGAGGTTATATAATATTACGTATTGCTGTAAATATTTATTCTTTTGACATAGTCTATAGACTACAGTACCTAACCTCCTGCCCTGTAGCCCTGGAAAATCATTCAATAAGGGAATTGACGTTACGATATCAGCAGGTACTTAATCAGTACTCGAAGCTCCGTCGGCCTCTACATTTACTACCTGTGCCTATTTCTTTAGTGTGACATTTTAAAAAAGAACGGGTTTTATCTTCGTTTGAAATGTCTTTTCAAGTAAAAAATTAATTTTCTAGAATATCCATATATGACGTACGGACGTCTGCTAAACTCTGATGTGGTTTGTGAAGTGCGAAATTCCTCACCATGGTTTAAGCCTTATCGTGGCGGTGGGGCACAGTAGTAACTCAGGCGAAGTCATTCGAAACGAGGGGCTGCTCTTTGTACCCCTCCTATAGGAAGAGGGGACTAAGTAGCAGGAGGAGCAGGCGCTCTTTCTACCCAGTTCACAAGAGGAGGGAGCGGACAACAACAGGAGGAGGAATTTTGCACGGGGCAAAGGGCGAAGATGGGAACTCCATCGCTCTGTCCCAATTCTGGTGGGGTTGTCCTGTGGTGCAGAGCAACCTTTCTGTGGAGAAGGCGTCAGACCGCTAGGGGACCGTCGAGATACCCAGATGAATTGTAGGTCCCGGGCGCCCTATCAAAGGCGGCACTGATAGCACTCGCGGTGGTTTTTATAGATAATTAGCATTATAAAGTGTCGCGAGCCCCACACCACTGGACCGCAGTCAGAGCCATTGAAGGCGCGTAAATGCCTTCGCTTGCGTCAACAAAAATAGGGCTTCAGGACTTGGAGCAAGTGGAATTAGAAGATTAGTTCTACCTGAGATCCGATAACTTACTGACAGTGTGGTGCCAGATGGCGTCTGGGCAACATTTTACAAGAAAATATTTTGTGCGTAAGTATATGGTTCTGTTCATATGTATTTGAATGTGTGTGTTTTATATTTATATAAATATTTCTAGATAAAAAGGGGTTGGAGAGGTGTATATCGAATTAAAACGCGTTTAACACTCATACCGCAAAATCCTATTTATCATCAAATATATAAAATTTATATTCGTGTAAACGTCTTAACAGTTTTCGAACTTGTTCCATTAAAATCTTCATCGTTCTTTCGGGAGGGGGGGAGCGCATGGACTAACGGGGAGGTAAGGAGGAGGCGAGGGGAGTTAGGAGTTGACAGTGAAGGAGTTAAAAAACTTAACCAGAACTGTACGGTACAGTTTGGTTATGTAGATGTTTCCATCAGAATCATCATAATCATCTACTCAAGAGTCATTTTCATCATCATTGGCAGCCCTTATCGGTCCACTGCTGGACGTAGGCCTCTCTCAATGAACGCCAATCGGTCTCCTGCTGTTTCGGCTGATCCATCGCGAACCGGTTACTGAGAGACTACTACTACTACTACTACAGCTTAAGGGCCATGCTGCATTGCAACTGAATTGGGCTAGCACGACCGAAGAGGTAAAATACACTCTCACGTACTGTCTATGGTTTACTCTCCCATCGCATTTCGTGCAGTTTTCAGTGGTTCCTTAGACGGGAAGGAGTGAAGGAGGACACCCGTTTGTATAAATACTATGCGAAAGTCTATGCGTGCCAGTGTCTGTCAGGGTCCGACTGCTTCTTTTGCCCCCTTATACTATAAACAAATATTGATCAATACCATCACTAACGGGTAGTAAAAGAAGTTAAGAAGAATCCGGGTTACCAGAGACACTCTGGTAACCTGAGTAACTCCTTATTTACAAGATTTTTTGTTAATCGCCTCTGTGTAACGGTGCGGGTGTCGCCCTTTGAAACCGTTAGCCTCGTGGGGTCCTGGGTTCCATAAACTATTATTGAATGTTTCTAAGATTATTTTGAGCACGCACTAGATTGTCCGGGATTGGAATGTGCCCGAAGCAGGCTTATAATAACCATAGGCTTGCCACCTATGACATCATGGGCCTCAGTACCTTGGCTAGTCGTGGGTGTTCTAGTACATCTACTGGTGTTACGAGTTGTGGATGTAATAGCACACCTCTGACTACCTCTTCGGGGATAACAGGCGTGAAGGAAGGTACTTTATTGTTGATTCTGAGAAATGTATTTACGCGCCATCACCGGGCCTAGGTGGGGTCCAGTGGAGTGTGGAGTACATTCTCGTGACAAATTATAGTGGCGAATACCCACTACAATCACGAATACCATCGCTGCCGCATATATGTGAGGTGTTCCAAAACTAGGAATCACCAGGGTACCCCGACGGCTAGTCAGTCCCATAAGGAACTGACACCACATTCACTGAATAATTTTTGTCACCACGTGACAACTCCACCCACTTTGGGACAGTGCAATGTGGTTAAGTTCCCATCCCCACCCCTTGCTCCGTGCGCGAAACGGTCGCCTCCTCCTGTTCTTTAGTTCTGTTTTTTATAAAAGGGGTACCAAGAGCACTTCCCCCTCCCGCTCTTTAGTGTCCTCTTCTTATCTGAGTACAAAGAGGTACGCCTTCAGTACAATTGGTTTTGCGTGGGTTCACTCCAGGCCACTGAGCTGCACCGCCAAGACGAGGCTTAAACCATGGTGGGGATTATTTACAAGGTTAATTTTATCATTATCGATTTCTTTTTAGATATTGTCGTTGCTACATTGCATGCTACGTGTCCCCATTTACTGCTGTAATATAAAGAAACTTGAGCGTTGAGGTCAAATGAATAAATAATATCACAATTACCTGATACCAGCTGAAATTCGACTACGGCCACCAATAATGGCGTAATATGTAAATAAGGAATAGCCAACTACGTTTTATATTGTAGTGCAGATGTATGGGCATAGGAGCTGGAGGAGGTGTTACAAAGAGCAGCCCCCTCAGTTCAAGTGGTTTCGCCCAAGGTGTCTGGGTTCTCCTCAGACTACTGAGCCCCACCGCCACAACAAGGCCTGAACCATGATGCGGGCCACATATGTGATTTAATATGTCTACCTCTAACCGCATTAATATTTATTGATAGAGAACCATGAATGAGGATGGTTGTGTGAGGGTGGCCTAAGAGTACCCTCATCCTCAGTCCAAGTCTAAGGTGACATAAACATTGTCAAAGGGGCAAAGTCTCTTAACATCTAAGAGGCTTCAGCGAGCTGGTTGTTTGGTGTCAAGTTTGTTTCATAGTGACTGTGAAATATACGAGAATATCGGAGAGCGGTCGCGCCGAGTGATGGCGGTACCATTAATCTGATCGGCGATAGGCAGCAGTGGCGCCGATCCGAAACCTAATCTGCGATTGCCAATCTGCCTGTTCAGCGTGGCAATTACGATGTTTTACCTCCGATGAATGACAGCAACAGAATTCGGTCCCTAGTTCCCTGTAGTTCCACTGATCCTGGCCACGATGTGAGCCACAGTAACGGTGGCACAAGGGGTGCTAACAATCACCGTGCTACGGATTACTTCCACCGATTTGACCTGGCTACGTATCACGGACGAACGCTTAGACTAGATAACCACTTGGTTGAGCTGGCGGTGGAACTGGAAAAAATCAGATGGCACGTTCTGGGGTTATGTGAAGTCCGAAGACAAAGCGAGGACACCATAACTCTGCCATCGGGTCACCTATTCCACTTCAGGGAAGGCGACACTAAGTCACAAGGTGGCGTGTGATTCCTCTTGATTAAGTCTCTCGTAGGCAACATCGTCGAAATCACTAGTGTGTCGGATAGGGTGACGTACCTCATACTTAAACTCACTAAGACGTATAGCATCAAGTATACGCACCAACCTCGGCATATTCCGATGACGACGTGGAGGGAACTTATGAGGATATCTCAAGGGCACGACATAACACCTGTAGGGCCCACTTCAATGTTGCTATGGGGGACTTTAATAGACAAGGAATGACACTGACTTCGTTGTGATGGACCGAAAGCATGTATTTGGGGATGTCTCCGTGATCAACAGTTTTAAAACCGGAAGTTGTTACAGATCGGTTAGAGGCTCCTTAAATATAGGCTTTTGACGCGAGCGTGTTCGATTAGTACAGTCAACACTCGGACCAAACTTTCGATGCAACATGTTGCGATAGATTCCGACTGGAATTTGAAATCCGGTTCCGGTAGACATATCGGAGATTATGATGGCAATTGACGAGGCCATGAGTGGCGTGATTGATTGCATGCGGGACGTGGGTGAAGGATATTGTAGGAGTAAGTATACAAGCAGGATAGCTAAACTCTACTCAACTCTCGGATGAGATGCTTACACTTAGGAGGGAACGCAGAGCACACGAAGACGTAACGTCTGCCGATTTCAAGCGTCTTACAAAGTGAATCCGCAAGCTAATACGCCGAGACCTTCGCAGCTCAAATATGCAATAGATTCACGAAGTGATTGAGCAGAATTGTGTCGAAGGTATTTTGTGGAGAAGCTTCGAAGAAGTCACCTAATGATGGTTAGGACTGATTCTGGGGCTACCTTATCTTATCTGGAATCAAAGCTCTCTATAGCAAGTTGTATATGTCGCACTCCTTATCCCGATATCCTAAGCAAAGAACCGCGTGCAAGCCTAAAACGACATTTGCCAGGCGATATGCCGAAGTGAGATTAGTAGTCTGGCTCGTGTACAGCTTAAAGGGTCTCCTCCTTCATTTAGCTGAAAGGGATTCGGGGAAAGATCCAATTAAAGTTGAGCTTCTTGGGGCAGGTGGCGAACCTGTATTACGAGAGCTAAAATAGATTTTTAATTTCGTCCTTCAGCAGGGCGTACCTCCTAAAAGGGGTGACAAATCACTTCTTCAGAATTACAGATCAATTTCACCTCTTGGCCATATTTATAAGTTGTTCTCAAGAGTCTTGACGAATTGTCTCACCACAAAGCTAGACAAATTCCAGCCATAAGATGGGCTTCACAGAGGATTTACCACCATGGACCACATTTTCACCATTAGGCAAGCTGTACAAAAGACACATGAGCACAAACAGCCGCTGTGTCTTGCCTTTGTGGACTTTTCATTATGAATCTGTCGAGACCAGGGCTGTTTTATAGCGATGCCAGGTCGTCTGGCGATACGTCGAATTACTGAGAATATTATATGACTCTGCTTTTATGTCCGTTTTCATTCCGGGGGGTCAAATAAGGCCAATCAGATTACACGGGAGGAGTCCTGCAGGGAGATGTTATTCCCCGAAACTGTTCACTAATGCTTTGCTTTTTTCTTCAAGACTTCAAACTGTGCAGAATACGGTATAAATATTAACGCCGAGTACCTCTCACTTCTTAGTTTCGCCGACGATATTGTTGTGTTGGCCGTTTTGTTGGAGAGCTGCAGGAAATGTTGCACAAACTAAATGAATCCTCCCGACGTCTTGGCCTTAGGATTTATTATTGATCGTCAATAGCCCGTTGACTTTCTTTTTTGGTGACAAAGGAGAATGGATTTACGCATGATACCCGAGTAGGCCCCCCAGACTTATGTTGGACTCGGCAATTGGGTAGCAATACCAACTAAACCCCTACGGGAGCCTTCAACCGCTATTAGTGGAGGGTCCCGGATCTGCAGACAACAGAACCTCTCCAGCGACAGGCCGGCCTCGGCGAAAAGGCCAAACTTCACCTCCTCGGGGACTGTCCGGCTACACTATGACCAGTCCCCATGACGCCGTGTCTTGTTGATTTTGTGGACCGGGTTCCCATCCCGTCCCAACACGGAACATAGAGGCACTACTGAAGGTGCTGCAGATAGCGCCTCCTTCGTACCCCCATTCGTCGTAGGTGGGGGGAGGACGCTTCGGCAGCCTCCTCTCTCACCCGCTCGTCGGCTTCCTTCTGGGACATGACGGTCTCGCAGAAAGAAGCCATCGCCTGGTAGGACTCGTCGCTGCCGAGCATCGCTACGATAATGTTCGACTTTGACAAGTCCCCTCTGACACCTGATGTCAGATCTTGACGCAGTACCCTCTATCCGGGGCACACCTCGAAGGAATGCTGGGCCGAGTCCACCGCCGCGTCACAATCGTGACACCGAGTCGTCTTCTCCCTGTGGGCCGTCCTGCACCGATGCTCAAAGAAACAACTATGCCCGGCGAGCACCGGCGTCAGACGGAAGGTGAGGGTTTTGCGCCTACGGCGTATCCACCGCTCGAGGACCGGGCGCAAAGCAGCCGTTATTTCTCTACCATACGGCTGCCGCCCGTACCCCAGCCAACGTGTGCGCCTTTCCCCTCTCCGCCACGTTACTCGTCCTCACCCCCACATCCGTATCCGATGTGGAGTCTTCGGACCTACCCGTGAACAGGCGCTTTCGCCCCAGCTCCGACTCAGATAGAGATGCAAGGGAAGATAAATCTTACAGCACCACTACTTCTTTACTTCTTCCCCCTCGGGCCCCCCGCCCCTCCCCCTACGCGATCCCTAACCCGACCCTAAATATTTCGGCAACCCGTAGTCGCACCAGAAAAAATTCGACACCGAAAAATGCGCCACCAAAAGACCTAGCGACTATCGACGCCCTGTGGCGTATGCTAGGTATTGGGATCATAGTGTACAGACACTATGATCCCAATACCTAGCATACGCTTTGTACTGGTAAAACAGAGTATAACCCGTTGACCCAACGTAGTCTTTCCTTGGCCGATTACATACTCAGAAGATCAGATAGCAGATGGGCCACTCTGGTTCTGTAGTGGAGGCCGCGTTCAGGAAAACGTAGTGTTGGTCAAACGTTCGCCAGTAGCACGGATATCGTCTTCCCGGTCCGGGTTGGGTGCAAGTAGCAGGAGATCGGTCGTCTTGGCGTTCATTTAAAGTAGCCTATGTCCAGCAGTGGACCGATAAGGATGGATAAGGATGGACAATGATGAATGATAGTATAGAACCATATCAAGAACAGGTGAAGGATAATGGCGATGAACTGTCAGGAACAGCAAGCGGCTGTTTCATCCACTAATTGATCGGCACATTTAATACAAGTTAGTTCACTCTGCATCACCCCGAGACAGGGCTCCCGTGCACAGGTTCTCAAATGTTTTCATCTCGTAGCGCACAAATAGTAACTGGATATAGCGCCGTTAGGGACTGGAAATAAAGCATTAGTGGTACTCGCTTCAATAGATAGACAAAATACATAAATACAGCATTAGTGGTACTCGCTGCAATAAATAGACAAAATACATAAATACAGCATTAGTAGTACTCGCTGCAATAAATAGACAAAGTACATAAATACAGCATTAGTGGTACTCGCTGCAATAAATAGACAAAATACATAAATACAGCCTTAGTGGTACTCGCTGCAATAAATAGACAAAATACATAAATTACACCATCATACTTTATATAATCACTGCTGAGTTTCAATACGATTAACAAAATAAATAAATTCAACACGTGTAATCCCTTACACTTATGGCTTAAGATTATGTTGTAATACTGATTATTGAGAAATAAAAGTTATTAATTGAAATATCATTATTAATAACCAAGGCCAATAAATTAACGCGAACCTTATTTAAATTATTTACCTCAAAAAAAAAAAATATTATACGGAACCATTTTATGGTCACTATTTTCTCTGACTGTTTGTTCATCAAATTTTTTCACAGAACGCGTGGCAGGACCAAGCTAAGAAAATAGTCAGCTACCTTTAATTTAACGCAATCAAAAGCTACAGCCGTTTATAAAGGCACAGGTATGGCGAATCGACTACTTCTCGCTGCATTAGAATTCAATTAGAAGGAATAAAGGGAAAAGTAAAGACTTGTATTACAAATAAAGGAGTACATTCAAATTGGTAAATTGTAATTATATCACTTAAAGGAAACACTTAGAGACTTATGTTTATAGTTAATTTCGTTCGAAATCTGCGCAGGCGCCCGCAAATAGGTAGGTATAAATTTCTCGTTTTCTATGAGTAGTTGAACATAGATGGTTACTTAAATGGAGGTTTGCAGTCATACCTCGCGATGGTGCAAAACCCCTCAGTATGAGGTCTACTCGACTAGCTTTTCAAACTTTTAGTTTTAATGGCAGCCTCACGTTGCTCTTGTCGCTGCTTAGCGCACACATTGGGAACCATTGCTCTTGTTTATGCTCGATAAATTGCTTCCTCAAGTTTTTGTTCTCAACTTCAACTACGGACTGAGCACAATCTTCTATGAGTTAGCGTTCCCTGATGAAGCAGAACTTTGTACAATTATGTATATTATTTCCAAATGCGAAGAGATTAGATGAGTGAATCCTAGATGAATGAAATGTGGCCCACATATGGATTGGTATCTGAAATGATATAAAAACGCTTGTACAGGAAGTAGTGTCATCCTGCATTGCAGCCCAACTCGACCGGCGCGACCGCTGAGGTCGCTACTGTAGCCTGTGGGAGGGGTGCCAGGGGCCGTTGATCGTCTTCATGACGGCTGTTGACTAAACCTAATTACAGCAGTGAACGGACCATGATGATGATGACGATAAATTAATTTAAGTTAAAGTTAAGGACTTTTAACCGGGCTTGGTTAAAAGTCCTAAGTGTTCAGAAGCGATCCCTGATGTGGTAATAAATAATGTTCGCATAAAGGTAAAGTAAACTTAAGTTTGTTTGTTCCGGTCAGAACTTGTGCCGCGGAGAGAAGATCAACACAGCTTCCTCGTATTGCTACGAGTACCTCTATGTACGTTTGTTATTCTTTACCACCACCGCTAAATTTGGTAAAGTTATTGATTAAAATTTGGAATACCATAAACTTTCTCGTTTTATGGTGGTAGGCATGTGAGCGAGAGGTACTTCCCGGGTCGTGCCGCTCTGATTCTACTGCAATGCAGCAGGCACTGAAACAATGCTAAAAAGGGATGCTGCAGCGACGATAATTCTAACATATATAATATTCATGTCCAAATAACTTTGAGAGGAGAAGAGAAAACATATGAGGGGCTAAAAGTGTCAAGGAAGTGAAACGGGCATGAAACCGCGCGGTGCAACTAGTATGAAGTACAAACAGTAATCTATAATAATACGTGAAGAAAAAATTCCAACCCTTTTTTATGGAGTTGCGGGAATGGAGAAATTTGAAATTTGGTGCAGTTGGAGATTTATTTACGGACAGAAACAGATTACACGTAGAAGACGTGTAGAGAGCTAATACGTCAAATTTGACTGTTTAATGCATTAGGTTTTATTATTTTAATTAGCTAAACGTTGCACATACTGCGGCATGCAAGTATGTGAACGCATATGATGCACTCGAGTACCTAAGGCACGTTTTGGAAGTGTCAACTGACACAATAGTTTGACTTTTAATCATATTTTTCACTAGCAGGTTGGCGACGACATTGATCCCGCTTTTAGGTTCAGTTCTTAGGTTCAGATCTTCTATCTGAGCTGAGATCTAGAAATGATACTGCGGGCGCATATCATGTGGCACTGAGAATACCCTTGGCAGCACAATTTGAGGGACTTTCAGGCTCTACTCGTTTGGCAAAACAAAGTAACGGCTCGACGCTGCTACTTGGTTTTGCCAAAGGAGTAGTCGGTGTTCTGACTCCCTACACTAACGATCGTCCGTCCAGCTACAGCGAGAGTAAATCTGAACATATCGTATGTGGTAGTGCCATGCTACTGGCGATCGTCCGTACAGCTAGAGCGAGTG